>BLSH010206682.1:101391-144385 GCA_018402905.1 Glandirana rugosa
AACCCCCCCCCCCCCCCCCCCCCTTGGTGACAGATCCCCCCTGCACTTGCATGAATTTAATGCACATTATGGACTTTTCTATTTACCAACCTGGTTTTTCCAGTTGCATATCAGAACTTTTTTAAGCGCTGCATTTACGTTTAGTTCATAAATATCTGATGAAATATCCTTTCAAGTGCAGACAGCAAAAAACAATGTTCTACTGGGCCACACTCACAATTTTTTGGAACTTCTAGATGTCCTATAATGCAAGTAAATACATTATATACAGTGCTTGCTTTAAAAAAAAAAAAAAACATTGATATGTCTCACAACATCTTTCCAATATCGTCTGTCACATAAAATCCCAATAAAATAAATGCATGTTTTTGGTTGTAACATGACAAAATGTGGAACATTTCAAGGGGTATGAATACTTTTCAAGGCACTGTAAGTGCCATGTCCATCGACAATGGAAGAATAGATATCAATACAATTTGAAATTGAAGCAGTTGACTTTTCAGCATAAGTAAGCTCTGGACATATTTCAAAAGATTTGGGTGGAATGGCTTCAGCTTCCTTGATGAGATTATAGATGTTACAACCAGGGCCGTCCTAAACCAGAGCTGTGGATCTCTGCAGCTCCTCCAGAGTTACCATGGGCCTCTTGGCTGCTTCTCTGATTAATGCTCTCCTTGCCCGGCCTGTCAGTTTAGATGGAAAGGCCAATTCTTGGTAGGTTTGCAGTTGTGCCATATGTTTTCCATCAGCTGCCCGAGCCCAGTCATTGTTGTGGGGTCCAAAGCAGCTTCCCCTTGAGCCCACAAAGAATAAGCTTTTGCTTATTCAACCTGGGTTCACACTGCTACGATCTCTGAGCAATGCAAGCTCAGCCATACAGTTGTATGGCTGAACTCACATTAGATTCGCACCGAAAAAGGTGCAGGAGCTTTTTTTCTCCCCCACTGGAATCGGATCGCATAGGTGTTCTCACCATGTGATCTGTGATCTGTGAACAAATCTGGGGGTGTAATTAACTTTTAAATGACACCTGCAGCAGTTCGCAGAAGGCAGTGTGAACTACCTGCTGAAGAGGTGCGATGTGGGAACTGGCTCTAGAATCGTGCCGGTTCTCGCATCGCACAAGTGTGAACCAGGGCTTAGTTTTACTATACGATGCCATGCGATTAGCATCACATAATACTTTGCTCCCCCCCTGCCCTGCACTGCATGCTCCCCCTTCACTCTGCAAAACTTTCCCCAATCTTCACTACAACTTCTCCCCACCTGCCCTCTGCTGTCACCCTAGAGCAGAGGTGGGTGGGGCCACCCATCCATCTGACACTCAGCTGGGGCTCTTGTGCAGCCTCAGCACAGCAGCTGGGGATTTTCCCATGGATGCAGGAGACACAAGGGTAACAAGTGACTGCTGCAGTGAGTGGCAAGTGGCTACAGGTACTGGAGAAGGAAAGCGGGATCATACTTTTTGTGCTTGTTACTTTGTAACTTTACACATTGCACATGACTCTCCAGCTGCTGGGCATGCTGAGCCTTGTAGTCCCATAGCAGCTGGAAGAGTAAGACTCCCCTGTTATAGTGCTGGATGTGATTATTACACCAGGCAGACAGAACAGGGATAAAGGGGATTTCTGTTTTACAAGTAGAATGTATGAAAGTCATAAAAGTAAAAAAAAATTTCATTCAGGAGGGGCAGATTTTTGTATGCAATAAAAAAATGGCAGCTAGATGCTTGTGAGCGCTCAGCAGTCTGTTGCACGCTCCAAAGCATCTTGCTGACACTTTTTTTACAACAATCCAATCAATATTAAAGATGGCCATGGTTATAACCTTAGAAATATTGGAGTGATATTTGGTATATGGGTTTCTTTTTTTAACCAGAAAGTATAGTATACAGTATGTATGTGCACTGTTTTATATATGTAATGCTAGGTTAAGCTTAACATTTCTGTTTTCTTTTCTTTTTTCTTTTGGGTGTGTTTTGTTTTTTAGAGGAGGAGGACCCTCACCATGCCACCATCCGAATATGCTGTACAAGGATTGAATGATAGATCTCTGTTAAAAAAAATAGCTGGACTTTGTGGGCACACCAAGAGATGAGATAGCAAAGGATAAAATGAAGATACGTTATTACAAAATCAAGTTTAAAACAATGCACATACAACATATAAACATAAAAAGCACCCTCTTGAAAAGAGGTTGAGCACTACCCATGAAACCAAGGAAAAGGAGGAGGTAGGGTCCTGAAGTCCATCTGAATATAAAGGTATAGACCCAAATTGTCCTCCTTCTTGGTCAGTTGACGCCTTTCGTTTTTAAACAAAGCTTCTTCAGGACACGATGGGCAGGATGCTGATGTTTGCAGAAAAAAACACATATTATCTATATGCATCATAAACAATGTAATGATACCATAAGTACTTATCAAATATCATCAGATATATAAATGTATAATCAATTAATCTAGTGCATAATATCACATGTGCATGGCTACACATAAAAACATATAAAGACAAAGGACACCCAAAAACATGGACCACAAACACATCAAGGGGTATGCTTGCCTGTTTAGCCTTGGTAGAGAGAGAACTAGGGTGCAGCAAGACAGACAAACGCCAAATGACTCTAAGGGTGGAAGAGTCAGTCTGAATCAAAGCCGGAATGTATAATTGTTAAGCATGTATCACTGACTTGTACTGGTAGTCGCCACATAAGTTACACCAACTCACTAAGAGAATAAAACAAGGTAAAATGATAAAGAGTACAAAAAGTGCCATTTACCTGTGTTCATAGGTTAGTTTTTTGTTTTTTTTCCTATAGTACATTTGTTTTTTTAAATACTTTTGAATACATACAATTTGTGCAAAAAAAAAAAAGATTTTATTGAAAGGTTTACCAGTACAAAACATACAAACATACCCAACCCAATCTTGCATATCCCCCTTCCAACCATCACTGAAACTGAGACAAGAAAACAGTAAGTAAATACATTGGAAAGGTTTCATCCACACTCCAACATAATCCCCCTTGTCATGTACATTAAAGGATAATTTCACCTTTTCAGGCAGAATTTTCACTGTTCATAATAAGTAGAAACATTTTCCAATGCCATTTCTGGCCCAGTCATCCCAATGTGCTTTTCTTTCACTTACCTTATCCACAGGAGGTTTAAAATCGTGTCTTTTTTTTACATTTTTTAAATGATTTTCAGATTACATTACTTCTTGTAGATCGTCTCTTAGCATTCACTTCCTGTAGGTCATCGCCCAGAAGCCTTCACCTCTTTGTTGCATCATAGAAGAGGGTGTGATAGGGTGTGTTCACCACTCTGGATCACACCTCCCTCACTCAGGGGAGGGCTGGGCCAGGGGGCAGGGTGGCAATTGCCCCCCAGGCCACCTCAACTTACATTCGAAATGGCCGCCCCTTACAATATTTTCTTTTTGTGGAGGAAGCAGGGGCCAGGGGCCGGCCCTACCATGGATAATGTCTATTGTAGGAGCCAGTCCAGGAGGCGGCACTTCATATGACAGCGTCCGCGCCAGGTAAGCAGGAGATCCCTGCTCTTTGTAATCCAGTGGCTCTCCTCTCTCTGCATTGCAGGCTGCATTGGATGGGTACTGGTGAGCCTGCATTGCTGGGCATTGATCAGGCTGCATTGATGGACACTGATCAGGCTGCGCCGATGGGCACTGGCAAGGCTGCATTGATGGGCACTGATGAGGCTTAGCTGATGTGCACTGGTGAGGATCCATTGATGGACACTGGTGAGGCTGCATTGATAAGCACTGGTGACGCTAAGCTGATGAGCACTGAGGCTGCATTATTGGGCACTGATGAGGCTGCAGGGCACTGATGAGGCTGCATTGATTGGCACCAATCAGGCTGCATTGTTGGGCACTGATGAGGCTGCATTGATGGGCACCGATCAGGCTGCATTGATGGGCACTGATGAGGCTGCATTGTTAGGCACTGATCAGACTGCATTGGTGGGCATTGATGAGCTGCATTGATACATTATTTTTGTTAAACCTCCTTTGTTGCTATTAACAAGAAATGATGTTCTCATATTTGTCTTGCTTCATAACATCAATATCCATTATAACACCAGGTGGGCATGGGTGGTGAGCTGATTCGTTGGTTCAATGGGCCACTTGACTGGACTTGCCCCCCAGGCCTAAGGCTGCCAGCCCTCCCCTGCCCTCACTACAATACTACCTTCCACCTACGTCTTATACAGTTTGATTGTACAATATCCATTAGATCTCTCATCAGCTATGTACAAAGGCCTGCCTGATTTGATACAAATTGAATGAATTGTTCAGGCGTGTTCGCCTATTCCATAGCTCTGTTAAATCTGAAAGGAAATTGTACAGAGATTGTACAATCAGATTGCATACTGTATGGGCACGTAGGATGGGAGTTGATGGAGACACTCAGTTGTCAGGCCTCGTTCACATCTCCATATAGCGAAAAACTCAAATTCCCACCTTTATTTGGGTGTTTTGGATCGTTTTCACTTGTCATGCATAGGGTTGCCCATTCATTTGAATGGGCTGCCCTATGCGAGACAGTCGCCCCAGAGAAACTCCAGAACTTTTTTTGGAGTGCAGCATGGTGCATTATTGCAGCTTTTGGTTCTTTTAAAATGTAATGCACTTGGGGTGCCTTTAACATGTAATGACAACACAAGCACAATGCACATTTGCAGCATGTTTCTGAAATTCATGGCACTTTCTGTGCAGTTTGTCATGCATTTGGAAAAACACAGTTCCTCCACCCCAAACTCGCTCATCCATATTTTTATGGACCTTGTTTTACACACTGGTCTAAATCATTTGTGGAGGAGGGATTATGATGTGGGGTTGCTTTTCAGGGGTTGGGCTTGGCCCTTATTTCCAGTAAAGGGAACTCTTAAGGTTTCAGTATACCAAGACATTTTGGACAATTTCATGCTCCCAACTTTGTGGAAACAGTTTGGGGATTGCTCCTTCCTGTTCCAACATGACTACGCACCAGTGCACAAACAAGGTCCATAAAGACATGGATGAGCGAAGCTAGTTTGGGGTGGAAAAACTTGCCTGGCTTGCACATAGTCCTGACCACAACCCCAAAGAACATCTTTGGAATGAATTAGATCGGAGACTGCGAGCCAGGCCTCCTTGTCGAAAATCAGTGCCTGACCTCACAAATGCGCTTCTGGAAGAATGGTCAAACATTCCCATAGACACACTCCTAAACCTTGTGGACAGCCTTCCCAGAAGAGTTGAAGCTGTTATAGCTGCAAAGGGTGGGCCGACTCAGTATTGAACTCTACAGACTAAGACTGGGATGCCATTAAAGTTCATGTGTGTGTAAAGGCAGGTGTCCAAATACATGGTAATGTCCACCCAGTCAGAATTCAACAAAGCCAGCATCCATTTCCCATTCCCTTCTACATTGGAGGGTCAATGTTTTACAATCTGTATTATTGTATGGTATTAAGCTACATAAGTACAGGAGTGTTAATATATTTTCATATACTTTTTTTTACTGTGCCGAAAGAGCATGTCTTAGTTGTAAATATTGGGAGAACCATTGTTTAGGTGTCCTAAATGTTGGTGGATGTAAACTAAACTAAAACATAACCTTAACTTGCATGTGTTAAATATAATAATATTACATTTATTTAAATATTAAAGAGATCAATATAGCACAATTACTAGATTGCTTATGCCATTTGATCAGTGGTGGGCCATCAATAGGGGGCACAGGGGCACCGCCCCTCCAAAGCTAGTCATCATAAGAAAAAAGGAAAAAAAAATGTTTAAGTGTGTGCGGGGCACGGGACTCACAGGTGTCTATGGGAAGCATAACGTTTTTGACATCACGCGATTGCAGCTGAAAAGCTTTATTGGCTTCCTTTACAGTGTCTTCGGGTGCAGGGTGATACACCCCGAACACCCCCCACTGTTGAATTCAGCTTCATTTGGTGGTTTATGATTGGTGGTCTGTAGAATATAGGGAAGTGCTTTTAGCAGAACCACATCACTTCCGGTTTCTCGAGTTGACTCGTCCCGGTCCCGCGGTGGAACGCAAGGCCTGAGCCTCTCTGAGTCGGCCGTGACTCCCCTGTCTGTGTCACTTTCTCTGGGAGTAGCTGGTCCCTCCCATTGGCTGTCAGTCCTCGCTCCCACCACGCCTCTCCTCGGAGCTCGGCGCTGATTGGCTGGGCCGGGTTACATGGGTCTCCCCCACAGACTGGCAGAAGTTGGAGGAGAGCAGAGCATCCCCAGGGAAGCAGGTGAGAGCAGTAGCGGCCAGTCATGTTGTTCCTGACTCCCTGGGTGTTGCTGCTGCTGCGCTGCATCTTGCATAAAATGGGGTTCGGCCGACCAACCAACATTTGTTGCCCCCCCCCCCAAAAATGGAGCACCAGCTGCCACTGCATTCGATTCCTTTCACTGAAAAAATATTTAACATCTGATTACAACTGTTTGATGTGGGTTTTAAAAACAAATTCTACTAAATGAGGATCAGAGGGGGTTAACAGTGATTGTGTAAATAACACTCACATTTGTTATGCCATTCTGTCAATCTGTCTGGCTAAAGTCCAGATCTGAGCAATCTTGTCTTATCTACTCTTATGTATTATACTCTGTTGTGTGAGTGATCCCTGCTAAATGGGATTTACGGTTCTTGATCATAATCTCGGAGTGAACTCTAGCCTTCACAGTCAAAACACAGACTGTATTATGTAAAGTGTTATACCTGTCATTCTCCAGAAAATCTGTGCTCAGGCCTAGGACCCCTTAGCACACCACTGACTTCGCTTTCCTTAAAGGACATACAGTAAAAATAAAGTGACTTTGACAAGAGCAACAATTTGAACAACTCTACACTGTTTCTCATACATAAAGAAACAATTTGTTTAAAAAATATAATAAGAGTCCGTGAGCTGGGCAACTCAATGAGAACATTTTTCTCTATGTGGAGACACCTTATTTCTACAGATGTTATGTGAGAGACAGGGGCATGGTACTATACCGTTGTGAGCTCCCTCCAGTAAATAGTCAACAAATCTGTGCATTTATTACAATAACAAAAATATGGAAGCAAAATCTTGCAAAAATGTTAAGGCCCAACTCTAGGCAGAATTAACTTTATATGTTTTAAGCAGGCAAACATTCTACTTTCACGGGAGGACCTTGCTGTCATGCAGGCATACAGTATCTCACAAAAGTGAGTACACCCCTGACATTTTTGTAAATATTTTATTATAGCTTTTCATGTGACAACACTGAAGAAATTACACTTTGCTCTACAATGTAAAGTAGTGAGTGTACAGCTTGTATAACAGTGTACATTTGCTGTCCCCTCAAAATAACTATGTTTGTTTACAGATGCCTGTTAGCTAGGAATCCGCAGTTGACAGCTGAAGGAGCAGGGCATGGATGAGTCACACAGATTTTTGAATTATGAGTTACGGATCTGAAAACAGCTGATGTTTACACACCTGTGTGAATGGCTCAATTGAAAACCATGCATCTGCATTGAGATCCGTGATTTAAAAAAAAATGTATATTCGTTTTTTTTTTCATGACGAAGTGAATTAAGCCTAAAGCTGAAGCTGCTGTGTCTGAACCAATAAAGAGACAGAGAGCAGAGAGCCACTGCTCTTGTGATCGGGCTCTGGTAAGTATATAGGGAGGGTGGGCGCTTGCAGAAGGTTATTTACTTTAATGCTGGAGCAGTGCCATGTCAAGCTGACCAAGATTTCCCATAGATATCAATGTTAAATGCTACCGAAGCCGTGCCATCTCAAGCTGACCAAGATTTTCCATAAACACCAATGTTAAATGCTACAGGAGCAGTACCATGACAAGCTGACCAAGATCTCCCAGGAGCAAAGCCGGAAATGATGTACGGCGCCACAGCCCATAAATGAGGATGTGAAATTAGATATATGCATAAATTAGGTAAGTGAACAGAATAAAATAATAAATTGCCAATTCATTTTAAGGATGCACATTAGTGCTGCATGGTGAGGAGTGAAAATCGTTTTGCCACCATAAATACTTTGATCAGGAGCTCAGTAGCGGATGCTACGTGGTCTGCGTATGAGTGGGTATGGTGTGTGTGGCATGGTCTGGTAAGTGTGGTGGGAGGCTGTGGGACGAGGACTGGTTGCATGTGTTGCTGTATTTTATAAGTAAGAACAGCGAGGAGGGGCTGTCAGTCACTTCCGTTAGTCGGAAGATGGCGGGTTTAGCTTTTATGCTTAAAATGGCTGGAGTTGAGGATATTACCAAATCATTCTTGGTACGGATGGCCCTGGGGGGTTGCAGGAAGGGTCGCGGGGGACTGGTTTCCCACCGTCCTGTATCTTTGGGTATGCTGGGGGTGTTGGCGGATGCTCTTCTCCAAGTTTGCTTTTCACCCTTTGAAGGTCAATTTTTCCGGACAGCCTTTGTTTTGGGGGAACTGGTCAGTCCTTCCAGGGCCATATCTGGGGGGCTTGATGTGGAGGATGTAGAAGTGCAGGGCAACAGTGTCACTTTACATATCCAGAAATGGAAAACCGACCAATTGGGGGGGGGCCAGGGTGGTTCTCGGCCGAGTATCAGGCCTACCGCTGTGCCCAGTCCCTGTAGTGAGGGTTTGGTTTTTGCTATGGTTTGCTGGGCCGGGTCCTTTCTTGATCCATGAGGATCGGTTGGTATTATCAAGGTTCCAGTTCGTGGCTGTGTTTAGGAAGTGTTTAGTGGTTGTAGGTTATTCGCCAAGGGAATATTCCTCACATTCTTTCAGGATTGGTGTGGCCATGGAAGTGGTGCATTGGGAATCTCTGCGTTTTCACTTGTATGTACGCCCACACCTTCTTTAATGTGGGGGGGGGTTCCTTCGGTGGGATCTTCTGGTGGCAGAGACAGTGGGCATCTTTTGTATTTGTTTGTTAGTTGTGTTGTTGTGGGGTTACATGTCGGGGTGTGTTTGTGCTGGGTGGGAGTTCATGTTTGTTTTTGTGTCTTTGTGTTTTTCAGACCTGGTGTGCTTGATGTGGATACTGGGCCATTGGTATGTTCACAGGGGGAGCTAAGAGGGCATTGGTTAGGCCGGAAGGCAGGCAGTTGGATTTTCCCCGTAGCGAGGCAGTGGTCTCCCTGGTATCCCTGGTATGTTGTGGTCCAGGGTATTGCTGGAGGTTCAAAGGTATGCAAAGATAGATAGGCCCCTTGATGTGCTGCTGTTGCATGTAGGGGGTAATGACCTCGGTGTTAGGAATTCCAGAGAGCTTATTCGCAACATCAGGTGGGATTTTCTCTGCTTGAGGTTGGCTTTCCTGGACACTGTGCTGGTTTGGTCTGACATAATTGGCAGAGTATCCTGGCAGGTGGCCTGGGCTGTGGATCAGATCAAGAAGGCCAGGATCAAAGTGAATGAGGAGGTGGCAAAGTGTTTTGTCCGTGGAGGGGCTTGTGGTCTGCCATGTAGAGTTGGAGGGAGACAATTGGCTGTACCTGAGGGGTGATGGAGTGCACTTGTCAGCAGTAGAAATTGACATGTGTTTTTTGGGTCTGCAGGAGGGCCTTTCACTGGTGGGCACTTGTGGCAGGGGCCTCGGGTTCTTGAAGGTTGGAATGTTTAAGTAATATTGGATGTGGAGTGGAACAGGTTGGACCCATCTCGGTATGGCTACCTTTCTATTAAGGAAGTAATGGGCTATCGGTCATCGGGCTGCATCTGGTGATAAAAAGGAAAAAGTTTGTCCCTGAGCCAGTGGAACTGCAGCTAGGGGCCAGGATGTTTAAGTGGGGGTGGTACAGCCAATGTGATAGTAAAACCTTCCTTCATCAACTTGAGGCATAGTCAGCAGATAAGTTGGGTAAAACGTTGGGTTACGAAATATGTTTGTATTTAATTGTTTTGGTTGTTAATAAAGGGCTTCTATGGCCATTTAAAATCCAGAGCAGTGTCCTTGTGTTCTTTAAGGGATTGTTGGGTTATTTAACAATGTGTAAAGTGATAGGTTGTGGCAGCCAAAGCATCAGCCATACACCAGTCAAGGCTTTCCCAAACATAGTACCTCTAAGCACTTTGACAGCCACCATGAGAGAAAACTGGATGGGATTACTTTCTTCACGATAGATCAATTCCACCCACACTGGAGATGGAGCTTTATGAGGAGTGAGATCTCTAGGCTTGAGACCCAATGGATCTTTTGGTTGAAGTCTTATAGATCTCTGGGGTTGAACATTAAGTGGGGCATCAACTTGTTTATCAATAACAGTTGTCCTATGGTCTCTGTATTTTCTTATTTGTAATTTCTACATATATACTACTGTCCATGGTTTTTAGACTCTTGGGATTTAGGTTTAATTATGTATGTTTGCTGCCAGCCTTTCCTTTATTAATATTATCTAAATGTTTTTTAACAATGATGTTTGTTGTGCTGTATATTCGGATGAATGTTTCTGAACACTAGATGCCGCTATAATTCAGCTGAGGCGGCAGTGCTAATGTGTATATATTTTATGAGTTTTGCAATGTATGTGCTCCTCTCCTGTATTAATCTGCTATTATAAGTGAGAACTCACCCTTAAATTGGTTTGTAGTTTAGCCCATTGCAATGTAGTATTTTATATTTTAGTCCCTAAATGGCTATTGTTGGTTTACGTCTGGCCATGTGTGTATTTATGAGCTCATTTCCAGGTATTAGTTTAACCTTTGAGCTCACTTCTGGTTTTAGGCTGACCTTCCTGTTCTTTTGTTTATTTCCGTTCGTCATGATCTATATAGGGTGTCTGGTTTGTGCGTGACCACACCCCTGATGATGCCTGTGTAGGATGAAACTCCACCCGGGGAGTTGGGTCACGTGCTGCCGCTGCGTTGTTTGTCGGTGTATGATTGTCAGAATCATCCACGGCTACATTTTTGTGTGCGCTAATTCTCTGTAATATTGTGAGTACCCAGACATTTTTTAATAAATTGAGTACCTTTTACCATTAATACTGTGCAATGAAGTTTTTCCATTTACTTTCAATGATACATTGAGGAGACTTGTTCCAGTGTTATTGCCGGTGATATTGCTTGGATCTGGGATTTCTGTCTCTCCATTGGATATCGGTGTTTACATCAGGGATCATTGCCAAAAGCGGTTTTGACCATATTCTAGCCAATTGGTCCAACAGCTGGGGTAAGAGGCCCTTTCAACCCCCCCCCCCCCCCCCTTGGTGACAGGTCCCCCTGCACTTGCATGAATTTAATGCACATTATGGACTTTTCTATTTACCAACCTGGTTTTTCCAGTTGCATATCAGAACTTTTTTAAGCGCTGCATTTATTTTAGTTCATAAATATCTGATGAAATATCCTTTCAAATGCAGACAGCAATGGTCTTGAGACATAGGTAATACAAAAGAGGACAAGTGGTCAGAAATATTAGAAGAATTTCCCTGTATGTCATTTTGGCATGATTTACATTTGGTTGTAACATGACAAAATGTGGAAAATTTCAAGGGGTATGAATAGTTTTTCAAGGCACTGTACATTTCTGTGCAATCAATTTTCTAGCAAAAAACAATGTTCTACTGGGCCACACTCACAATTTTTTGGAACTTCTAGATGTCCTATAATGCAAGTAAATACATTATATACAGTGCTTGCTTTAAAAAAAAAAAAAAAAAAAACATTGATATGTCTCACAACATCTTTCCAATATCGTCTGTCACATAAAATCCCAATAAAATAAATGTATGTTTTTGGTTGTAACATGACAAAATGTGGAACATTTCAAGGGGTATGAATACTTTTCAAGGCACTGTAAGTGCCATGTCCATTGACAATGGAAGAATAGATATCAATATATGAAATTGAAGCAGTTGACTTTTCAGCATAAGTAAGCTCTGGACAAATTTCAAAAGATTTGGGTGGAATGATGAGATTATAGATGTTACAACCAGGGCCGTCCTAAACCAGAGCTGTGGATCTCTGCAGCTCCTCCAGAGTTACCATGGGCCTCTTGGCTGCTTCTCTGATTAATGCTCTCCTTGCCCGGCCTGTCAGTTTAGATGGAAAGGCCAATTCTTGGTAGGTTTGCAGTTGTGCCATATGTTTTCCATCAGCTGCCCGAGCCCAGTCATTGTTGTGGGGTCCAAAGCAGGTTCCCCTTGAGCCCACAAAGAATAAGCTTTTGCTTATTCAACCTGGGTTCACACTGCTACGATCTCTGAGCAATGTAAGCTCAGCCATACAGTTGTATGGCTGAACTCACATTAGATTCGCACCGAAAAAGGTGCAGGAGCTTTTTTTCTCCCCCACTGGAATCGGATCGCATAGGTGTTCTCACCATGTGATCCAATTCATGTGCCAGTTCACAGTTCACACTGTGATCTGTGAACAAATCTGGGGGTGTAATTGACTTTTAAATGACACCTGCAGCAGTTCGCAGAAGGCAGTGTGAACTGCCTGCTGAAGAGGTGTGATGTGGGAACTGGCTCTAGAATCGTGCCGGTTCTCGCATCGCACAAGTGTGAACCAGGGCTTAGTTTTACTATACGATGCCATGCGATTAGCATCACATAATACTTTGCTCCTCCCCTGCCCTGCACTGCATGCTCCCCCTTCACTCTGCAAAACTTTCCCCAATCTTCACTACAACTTCTCCCCACCTGCCCTCTGCTGTCACCCTAGAGCAGAGGTGGGTGGGGCCCAGCAGTGTATTTAGGTTTTGTGCTGCCCTAGACCTGACTAAACTCGTGCACCCCCTAATTTAAAAATGAGCCACCCCTTCCTGTGAAGGCCACACCCCTTCCTATTTAGGACCCACCTTGAAATTTTCCAGTGGGGATACTAGTTCTTAGGACTTTAGGGGGGGCAATGGATTCCCTTAATTTACAGAGATTTCCTCACACTTCCTGTTTGGTTATGGGGTAGCACAACAACTCATTGGTTGTGGTTCACCAACTGGGCCCCTCAGGACGCCCGGGTCCCCTACATATGTATGGGCTGCCCCCCTGATGGCGGCCCTGCCCAGCTGCTTTATGGGGGTGCCAGACCGATTTGCCTCATGGCCCAGTCCGCCGCATAAGACTGGTGCTACACTAAGAGCCCAAGCCGGCAGGGACTCTTCTTGTGCTGCCCCCCTGCAAAGTGCCGCCCTAGGCCTGGGCCTTGTTGGCCTAGGCCAAGATACAGCGTTGGTGGGGCCACCCATCCATCTGACACTCAGCTGGGGCTCTTGTGCAGCCTCAGCACAGCAGCTGGGGATGTGCCCGTGGATGCAGGAGACACAAGGGTAACAAGTGACTGCTGCAGTGAGTGGCGAGTGGCTACAGGTACTGGAGAAGGAAAGCAGGATCATACTTTTTGTGCTTGTTACTTTGTAACTTTACACATTGCACATGACTCTCCAGCTGCTGGGCATGCTGAGCCTTGTAGTCCCATAGCAGCTGGAAGAGTAAGACTCCCCTGTCATAGTGCTGGATGTGATTATTACACCAGGCAGACAGAACAGGGATAAAGGGGATTTCTGTTTTACAAGTAGAATGTATGAAAGTCATAAAAGTAAAAAAAAATTTCATTCAGGGAGGGGCAGATTTTTGTATGCAATAAAAAAAATGGCAGCTCAGCAGTCTGTTTCACGCTCCAAAGCATCTTGCTGACACTTTTTTTTACAACAATCCAATCAATATTAAAGATGGCCATGGTTATAAAGTTAGAAATATTGGAGTGATATTTGGTATATGGGTTTCTTTTTTTGACCAGAAAGTATAGTATACAGTATGTATGTGCACTGTTTTATATATGTAATGCTAGGTTAAGCTTAACATTTCTGTTTTCTTTTCTTTTTTCTTTTGGGTGTGTTTTGTTTTTTAGAGGAGGAGGACCCTCACCATGCCACCATCCGAATATGCTGTACAAGGATTGAGTGATAGATCTCTGTTCGAAAAAATAGCAGGACTTTGTGGGCACACCAAGAGATGAGATAGCAAAGGATAAAATTAATATACGTTATTACAAAATCAAGTTTAAAACAATGCACATACAACATATAAACATAAAAAGCACCCTCTTGAAAAGAGGTTGAGCCCTACCCATGAAACCAAGGAAAAGGAGGAGGTAGGGTCTTGAAAGTCCGTCTGAATATAAAGGTATAGACCCAAATTGTCCTCCTTCTTGGTCAGTCAACGCCTTTCGTTTTTAAACAAAGCTTCTTCAGGACACGATGGGCAGGGTGCTGATGTTTGCAGAAAAAAACACATATTATCTATATGCATTATAAACAATGTAATGATACCATAAGTACTTATCAAATATCATCAGATATATAAATGTATAATCAATTAATCTAGTGCATAATATCACATGTGCATGGCTACACATAAAAACATATAAAGACAAAGGACACCCAAAAACATGGACCACAAACACATCAAGGGGTATGCTTGCCTGTTCAGCCTTGGTAGAGAGAGACCTAGGGTGCAGCAAGACAGACAAACGCCAAATGACTCTAAGGGTGGAAGAGTCAGTCTGAATCAAAGCCGGAATGTATAATTGTTAAGCATGTATCACTGACTTGTACTGGTAGTCGCCACATAAGTTACACCAACTCACTAAGAGAATAAAACAAGGTAAAATGATAAAGAGCACAAAAAAGTGCCATTTACCTGTGTTCATATGTTAGTTTTTTGTTTTTTTCCTATAGTACATTTGTTTTTTTAAATACTTTTGAATACATACAATTTGTGCAAAAAAAAAAAAGATTTTATTGAAAGGTTTACCAGTACAAAACATAAAACAGAATTTTGACTGTTCATAATAAGTAGAAATATTTTCCAATGCCATTTCTGGCCCAGTCATCCCAATGTGCTTTTCTTTCACTTACCTTATCCACAGGAGGTTTAAAATCATGTCAGTTTATTTTAATTTTTTTAATGATTTTCAGATTACATTACTTCTTGTAGATTGTCTCTTAGCATTCACTTCCTGTAGGTCATCGCCCAGTAGCCTTCACTTCTTTGTTGCATCATAGAAGAGGGTGTGATAGGGTGTGTTCACCACTCTGGATCACACCTCCCTCACTACAATACTACCTTCCACCTACGTCTTATACAGTTTGATTGTACAATAACCATTAGATCTCTCATCAGCTATGTACAAAGGCCTGCCTGATTTGATACAAATTGAATGAATTGTTCAGACGTGTCCGCCTATTCCATAGCTCTGTTAAATCTGAAAGGAAATTGTACAGAGATTGTACAATCAGATTGCATACTGTATGGGCACGTAGGACGGGAGTTGATGGAGACACTAAGTTGTCAGGCCTCGTTCACATCTCCATATAGCGAAAAACTCAAATTCCCACCTTTATTTGGGTGTTTTGGATCGTTTTCACTTGTCATGCATAGGGTTGCCCATTCATTTGAATGGGCTGCCCTATGCGAGACAGTCGCCCCAGAGAAACTCCAGAATTTTTTTTGGAGTGCAGCATGGTGCATTATTGCAGCTTTTGGTTCTTTTAAAATGTAATGCACTTGGGGTGCCTTTAACATGTAATGACAACACAAGCACAATGCACATTTGCAGCATGTTTCTGAAATTCATGGCACTTTCTGTGCAGTTTGTCATGCATTTGGAAAAACACAGTTCCTCCACCCCAAACTCGCTCATCCATATTTTTATGGACCTTGTTTTACACACTGGTCTAAATCATTTGTGGAGGAGGGATTATGATGTGGGGTTGCTTTTCAGGGGTTGGGCTTGGCCCTTATTTCCAGTAAAGGGAACTCTTAAGGTTTCAGTATACCAAGACATTTTGGACAATTTCATGCTCCCAACTTTGTGGAAACAGTTTGGGGATTGCTCCTTCCTGTTCCAACATGACTACGCACCAGTGCACAAACAAGGTCCATAAAGACATGGATGAGCGAAGCTAGTTTGGGGTGGAAAAACTTGCCTGGCTTGCACATAGTCCTGACCACAACCCCAAAGAACATCTTTGGAATGAATTAGATCGGAGACTGCGAGCCAGGCCTCCTTGTCCAAAATCAGTGCCTGACCTCACAAATGTGCTTCTGGAAGAATGGTCAAACATTCCCATAGACACACTCCTAAACCTTGTGGACAGCCTTCCCAGAAGAGTTGAAGCTGTTATAGCTGCAAAGGGTGGGCCGACTCAGTATTGAACTCTACAGACTAAGACTGGGATGCCATTAAAGTTCATGTGTGTGTAAAGGCAGGTGTCCAAATACATGGTAATGTCCACCCAGTCAGAATTCAACAAAGCCAGCATCCATTTCCCATTCCCTTCTACATTGGAGGGTCAATGTTTTACAATCTGTATTATTGTACGGTATTAAGCTACATAAGTACAGAAGTGTTAATATATTTTCATATACTTTTTTTTACTGTGCCAAAAGAGCATGTCTTAGTTGTAAATATTGGGAGAACCATTGTTTAGGTGTCCTAAATGTTGGTGGATGTAAACTAAACTAAAACATAACCTTAACTTGCATGCGTTAAATATAATAATATTACATTTATTTAAATATTAAATAGATCAATATAGCACAATTACTAGATTGCTTATGCCATTTGATCAGTGGTGAGCCATCAATAGGGGGCACAGGAGCACCGCCCCTCCAAAGCTAGTCATCATAAGAAAAAAGGGAAAAAAATGTTTAAGTGTGTGCGGGCACCGGACTCACAGGTGTCTATGGGAAGCATAACGTTTTTGACATCACGCGATTGCAGCTGAAAAGCTTTATTGGCTTCCTTTACAGTGTCTTCGGGTGCAGGGTGACACCCCGAACACCCCCACTGTTGAATTCAGCTTCATTTGGTGGTTTATGATTGGTGGTCTGTAGAATATAGGGCAGTGCTTTTAGCAGAACCGCATCACTTCCGGTTTCTCGAGTTGACTCGTCCCGGTCCCATGGTGGAATGCAAGGCCTGAGCCTCTCTGAGTCGGCCGTGACTCCCCTGTCTGTGTCACTTTCTCTGGGAGTAGCTGGTCCCTCCCATTGGCTGTTAGTCCTTGCTCGGTGCTGATTGGCTGGGCCGGGTTACATGGGTCTCCCCCACAGACTGGCAGAAGTTGGAGGAGAGCGGAGCGTCCCCAGGGAAGCAGGTGAGAGCAGTAGCGGCCAGTCACGTTGTTCCTGACTCCCTGGGTGTTGCTGCTGCTGCGCTGCATCTTGCATAAAATGGGGTTCGGCCGACCAACCAACATTTTTTGCCCCCCCCAAAAATGGAGCACCAGCTGCCACTGCATTCAATTCCTTTCACTGAAAAAATATGTAACATCTGATTACAATTGTTTGATGTGGGTTTTAAAAACAAATTCTACTAAATGAGGATCAGAGGGGGTTAACAGTGATTGTGTAAATAACACTCACATTTGTTATGCCATTCTGTCAATCTGTCTGGCTAAAGTCCAGATCTGAGCAATCTTGTCTTATCTACTCTTATGTATTATACTCTGTTGTGTGAGTGATCCCTGCTAAATGGGATTTACGGTTCTTGATCATAATCTCGGAGTGAACTCTAGCCTTCACAGTCAAAACACAGACTGTATTATGTAAAGTGTTATACCTGTCATTCTCCAGAAAATCTGTGCTCAGGCCTAGGACCCCTTAGCACACCACTGACTTTGCTTTCCTTAAAGGACATACAGTAAAAATAAAGTGACTTTGACAAGAGCAACAATTTGAACAACTCTACACTGTTTCTCATACATAAAGAAACAGTTTGTTTAAAAAATATAATAAGAGTCCGTGAGCTGGGCAACTCAATGAGAACATTTTTCTCTATGTGGAGACACCTTATTTCTACAGATGTTATGTGAGAGACAGGGGCATGGTACTATACCGTTGTGAGCTCCCTCCAGTAAATAGTCAACAAATCTGTGCATTTATTACAATAACAAAAATATGGAAGCAAAATCTTGCAAAAATATTAAAGCCCAACTCTAGGCAGAATTAACTTTATATGTTTTAAGCAGGCAAACATTCTACTTTCTCGGGAGGACCTCGCTGTCATGCAGGCATACAGTATCTCACAAAAGTGAGTACACCCCTGACATTTTTGTAAATATTTTATTAAATCTTTTCATGTGACAACACTGAAGAAATGACACTTTGCTACAATGTAAAGTAGTGAGTGTACAGCTTGTATAATAGTGTAAATTTGCTGTCCTCTCAAAATAACTTTGTTTGTTTACAGATGTCTGTTAGCTTGGAATCCCCAGCTGACAGCTGAAGGAGCAGGGCATGGATGAGTCACACAGATTTTTGAATTATGAGTTACGGATCTGAAAACAGCTGATGTTTACACACCTGTGTGAATGGCTCAATTGAAAACAATGCATCTGCATTGAGATCCGTGATTCAAAAAAAAAATGTATATTCGTTTTTTTTTTTTATGGCCAAGTGAATTAAGCCTAAAGCTGAAGCTGCTGTGTCTGAACCAATAAAGAGACAGAGAGCAGAGAGCCACTGCTCTTGTGATCGGGCTCTGGTAAGTATATAGGGAGGGTGGGCGCTTGCAGAAGGTTATTTACTTTAATGCTGGAGCAGTGCCATGTCAAGCTGACAAAGATTTCCCATAGATGTCAATGTTAAATTCTACTGAAGCCATGCCATCTCAAGCTGACCAAGATTTTCCATAAACGCCAATGTTAAATGCTACAGGAGCAGTACCATGACAAGCTGACCAAGATCTCCCAGGAGCAAAGCCGGAAATGATGTACGGCGCCACAGCCCATAAATGAGGAAGTGAAATTAGATATATGCATAAATTAGGTAAGTGAACAGAATAAAATAATAAATTGCCAATTCATTTTAAGGATGCACATACCTGTTGCACGGTAAGGAGTGAAAAATGTGGGTGGAACTCCACTTTACTGAACCCAGGACTCTGCATTCACTATATCTGGTCTCCCACAGTACACAGAACATGGAAATGCAATTGTTTTAGTAAATAGAAACTGCTAAATACCTTTTCTCATCAGCAGTGTATATATATAGTATCTCACAAAAGTGAGTACACCCCTCACATCTTTGTAAATGTTTTATTATATCTTTTCATGTGACAACACTGAAGAAATGACACTTTGCTACAATGTAAAGTAGGGAGTGAACAGATTGTATAACAGAGTAAATTTGCTGCCCCCTCAAAATAACTCAACACAGCCATTAATGTCTAAACTGATGGCAACAAAAGTGAGTACACTCCTAATTGAGAATGTCCACATTGGGCCCAATTAGCCATTTTCCCTCCCCTGTGCCATGTAACTCATTAGTGTTACAAGGTCTCGGGTGTGAATGGGGAGCAGGTGTGTTAAATGTGGTGTTATCACTCTCACTCTCTCATACTGGTCACTGGAAGTTCAACATGGCACCTCATGGCAAAGAACTCTCTGAGGATCTGAAAAAAAAGAATTGTTGCTCTACATAAAGATGGGCTAGTCTATAAGAAGATTGCCAAGACCCTGAAACTGAACTGCACACAGTGGCCAAGACCATACAGCGGTTTAACAGGACAGGTTCCACTCAGAACAGGCCTCACCATGGTCAACCAAAGAAGTTGAGTGCACGTGCTCAGCGTCATACCCTGAGGTTGTCTTTGATAAATAGATGCACGAGTGCTGCCAGCATTGCTGCAGAGGTTGAAGGGGTGGGGGGTAAGCCTGTCAGTGCTCAGACCATACGCCGCACACTGCATCAAATTGGTCTTCATGGCTGTTGTCTCAGAAGGAAGCCTCTTCTAAAGATGATGCGCAAGAAAGCACACAAATAGTTTGCTGAAGACAAGCAGACTAAGGACATGGATTACTGGAACCATGTCCTGTGGTCTGATGAGACTAAGATAAAATGATCTGGTTCAGATGGTGTCAAGCATGTGTGTTGGCAACAGGTGAGGAGTACAAAGACAAGTGTGTCTTGCCTACAGTTAAGCATGGTGGTGGTCTGAGTGCTGTTGGCACTGGGGCGCTACAGTTCATTGAGGGAACCATGAATGTCAACATGTATTGTGACATACTGAAGCAAAGCATGATCCCCTCCCTTCCGAGACTGGGCCACAGGGCAGTACTTCAACATGATAACGACCCCAAACACACCTCCAAGACAACCACTGCCTTGCTAAAGAAGCTGAGGGTAAAGGTGATGGACTGGCCAAGCATGATCAAAGACCTAAACCCTATTGAGCATCTGTGGGGCATCCTCAAACGGAAGGAGGAGGAGCGCAAGGTCTCTAACATCCACCAGCTCCGTGATGTTGTCTTGGAGGAGTGGAAGAGGACTCCAGTGGCAACCTGTGAGGCTCTGGTGAACTCCATGCCCAAGAGGGTTAAGGCAGTGCACTGTTATACAAGCTGTACACTCACTACTTTACATTTTGGCAAAGTGTAATTTCTTCACTGTTGTCACATAAAAAGATATAATAAAATATTTACAAAAATGTGAGGGGTGTACTCACGTTTGTGAAATACTGTATATTTAAGTCCTGTAATGCAATTAATTTATATGATGGAGGAAGTGCAGCTCCCGATGTACTTCCTGGCCACTCTGGTTCATAGACCCCAGAGCTGTGCAGTGACATCTGCACCCTCTTCTCCTCCTTACTATTCACGAAACACATGGCCTCAGGCTCCATTCTGTCAGAAAGTAAATGGAAATTTCCACAATGAGACATAGACAGCGAAAAAAAAAAAGACACATTTTAACCATTCAATCATTCCTTACTGAAAGCTTAAAGAAAGGAGGAAACGACAGCTTTAAATACTATTTAATGAGCCCATTGGTCGTTTGTTTGGGCTTTATCTGAAAGATAATCAACAGGTTAATATTGTGTAAGTAGGAAATTCCTTACAAACAAATAAGGCCCAAAGATTCAAGTCAGCACTTATCATTAACTTGAAAGTTATACAGAAACTACAATTACCTTTATTTTATAACAGAGGACTTTGTTCTGTAGTGCATTTTAATAAATTATTAGGGTGTCTAAGTTATTCAGATAAACAGAGTGATCCTATGCAGTCTGCTGATGAAATGAGTTCTGTCAGTACAAGGATCAGAGATTTGTTGAGTCTTCATATGACTATCATAAATATGACATTACATTATATTTTTTTTGTCCATTGAGGAAAACAGGGCTTTTTAAACAGTCAAGTTACACTGCTGCCTACAGGTGGTTGAGACACTGGCAAAAAAAAAAAAAATGTTGCAGTCAGCCTCTATATAACTTCGCCAATGTTCATGCTTTTTTAAAATTTTGCTAGCCTCTCTATTTTTCTCTGTTAAGTTCAATCAAAAACACTGTTTTTGTTTTTCCATAGATATCACAATAGCTATCAGGATCGGTGTAGCCTCAGCAATAGCTTTGAAGGCCATACCAAAACTTTGCTAGTCTGGAATGCTTGTCTCTGCATTATGGCATTTTCCAGACCTTTGTGTACTGGGTCAGTTAGCCAAAGAGTGCTACCTGAGTTCAGGGCTGTTGCACAGCTTCTGGTGTGACCCAGTCTCTGAAGAATCCCTTTGTGAGTAAGGGCAGTCAAGCAGAAGCACTGAGCGCTATCTCACTGTTGCACAATTGTGAATTTAAAAAAATCCCTCCACTGCTAGTTTTTCTATAGTGGTAGGAAAAAGACTCCGGACGGCCGCACTCCTTTGAACGCTTTATTAAATCAAGCCCATACGGTACAGACAGGGAATAGAATGCTGCTGGGCTTGATTTAATAAAGCGTTCAAAGGAGTGCGGCCGTCCGCAGTCTTTTTCCTACCACTATGTTTCAAGCATATTGAGCCTGCACCCTCTGGGACTGTGCAATTACCTACAGGAGCCAGGAGGTTTGAAGCTGTCTGTTTTTCTTTTCTGCTAGTTTTTTTACTTTAAGAATTAAGGCTGAAGGGCTTACTTCATCTGTGGAGTGTGCACACACTCAAAGCTTTTTTCCCCACCATTCAGAATAGAGAAAGCATCATCTTGCTGCTGCTGCTGCTGCTGCTGCTGCTGCTGCTGCTGCTGCTGCTGCTAAAGCACTACACAGACCATCCAAGCTCTGGTCTGGTTCCACTGATTGCCTACAAGGAATTGGTCACTTCAAGCCCTCTCGATCCCTCATCAACACTAGTTACTTGGGTTTGAGACTTTGTCAGCTCTGTCAGGTGAAGCTGAGGCCTCTCCCTTGCCCCACATTTGTCATTTTTTGCCCAATTACTGAAGCAATTTTCTTGCAGAAGCTCTAAGTGTGCTCACAGACCGAAAACTAGACTCTCTGCTTAATCTCAGTTTGATTTAACTATAGTGACTCTCGGTCCTCTATTGGCAATTACATTTATTTGTGAAACCATATCATTATAGATCTGATCCTTTAAAAAGGATCCATCCCAGCCCTTGTGTCATAGAGTGTTTGAAACAACAACAAAATCTAAGCTTGTGTCTCGCATGATGGGGGTGATATCCATTCATATGCATAGGGTACTTATATCTAGAAATGCTTATGATACAGCTAAGGGACATCTGACTCAGTTGCCCTATAAAGGAATTTGTCTCATCAGACCAGCTTTTCACAGTCATTAGTTATACCACTGGGAATTGTAGCACGTTCCTTCCTCAATGCTGAAGGTCTGCGGATGGGTTAGAGGAACCCCACCCTTCTCCTTCATCTACTACAGTAGAAGTACCTCATATACAGTCAGAGCTTACATCCCACTTAAGCCACAGGTCTCAAAGCCAAAGTCCACAATCCCCTCTGCTCAGCCTTCTGCAAAAAGGTGTACTCCCACTTCTACAAATGGGGGGCTGCTTGTTAATACTACTGGGTCTTTTAGTAGTTTCCTCCTTGGCATTTGGACACTCAGGCCTCCCTCTGTAGTCTACATTTTAGGCTTTTGAGTCAGGCACCTTCTTTAGCTGCCCCTTCCCATTACTGCACCCTCCAGGTTTATTTCAGTTCTCCGCACCCTGGTAACTCTGATTCCTACATTGCTAGGTGCTTAATACTTGTGATTGATATCCTTTTTAAGCTTACACCTCCCTGGGCCCTCTCCTCAGCCCTATCCCTCTCCTGAGGGACCTCTTGATCTACAAGATCAACCAGGATAATTTATTAAAGTTCCCCTTCGTAACAAGGACCTAACTCTTTTGTGTCCTTCAACAGTCCCGGGCCTTTCTTATAAAACTGACCCATATGTTCATGCTAGTGCCTTCTATTGGCACCCCCATTGTGGAATTCTGAGGAGACTTCCTCTGAAGAAAAGCAGTTTCCTGGGGTCTTGCAAGGTCCCTATCGTATGTAAATCTTGACTAGATACAATTTGCCAGCTAGCTAGCACTAGAACCATGAATTGTGCTCGAGTGGGGCTGTTCTGCTCAAGTCCTCAATATGGAAGTTCACTATTCATTATGCTAAATAATATGCTGATTGTTGAACTGTAAAACCTTGTCAGATGAAAACATAGATGTATTTAGGATAGTTGGCATTAAAGATCAACTTTGCCTGTTCTGGCGTTCATTTCAATGCTGATCATTTGGCCTCTTCAGCGGGACCCAAATGTCTTATATACTTGCAGTTTTTGTACTGATGTTTAAAGGATAATTTCACCTTTGGAACATGTTCCACCCATATTTAGAATGGAACATGTAATATCTTCCACCTCCTGCCTCCTCTCCTCCTGCTCCCCCCTCCTTGCTACAGCGAGCAGTGGATCTTCTCCCTGCGTCCGCTACCACAATTTGAAAACAGTGCAGCCGTGCAAGGTTCAGTGAATGAATGAAGTATCATTGGCCTTTGCATCCAATGGCTTGTATTTCTTAATGAACTGCGAGGGTGCTGGTTCTTCCCCATAAATGGTTGGTAAGGATGTAGTTTCTTGTATTAAGAGAGGTATGGACTCCAGAGATAGAGACATCATTTTGCCCCTGTACAAATCATTAGTTAGACCTCATCTGGAATATGCAGTTCAGTTTTGGGCACCAGTTCTCAAAAAGGATATCGGGAAACTGGAGAAAGTACAGAGAAGGTCAACATGTACAAATACATAAGTGGTCCATATAGTGAACTTGGTGTGGAGTTATTTACTTTAAGGTCATCACAAAGGACAAGGGGGCACTCTTTACGTCTAGAGAAAAAAAGATTTCATCTCCAAATACGGAAAGGTTTCTTTACAGTTAGAGCTGTGAAAGTGTGGAATAGACTCACCCCAGAGGTAGTTTTGACCAGCACGGTAAATTGCTTTAAAAAAGGCCTGGATTCATTCCTTAATGTAAATAATATAACTGGGTAATAACATTTTTAGGTAAAGATGATCCAGGGTGAATCTGATTGCCTCTCGGGGGATCAGGAAGGATTTTTTTCCCCCGCTATAGCAAATTGGATCATGCTTTGCTGGGGGTTTTTTGCCTTCCTCTGGATCAACTGTGGGTGAAGGATTGTATAAGGGATTGTATGGTTATATATAATTTTTCTGTTTTTTTTTTTGGTTGAACCTGATGGACTTGTCTTTTTTCAACCTAACTATGTAACTATGTAGCAGGTTCTGCAACCCAACACATTTTTAGCAACCAATGATGTCACCGAGCTGTGCTGGCTAGGAATCACTGGCCTTAAAGGACAGATATAGTGGCATTGACCAAATATAGCCATGGTCATATTTAGTCTATGATGTCCAGCACTATCCTCGCCGTTTTTTTACTTCCCAGATGACAGCTTGGGAAGCATTAGTGTGCAGTAGACTGCAGGTGCAGACATTCAGCATATGTATTGTTTCAGTGGGTTGTTGGGCATTGTTCATTACATTTGACGTAAATACATTGCTGGATAAGAAGATTGATGGTGAATCTACTAGAGCCTTTTTTTCGTTACTAAATGAGAGACTGTGTGAATTATTCTCCTTTCAATGCTATATTGCAACATGCACAGGGGAAAAATGGTTTTGTTAGCCATTAGTATAACAATAATATGAGAATAAGTCCGGCTGGTGAGGGCAGAAATTGGCACAATGGTGACTTTTTCACAGGTTTGGGATCACTAAAAAATGTGAATGATAATGTGTTTACTTACATGAACATTTGATACTTGTGCAATGAATGATAAATGCAAATGTCATGCAGATTAGCCAACATCATTATTGCGATCTGGGAATTCATTTTTTGAGGGGATCATTTTATTTACCTATTTGTTTGTTTCTAGTTTTTACTTTTTTCACAGTCCTTACCAATGTAGCCATGTGCCCCCTTGGGGGTGGCTGGTAGTTGTGGTCCACCTGCCTGCTGCCAGGACCTTCTTTAATATGGTTTGGACCCTGGGCAAACATTTTCTTGGGCCCCCCAATGCAATTTTGCTCTTCACCCCAATTCAGAGATGATTGGTGCAGTGGTGGGGGCAATTATAAGCAGCAGCTGACAGCCATGGGAGGGAGAATCTGCCCCCACCGCCGTACCGGTAATCCCTTCTCGACCTTTTGGCTCCGATCGTCGTGGTCTGAGGGTTAGTGGAAGGTACCAGTCCCACTCGGCCTGGGGGTGATTCCTGTGGGTTCACCCCCTGCTGCTATTGGGTGGGACGCTACTGGAAACACACGAGAAGGTGATAGTGGGCCGTGGACTGTCGGTTTGAAGCCATGGTGAGGCAGGAGGTGCGGAACTCCTTTCAAATTCTGGTTGAGCCAGAGCATCGTCAGACCATTGGATTGAAGGAGATCGTGTTGGATGTTTTGGGCGATACATTAGACCTACCGGTGAGTGTGATATATGTACTTCAAGACTTTCCAAGTACTGGCATTTATGATATCTCTTTTTTTTCGGAATGTGACTTCCTGGATGCCTACGAGAATGCTCGCATGAAGAGGTTAAATGGTGATGCTTTACTGGAGAAACTTACATTTGAATTATTATTTGATCCTGGAAGCAAGTATGTGACCATTCATTTGTTTAACCCTTTTCTTGAAACTGCAATGGTACGTGCCTTTTTGAGATGCTATTGTTGGGATGTTGGTGCAGGGGAGAAACTTTACAACCCCTACGGTATATACCGCAGTAAAATTAAGTTTAAAGTTAAATTTAACGCTGACCCTGAGGCATATGGGGGAATCCGGCACCCGCCGGCTTTCTTTACCATTGCTGGGAATAGGTGCTCACTCTATTATGTCGGGCAGCCAAAGTACTGCAGACAGTGCTATAAATATGGGCACACGAAGGAGGAGTGTGAAAAGGGGGTATGCTGTCGAACATGTGGACAGGAGGGTCATCAGGCAGCAAAATGCCCCAGACCCACTGTGTGTGACATATGTGGGGATGCCTCACATAAAGTGAAGGACTGTGAGAAAGTACTAGGCTATTCACTTATGCTGACGTACTAGGGGGGAAGGCTAAGAGGTTTGCTGAGGCTGTAGCGAAGACTGTGAGCCTGCAGCCCTCAACTGAGGGGCAGGACAGAAAGGGACCGGAGGAGGCGGGAGCCGTGATAAGACCCTTGGAGACTTCACCTCCTGAGCCAAGCCTCCCAGGACCTAGTAGGGAAGTTCCAAGCACTGCTGGTACCCAGGGAAAACAGGTGGAAGGGCAGAGTGGAGGAGGAAGCAAGACTAAGAGTGCAAAAGCGAAAGAGAAAAAGAAACAAGACAGTGGGGTAAATGTGAAAGGGGACCTTGGGAGCAAGACCCTGATAGCAATTGCAGAAGGGGAGTAGGTGGAAATATAAAATACAAGAAGGAAGGGTGGAACAAGAGATGGAGGTGGAAGATGTGGAAAGTGTGGAGACTGAAGCAGGGGATAGCGGAGGAACATCTAGGATAGAAGATTATACCCCTACACCAGGGCAACGGGGGAAAGTGTGTGTGGAAAGGGAGGAGAGAGAGGAGGAGAGTCAGACTAAGAGGTTTCGGATAGAGGTGCCTGACAGCCCATATAGTCCAGCAACACCTGGATCAGAACTGGTGATGGCGGGAGAAGGCTTTCGACAAGGTGTCACATGGATTCTTGTTTCAAGTGCTGGATAGTATGGGCCTGCCAAGCGGATTATTGAAAGCAATACGTGGGCTATATAATGACATTTCTAGTCAGATATTGGTAAATGGGCAATTAAGTGAGACTTTTGAAGTCAGATCCGGAGTGAGGCAAGGTTGCCCACTCTCACCCCTGGCCTTTATTTCAGTGGTGGAACCACTTCTGAGGAAAATACAAGGGGATAAGGTTTGCAAGGGGTTTGTTATCCCAGGTAGTGGCGAACAACAAGTGAAGACATTAGCCTATATGGATGACATAGCTATAGTTGCAACAACCCACAGAGACTTGGATAGAGCTTCTTTACACCTAAAGATCTTTTGCAGTATGTCTGGAATGTCAATAAATTGGAAGAAAAGTCAGCTGTGCCAATTAGGATGAGAAATCCATGTCAAAGTGGAAGGAATACAAGTTGTGGAAGAAGTCAGGATTCTGGGGATATATTTCGATGGGAGTTTGAAATGGGCAACTAGCTATAAGAAATTATCAGAAAAAGTTGAAAGAAAACTAAACTACTGGAAACTGAGGAATTTATCCTTGAGAGGAAAAGTGCTGATTATTAACGCGGTCATCTTGTTGTATACCTGTATGATTCTACCCCCTGGAAAGCGATGGGTTCAGAAAATAATAAGAGAGTTGTAATGAAAAAAAAAAATGTAGAAGGCAGCCAGAGAGGTTGTAATGAAAAAGGAGGAGAAATGAGGTATTGACTTTCCCAATGTGGAGAGATTCATAAAGCTACACTACCTTCTTTTAATCAACAGGATCTTACATAGTGGCAGCAAAGCTACTTTTCTGGCCATGTATTTGGGTGGATGGAAGTTTGTAAGATGGAGATGGATAAAAAAAGACCTAACTAGGCCGTGGGCGCTGGTAGTGGAGCCTTTCTATCTATGTCTTGAGGAAATAAGAAAACAACTAAAAGTGGAAGATTTAGAACCTAGTGAGTTGACAAAAGGGAGTATTGTTAATAAGCTAAGGAGTAGTGAGGTGGTGAGTCCCATTACTTATTTAAAACCAGT
Organism: Glandirana rugosa; assembly: GCA_018402905.1. NCBI lineage: Eukaryota > Metazoa > Chordata > Amphibia > Anura > Ranidae > Glandirana > Glandirana rugosa. The sequence continues at coordinate 129,399 of BLSH010206682.1, forward strand.
CCAAGTCATGCAAACATGGAAAAGGATGGGATTGGTGGGGGTGTCAAATAAACAAAGGGACATTACATGGATGACACTCCTGGGATGTCTTCCCACGAGGGTGTTTCAAAAGAGGAGAGACCTATGTAACTCAGAGAAATGCCCTAGAGAGAGTTGCGGGAGTGCTGAACATTTATGCCATTCATTTTTCTATTGTCCTTTTGTAGTACAGGTTCGGTGGATCTTCCGGGATTTTTTTTTTCAGTTGTTCTAAAGCAAAAGAATCCAAATTGTTCGACAATATGGATCGGCTGGGGTAGAGGGTGAGGAGGTAAGAGCAAAATGGATATTTTTTGTAATATTTAGAGAAGCAATTTTGGACGCTCGGAACCTTTTGATCTATAAAAAAGAGGAACTGACGCCGGAAATGGTTGTTAAACTAATACTGGCCAGGCTTTATACAACATACATGTTTGATGTAGCTAAATTTGGGAGGAGGGAGGCAAATGATATATGGAAGGTGGAGGAGTGGAGTCGTTTAATTGTCCTGTCATGATATGATTTGTGTCAATGTTTATTATGTTGAGTCTTATGGTTTTACCTATGATGTGATACTGCGTGCCGAAGCCCTTGTGGTTGGTGAAGGTATTCATGATGGAGTATAAACGCAGTAATAACTGATGGTAAAAAAAAAAAAAGAAAAACAATCTGTTCTTATCAGTTGCCAAAGGAGGCCCTGTGCTATTGTCCTGGCCAGGGGTTATTGGTCAGGATGGCAATGGCTATGCAAATCCTGGCGTAAAGGAGCCTGGAAGGCAAGTACTGGGAGAACTGAAACCATACTGCTCGACGAACTGAGGGATGGTGGATGTTTCTCTGGGAGAGCTGGAAGGGCTCTTTCTGAGTGGGACGGGTGCTGTGCTGGTCGAGGCTGGAGGGTCATGCTTCTCGGCCTTTTGGCTGTGATTTATTGTAGTTAAAGGGTTTTGCAGCAGGTACCAGTCCTACTCGGCCTGGGGGTGACTCCTTAACTGGTTCATCCCCTGCTGCTATTGGGTAGGACGCTACTGAAAGCATACGAGAGGGCGATTTTTGGTAAATAGCCCCACACCAGGACTGGTTGTGTGTAAGAGATCCATCGGGGCCCCCTTGCGGGGGTTCCCTTTGGCTTCTTTGAAAGCAGCCAGGGCGATTTGGTGCGGAGATGGCGAATCAGGGACTACGGGACTCGTTGCGCTTTCTGGTCAAGCCAGACCATAGAGATCAGATCTCTTTGAAGACGGTAGTCGTGGATGTTTTGACAGATACCTTCAATGTAAAGGTGAGAGATGTATTATGTCTGCAGGACTTCCCTACACAGGGAATTTATCATGTGACCTTTCGATCCACAGAGACACGTTGGAATGTATATGAGATGGCAAAAAAGAAGATGGAAGATGGGATTATGAAATCCTTCCAGGTGATTCCGTTATTTATGCAAGATGAGAAAATGATTGTAGTTCACATGTATAGTCCATTTGCAGATCCAGCCATGGTAAGAGCATTACTAGTGGGTTATTGTGAGGGATTGAAAGGGGGAAGAGCAGAACCGGTATAAAATATGGACAGGGAAATATAGATTCTTTGGAAAATTTAAGCTTGACAAGGACTGTGTTGGAGGGGTAAGAAGACCACCTGCGGCGTTTACAATCGGAGGGGAGAGAGGCTTCCTCTACTATCAGGGGCAACCCAAGTATTGTAGGAAATGCCTCATATATGGACATATCAGTAGTGAGTGTGATATGATGGAGAAATGCAAGTTTTGTCAGCAGATAGGACATAAGGCAGAGGACTGCACAGCGGGAAGAGTTTGCGATATTTGCAAACGTGCAGGACATTTAGCTAAGCAGTGCCCAGAGTACCAGAGGGAGAAGAAGAAATATGACTGGACCGGAAGATCAAAAAGGGGGGAGGAGGAACAGAGGAACAGGCAGGGGGGAGGGACTGAGCAGGCGCCCGAGGAGGGGCAGCATGTTAGCAAGATCCCTGTGCCTGCAGCCAGTGATGTTCCACCCGAGGATATAGAAGGGAAGCGCAGTGGAGCTTTGGAAGCAGGTGATGGTGCTGCCAGAGCAAGTGTCATTACCGACTCAGGCTCTGGGGCCCCCAGAACTACACAGGGTTTGGAGGAAGGCCATGCGGGTGGTCTTAGTGCAGCTGGAGATACCCCCCCAGTGAAGAAGATATGATGGAGATGGGCGGCCTTCAGAGAGAGTGGAAGTCCATATTGAAAGAAACGAGCAGGATGTCAGTTCAGTGGCTAATCTGAGCCCTTCAGTGGCTCCTGTGCTGATTGGAGATATTTCCTCCAGTGAAGAGGAACAAGAGGAGATGGAAGGTTCAGACAGCGCAGAAAGTCTGGAGTGTGGTCAGCGAGAGGCCTTCTCTGAAGCCCAGCTGTCTGGGAAGTGGGCTTGATTAGGAAAAGGGAGGGATAGTGAAGAGGAGAGTTCCTTACATATTGCTTTTTCTGGGCTTCCGGAGAGGAATCCGTCAGTTCACCTGCACCTAGGAGAAGGCAGAAAGTGGGCGAAATGAAGAAAGGATTATAAAAATGATGATGATGGCTATGTATATAATTCCTTTTATGATGGCGCTTACCTTTGCCACAGTGAATTTTAGAAGTCTAAAAGCTGGATTTAGAAGGGCAGCCATTATGGATCATTTGGGGGCAATAAATGCTGATGTCATTTGTGTGCAGGAGTGTGGAGTGGAGGATTTAAGTAACATTACTGAATGGGAGAGGGGGGTGGCTGTGTGGACACCCTGTTGTGAAACAAGATCGAAGGGCGTTGGGGTGTTGATTAAAAATAAAGAAATCAAGGTGCTATCGTATGAGGAAGTGGTGCCTGGAAGATGTTTGTCTGTCATGCTGGAGTATGAGGGGGAGAAGTTAAGATTGTTAAATTGCTATGTACTGGCAGAAAAAAGGGGTCGGAGAGAGTTCCTGGAGGTGCTGAGACTACAATTACCAGGAAGAGGGGCGACAATTGTCACTGGTGATTTTAACTGTGTGAGGAAAAGGTGTGACAGGCACGGGACCAGTGAATGAGGAGGGTTGGGTGTAACTTCCCATTTGTTGAATGAGCTGGTGAGTGATTACAGGCTTAAAGATGCTGCTGTGGTGGTGGAGGGGGAACAAACAACACATACATATTTTTCCAATAAGGGGACAGTATCTTCACGGATGGACTTTTTCTTTGCATCTGAATTTGTGGAGGTGTTGGGTTATGAGACAATGTCGGTTTTATTTTCAGACCATAAATTAATATATTGTAAAGTTAAGATAGGAAAGGGTGTGAAATTTGGAGATGGAATCTGGAAATTAAATGTGACTATATTGGAGGATGAGGAGGTATGTGGTAAAGTAAGCACTTACCTGAAGGAGTTGGTAGAGAGGAAAAGGGATTTCCGGGACATCTTGGAGTGGTGGGACTGGGTGAAGGAATGTCTGGCGAAGTTCCTCCAGAAGATAAACCGGATGAAAGCTAGAGAGAAAAAAGAAAATGAATATGCATTAGTTAAAAGGCTGCATTTTTTGTATAAATGTAAGAAAATAGGTGTGGAGGTGACTGAAGAGTTAAATGAGGTGAGAGAACTGAGAGATAAAATGTTGAAAGAAAAAGGGAAGATAATTATCTTTAATGCCAAAATAAAAGAAATGGAAGAAGGGGAGAAATGTACAAGATACTTTTTTAAGAAAGCCTGTTCTAGTAAAAAGGTGATGAACACGGTAATGCCAGGAGAAGACGTAGTGGAGGGGAAAAGGTTGATGGAAGAGATATTGACCTTTTATAAAAACATATATGATGTACAGAGAAAGGAGTGCAGGAGGAAGAGCAAGTAGAATATTGTGGTGTGTTGGGGAAATGTTTGGAGAAAGAGGAGGCAGAGGGCCTATTGGACACTGTAATGGAGGTGGAGGTGGAAGAGACATTAAAATGTATGCAAAGAAATAAAACTCCAGGAAGAGACGGGCTCCCGGTGGAGTTATATGTTAAATTTTGGCCCATCTTAAAGGAGCATTTAACGGCACTTGTAAAATATTGTGTGGAATCTGGGAAATTGTCCCCAACAATGAAAGAAGGGGCAATTACGTTGATTTTTAAGAAAGGTGACCAGAGGGAGATAAAAAATTGGCGCCCCATTACACTTCTAAATGTGGGATACAAACTGATAGCCAAACTATTGGCAAAAAGAATGAGTAAGGCGGTAAACAAGTTCGTGGGTGAAGGTCAAGTATGTGCAGTCTCTGGCCGGAGAATTTCAGATATTTTGATTTTGTTGAGAGATCTTATTTTTTATACCCAGTCAAACAACATGCCGTTAGCCCTGATGGGGATTGATTTAGAGAAAGCCTATGATAGGGTTTCCCATTCCTTTCTTTTCAGAGTGTTGGAGGCAATGGGAGTACCTCTGCCTTTCCTGAAAACTTTGAGGGGATTCTATACTGGTATTGTTAGCCAAGTGATGGTGAACTGTAACCCCTCAAGGTTTTTTTATAATCTGGGGTGAGGCAGAGGTGTCCTCTGTCACCCATCATGTTTATTTGAGCAATTGAGCCACTTCTGCAGCACGTTCAGAAAGACAAGAGGTTGAAGGGTGTGTTTTTGCCTGGGAGTGGAGGGGAAACTGTTAAAGCGGTCTGCTACATGGACAATGTGACTTTTGTTTGCTCTTCGGAGATGGATGCCAGGAGGGCAGAGCTACAATTAAGCATGTTCAGTAGCATGTCAGAATTAAAGGTCAACTGGCAGAAAAGTCAGATATGTACCTTAAGTGGATCTGGAGAGATAAAAGAGGTAAAAGTGAAAGTGGTAGACTCAATGGTGATCCTGGGCACACACTTTGAGAGAGACTTATTGAACCAAAAGAATGAGAAAAAGGCTTTGGAGAAAATTAAAAGTAAAGTGGACTTCTGAAAGTTGAGGTGTTTAACCCTGATGGGAAAAGTGTTGATTGTCTAATCAGTTATTTTGCCTTTGCTCCTTTATTTTAGCTTGGTTTTCCCACCAAATGTGAGATGGACGCAGAAAATGGTACGAGTACTATTTATCTTCTTTTGGGGTAGCAAGATGGAGAGAGTGCAGAGGAAGTCGGTTATGAAGAACCCTGAACATGGGGGCTGCGGCTTTCTTAATATTCCGGTGTTCCTCAGTATGCACTATTGGTTGGCACACTATAAAGCCTTCATGGGAGGGGGCAAAGTAACTTTTCTTATGCGGTACTTAGCAGGAAGGACATTGATAAAGTGGGGGTGGTGTGAGAAGGACTTGTCAAGACCAACAGCCTTGTTGACCCCCTTTATTTTCTTAAGGCTGATGACATTTTTTGATGAACATCGTTTGAAGGACTTGGGAGGAAGCGTGATGGAGAAGAAAATGTTGGTGAAGTGGATCAGAAGAGGTGAAGTGAGGGCTAATATTGCCGGCTTGGGATCCAGAATGATGGAGGTGTGCTGGAAAAGATTTTCCATAGGAGGAGTGACAAACAGGCAAAAGGAGGTGTCGTGGTTAGCTTTCCAGGGGGCTTTAATGACAAAAGTCTTTTTGAAAACCAGAGATTTGGCAAGAGAAGAAACGTGTCCAAGAGAAGATTGTGGAGGTCTTGAGACAGTGGAGCACGCTTTGTTCTGCTGTCCTTTTGTGCAGAAATTGCAGAGGAAATTAAGTCTTTTTGTGGAGATGGTGTTGGGAATCAAGAGTTTGGATATTATGGTGTGTTTTTTTTTGGATTGGTGGAGGGGGAGAAGGCGACACAAAGGAAGATTTGGGTGTTCATGACAATTTTCAAGGAAGTGATGTGGGATGTGAGGTGTTGGGAAGTTAGGAGGAAGTATGTGTTAACAGAAGGAGATTATGTGAATTTGGTGTTGCCAAAACTGTATGTGGTATTGTTGGCTGATAGGAGGTGGATGGGGTTGGATGAGGCAAATGAGTATTGGAGGTGGGGGAGGTGGAAAAGGGGTGGAGGGTGGGGGTAGGGGATTATGCATATTGTATTTTATACTTTATGTATTTGATACTTACCATAGATAATGATCTGACGGAAAGAAGGTTTTGAACTGTTGAGAATGACCTAGTAGGGAAAAGCAGTGAGATGAGGTCATGTCAGAACTGATGTGGAAAAAAAAAAATCTGTTTTTATCAGTTGCCAAAGGAGGCGCTGTGCTACTGTCCTGGCCAGGGGTTATTAGTCGGGATGGCAGTGGCTATGCAAATCCTGGTGTAAAGGACCCTGGAAGGCAAGTACTGGGGGAAATGAAACCATACTGCTTTACGAACTGAGGGATGGTGGATGTTTCTCTCGGAAAGCTGGAAGGGCTCTTTCTGAGTGGGACCGATGCTGTGCTGGTCGAGGCTGGAGGGTCGAGCTTCTCGGCCTTTTGGCTAAGATCATGTGTAGTATCTGTTCTTATCAGTTGCCAAAGGAGGCACTGTGCTGCAGTTTTGGCTAGCTGGGCCAGTACGACTGTGGCTATGCAAATCCTGTGGTGATATAGGATTCTGGATGGTTAGTACCGGAGGGTACCGAAACCGGAGCGCCCATAGGTCATTGGGGGCCAGTAGTAAGTACACGGGAAACCCAGAAAGGTCCTTCTGGTAGGCATGGAGAGGCACTGGTCTGGCTGAAGGGCTGGGTTGAGAAAAAAGCCTATGGTGCATGTGCCCCTGGAGTGGCAGTCCAGGGGTGCCTGAATCTCACAGTGAGTGGCAGCACTTTGAGTTGACGGCACCTAGGTCACTGCACCATACCACCTTTTTTTTGCACCTGCCTCTAGGGCCGGGCCTTTTGGCCAGGACCAGAGGCATTTTTTATTCCTGGCCGCAAGGCTGGCCTTTATCTAGCACAAAGGCACCTTTTCACTTCTCCACTGTCCTTCCCCCCACTTTTGATTTTTTTTGTGTGTTGTTTTGTTCTGTTTGTGGCACTTGATTGAGGGTACACTGCAGGTGCGATTAGTAAGGTGTACGGTCCTCTGGCCTACTATGAATGTCTTGGGAAGGAGGTGGATATGGCCTTCTGGCTTAGTCTGCCTCCTTCCATGGGGTCTCCCTTCGGGGGAGTCCCACTTAGTATCGGGGCAGTCAGTTTCGGCTGGCTGCCTAGAGAATGGGGGTCGTCTGGCTTTGGCTAGGCGTTCCTAGTGCATGATGCCTCAGTTCCTGTCAGGAGCCTTGTGCCCCGGGGAATCAGGGTATAGGTCCTTCCTCTTCGGAAGAGGGGACCGTGTGTACACCTAGTGCACTTTTTGTGTCTTCACTTTTGTGTTGTGCACTTTTATTATGCACCAGGTGAGCTTGGAAGGTGTGTTTCACACACCACGGGCTTAAAAAAAAAAAAAAAAAATCCCAGACTGTCCAGATATGGGATCAAGTATTTGAACATTTGAACGAGTACAAGTATTTATGCAAATGCTCGGTATCGGCACCAATACCAATACTGGTGCAACCCTAATTATGATCCAAACCCGCAGTGCTTTTATTTGTAAATACCGCTTTAGGCCTGGTTCATATGTATGTGGGTTGGAGGCCCACATTTGCACAGGCACAGCAGCCCATTTATTTGAATGGGCTGCCATGCCTGCACTACCTGCAGAAAAAAGGTGCATGCAGCATTTTAAAAATGCAGTGGCCTTGAAATCGCAGCCTGCTTTTGCACCATGCAACTCACCTGCAGTTCCTGCACACACAAACGCACTGTATTTTAAAAACGTAGCAAGTTTGTCAGTGCAGGAACTGTAAGATAAATTGCATGGTGCAAAAGCAGAATGGATTTCAAGGCCACTGAATTTTTAAAAAGCTGCATGCACTTTTTTTCTGCAGGAAGAGCAGGCATGGCAGCCCATTCAAATAAATGGGCTGCTGTGCTTGCGCAAAAATGCATACATGTAAACAAGGCCAGCATTAGCATGCATGGCATGGCATGGGCCAGGCCATGGTGTGGTCTGGTGGCCTGGCCCATACCATGCCATCCTGGTTTTAAAACATATATGAGGACAGCCTAGTGGTGTATTTTAGGTTTTGTGCTGTCCTAGGGCTGACTAAACTTGTGCACCTCCTAATTTAAATACGACCCAACCCTTCCTGTCAATACCATGCTCCTTCCTGTTTAAGACCCACCCTGTCATTTGTAAACCACACCCCTTCCTCTTTAGGCTCCACCTTTTCCTATCTGTACATCATAAGTGGGTACCAAGTGCAGCCTCATCAGTGCCCATTAATGCAGCCTCACCAGTGCCCATTAATGCAGCATCACCAGTGTCCAGCAATGCAGCCTCACCAGTGCCCATCAGTGTAGAATCACCAGTGCCCATCAATGCAGCCTCATCAGTGCCGCCTCATCAGTGCCCATCAATGCAGTATCACCAGTGCCCATCATTGCAGCCTTATCAGTGCCCATCAATGCAGCCTCACCAGTGCCCATTAGCACAGCCTCATCAGTTCCTATTAGCACAACCTCATCAGTGCCTATCAGTGCAGCCTCATCAGTGCCCATCAATGCAGTATTACCAGTGTCCATCAGCGCAGCCTCAGAGCCCATCAGACATCACCAGTGCCCATCAATGCAGCCTCATCAGTGCTGTCTCATCGGTGCCCATCAATGCAGCATTACCAGTGTCCATCACGCAGCCTCATCAGAGCCCATCAGACATCACCAGTGCCCATTAATGCAGCCTCATCAATGCCGCCTCATCAGTGCCCAATAATGCAGTATCACCAGTGCCCATCAGTGCAGCCTTATCAATGCCCATCAATGCAGCCTCACTAGTGCCCATTAGCACAGCCTGATCAGTTCCCATTAGCGCAGCCTCATCAGTGCCCATCAGTGCAGCCTCATCAGTGCCATCTCATCAGTGCCCATCAATGCAGCATTACCAGTGCCCATCAACGCAGCCTCATCAGAGCCCATCAGAATAGCCGCATCAGTGCCAATCAATGCAGCCTGACCAGTGCCCAATCAGGGTCTCCAACTGCATTTTAATCATTCCTGTTCTGCACACCTTAAAGTGGAGTTCCACACATTTAAAGGTCAGCAGCTACAAAAAGTGCAGCTGCTGACTTTTAATAAATGGGCACTCACCTCTCTCATGCTCCAGCGATGCGGCCGCCTGATATTTCACTCCTCTCCCCCTCCGAGGTGCCGGCATAGCTAGTGTGGGAGCCTGGCTGTGGCTTCACAGCCGGGCGTGGTCTGTTCATGTGCAAGCCGTACTGCGCGTTATGAATGGCTGGGTAATCTTCTGGGACCTGTGACATGTCCCAGATAATTGCAGAGAGAGAGGGGGAGAGGTGAACTTCCGTCCAGCGCCATGGTGCCAGGGGTGGAAGTGGGAGCTGAGTACCTATGAAAACTAGGTACCCGCTCCCCCCAAAAAAATTACATGCCAAATGTGGCATGTCCGGGGGTCACCAGTGTTTAAAGCAGCAGTTCCACCTTTGGGTGGAACTCCGCTTTAACATACACACAGGAAGTGTGTCTGTGTGTGCATCAGGGGGTGGAGTATGGACGCAGCTGATGGGGCAGGCACAACAGATTGGATAGATCATAGCTCTTCTCTCACCCTTCCTTCCCTGCAATCTTCTGGGACATGTCACAGGTCCTAGAAGATTGCCCAGCCATGCATAATGCGCTCCGCGACTAGCACATGCGCAGTGCGCACCTGGCTGTGAAGCCATAAGCTGTCACAGCAGGGTGCCCACACTAGTGATGCTAGGGAGAGGAGCGAGGCTTAGGGCGGACGCATCCCTGGACTGTAGGACAGGTAAATGTCTGTTTATTAAAAGTCTGCAGCTACACTTTTTTAAATGACAAAAAGAAAAGAGGCGCCTCTAAGTGTAATATGCACAGTTAATTATGACAACTTCAGGATTAAAAACAATCACATTTGAGCTGAATCATAAAGCATGAGGTGCATGAAGGTGCAGTCCAGGGTGAACGTCACTTTGGCAAGGTCCAGGTGCTGTGGATGGAAGCACAGGCAGGAGAACAAGATCCGTTCGGACCCAGACACATTCCATATTTCATCCCCCATATGTATATACAGGGCTGTGCGCATTCACCCATCTTGTGCTCTGACACTTTTTTAAATGGGTGGAACTCCGCTTTAAATATAGTCAGCAGGATGGACAATAAAATGAAGACTGATCTATAATGAGAAATGACACTTTTCTTCATATTTTAGAAGGCAGCATTACATACAGGTAGCTATGAAAAGTAACTACATGTACAAGCACACAGAAAGGCCTTAAATGTCATTGATACCAGAAGCACCAGCCTGCAGATGGCTATAAAGAGTTAATAATTTAGGTAAGTAACAGTGTACATGTGTCCATTGAAGCAGAGAAGAGAGGCACAATCCTCTCCTAGCACCAAAGACATAGAGGGTTAATTGCCAGAGTCCATATTTCAGATAACAGGGAGATAGGAGAAACAAAGTGAAAGCTGGAATGCAGAGCAGCAGTGTGAGGTTTGCAAGCACTGCCAGAGACAGTGAGGAGGGTTGTTATGTTACTCTCGCCCCTCCAGGATATACAGAATGTATCTAGCTCTGCCCGCTGCCTTCAATCACACGATTTCCACACACCCGGAGTCACTGAACAGGCCGATACTTTGTTTTGTTGTATTATTTGGGGAATTAACTTGGATAGGGATGACTGTGGAATGCCCAAAGATCAATCACAGGACCTTATATATACATCGACCGTATATTCGTATATTCGCGCCTTCTACTTCCAGCACACTGCTTGCTGACCGTTACACTTCTTCTCCTCTCCTGCACACTACTTGCTGTTACAGGCCTGAAAGGCAATTTATCAGACCTCCATGACTCTTCCTCTTCCACCGCAGCTAGCACATGGTGTGGTGAGGCCTGCTCTTACTGCTAGCAGGACCTCTGGACCACCCCTTGTGAGTAAAGGCCATGGGCTCCCATTTGTGAAGCCACGGGCCCTCAATTGTGTAGCTAAGTACTTAATTAATATAATTTATCTGCCGGCTGGCAGTTAATTGGAGCTTTTTGGATTCGCCACTAATTGGCTGGATTACTCCCACCTATTTGATGTTTAATGCTGCATATATATGCATTTTATGTGCTGTATACATCAGGCTATGATTAAACACCGCTGACTGGTGTGAAACGCATCAGCCTTGCTGGGACTTGTAGTCCACTGGAGCCTGCTTTACGTTTTTTAAAAATAAAGGAGATTGTATGGAGTGCGGCCATCCAGACTGTTTTTTCCCTCATATTATGCTGCTCAGCAAATAGGACCAGCACCCTGTCTTTCACTCAAGCGGCTAATACCTATCAATGGGTAATTATCCTGGAGCGGTGCTCCCTGCTGTGTAGCACATTGGTGCTAGCTGGGTACTGGATGAACTACAACTCCCAGCCCATCCATCTTCTAGGCCCCTCCGGCCTGTCTCACAGTCCAGTGGCCCTCCTTCCCCTGCCTAGCTTTTCAGACCTCTACAGACTGTCCACGATCTTCTCCCAGCCTGCTCCAGCCTTTTCGTCCAAATCCCAGGGGCTGTCACTCACTGACACCATTGGATTCTTTAAAGAGCCTTTAATGTAGCCTTTCTGCTGCTCTCTTGCTCCCTTGTGTTACTCCAGGATGACGACTCCTCTCCTGGCTGCACCCGAGCCTCCAGGCCTCAAGGTCACTCCCCCTCCCAGACTGGGGGCTCTCTCCCGGGTGAGGCCTCCACAGCACCTCTGCTACATTCTCCACTCTTCCACTCAAACCCCCCTCCCCCCGCTGGACAGATTACAGTATTTAAGGAGGCCTGCCCCCTGCCAATCCAGGCTGAGGATTGGTCGGGACTCCTCACCATACTTCAGAAAGTGACACCTCCTCATCCATCCCCTTTTCCAGAGCCTTCCAGCACCAAAGGGGAGGAGTGTCCAAGGGGTGTTCCTTCCTGCAATCTCCAGCCCTCCCTGAGCCACTGCCCAGCCCAGATCAAAACATTCAGGCCAGCACTCCCTGTCAGGCCTTACTAAATTTTACCTTACCTAACAAAAGCCCACTATGAAAATGCACCTATCACTATGGGGACCCTCTGGGGGGGGGGCTGGATCTGGTCAGCAGAGACTAGATCTAGAAGCCCCATGCAGCTGTGCAGCAGTAGATCACTTCTGCATTCAGCAAGCAATAGATTACTATAACAGCAATTACCTGCTGTAGGGACAGACTAGACAGCTTTGCATGAGTGTCCGTCAGTGGCAGCTGGTGAAATTTTAGGATGGAGGGACGCCAGACCCAGCGCATCCTTTTTGACCCCTCCCACTTCTCATAAGCCCCAAGTAAGGAGTATACAGCCAAGCATCACTAGATAGGATATACAGTATCACTTGAGGGGTATATACAGCACCACCAGAGGAGTATATACAGCATCAAAAGAGGAGGATATACAGCATCACCAGGGGAGTATATACAGCATCACCAGAAGAGTAAATAGTATCACCAGAGGGGTATATACAGCATCACCAGAGGGGTATATAGAGTATCATCAGAGGAGTATATACAGCAACACCAGATGAGTATATACAGCATCACCAGAGGATGCTGGTATACAGCATTACCAGAGGGGTATATATAGCAACACCAGAGTGGTATATACAGCATCACCAGAGGGGTATATACAGCATTACCAGAGGAGTATATACAGCATCACCAGAGGGGTATATACAGCATCACCAGAGGAGTATATACAGCATCACCAGAGGAGTATATGCAGCATCACCAGAGGAGTGTATACAGCATTACCAGAGGGGTATATGCAACATCACCAGAGCGGTATATACAGCATCACCAGAGGGGTATATACAGCACTACCAGAGGATTATATACAGCATCACCAGATGAGTATATACAGCATCACCAGAGGATGCTGGTATACAGCATTACCAGAGGGGTATATATAGCAACACCAGAGTGGTATATACAGCATCACCAGAGGGGTATATACAGCATTACCAGAGGAGTGTATACAGCATTACCAGAGGGGTATATGCAGCATCCCCAGAGCGGTATATACAGCATCACCAGAGGGGTATATACAGCACTACCAGAGGATTATATACAGCATCACCAGAGGGGTATATACAGCATCACCAGAGGAGTAAATAGTATCACCAGGGGAGTATATACAGCATCACCAGAGGGGTATAAACAGCATCACCAGATGAGTATATACAGCATCATCAGAGGAGTATATACAGCATCACCAGAGGGGTATATACAGTATCACCAGAGGGGTAAATAGTATGACCAGAGGGGTACCAGCATCCATCTACCCCCTCCCCCCACCGCGGGGCTCGCAGCACTGATAGTACCCCCCCAGGGCAGTCGGAACATCAAAGTCCCGCACTTACCCCATCTAGGAACGGGCAGGCAGCGAGCAGTGTCCAGCGAGCGGGGAACAGCTTGGCTTCGGCCGTGCATCTCCCTCCTCCTCCGAGAAAGGCTTCCAATAGGATCTCCTGTCTTCTGGTAACATACCGGCGCTTCCTGATTGGCGGAGAGCGGTTCGGTGTTAGGCATTCTCTGTGCCAAAAGCCACACTATTTTGAAGCCTATTAGAGCCTACAGCTCTAATGAGATGCTTCAAAGAAACCCCCTGCCATGCTAATTCATGCGGCCAGCACCTCAAAGGGGCCGGCCGTATGAATAGAGGTTGATGGCGGGCAGCCATGGATAGATGCATGCTATCCATAGCATATAGGGGGGTGGTGAGGACAGAGGGGGCGGCGCCCGCGCGCCCTTAATGGACGGTCTGCCTCTGGTGTCCGTATTGACAGGAAGTGACCTTACTACACTCCCAAAGTAAATACTATGTGGAAGTATAGTGTTTATATTCACTTGTACATGGAGCGATCTGTAATTGTTTCGCAAGCCCAGAAGCTGATTGCGCAGGATGTGAGCTGTCACTGAAAGCTGGTACTTCTAAGCTGAACCCCCGCAGGTGCTGCTAATTCCTAATATCCTTTAAAAACTGTGCTAGGACACAAAGCTGCTCTCCCTGTGCCATTTTAAATGTAGCACCCTCTAGTTAGGTAGGTGCTAGAGTGAGGGTTTTTCTGTCAGAGTAGGCACATTTAGGCAGGCCTAGCTGGTGGCTAGGCCTGTTTGTTTTTATTCTGGGCTGGGAGTGGCTCAGGCTAGGGCTGAGTGACTCACAGGTGATGTCATCAGGAGCTTCCACTTCTTTCCAGAAGCTTCTGGTGTTCTCTGGAAAGAGAAGTGGAGAGGGAAGGTGTAGTAGGGTTGCCACCTTTTCTTCAAGCCAAACCCGAACACTAAGGCCCCTTTCACACTGGGACCGCCCACTCGTCAGCGGTAAACTGCCGCCAATTTAGCGGCGATCTATCGCTGTAATAGCAGCGATACGGCGCCGCTATTCGGGCGGCAGCACGGCACTTTTAACCCCCCCACAAGGGGTTAAACAGGGGTTAAAAGTGCCGGCGCTCGACGCTCCTGGAGCGGTGTAGAGCCGCTTTGGGAGCGCTGCCCATTCAATCCAATGGCAGGGGCGGTAGAGCTCCCCACATTCCTGAAAAATCATGTTTGCAGGAGTTTAATTTTACTCCCGCAGGCGCACCGCCCTGAGCCGCTTCAGTGTGAAAGGACACACTGGGTTGAATGGGGAAGACGCTTTACAGGTGCTATTTTTAGCGCAATAGCGCCTGTAAAGCGCCCCAGTGTGAAAGGGATCTAAGGGCCCTTTCAGATGGGGTTTCTGATCAGGTCAGCCTGACAGTTTTTCAGGTGGACCTGATCAGACGCCCCATTCACCTCTATGGAGCGGCAGATGTCAACGTTGACATGTCCACTGACACCCGCTGCTATCCGATCCGATCCGTGAAATCCAGACGGATGGAGGTCCTATTTTCCATATGTGTAGTGGATCGGATGAAAATGGACAGGTGGTCCATTTTCATCTGATCTCCCCAAAGAGGAGAG
>BLSH010206685.1:8830-24325 GCA_018402905.1 Glandirana rugosa
ATACTGAAATAAAAACTATATTGGATTTTCACCAAAAGATCTGACTGTAACTTATTATATGAAAAAAAAAAGGAGATAAAAAATAGTCAGTCTAGAAAACCACTTTTAGGTTATATCAAAAATAAAGTCATAGTGACATCTAGTGGACAGAGTATAAAATGACATTTATCACAGAAACTTGACTATTAGTGTCCGTTATAAACTGCAAAAATATGCTATACCAGTTAGGTTGATATAACGTCCATATCAGAAAAGACTAATATGTTAAATGTTGATAAAGTTGTCCGTCTGGCTGATCTGAAAAAGAAACGTGTAGTGGTTTGTGAAAATTGTTCCTGTGTAGTAAGGACTCTATGTTCAAAGAGTCTGGGGCTTGAGGTTGAATAGAGTCTAAATTTATAGAATAGCGGCATCAAGTGGTCAAAGTCCAGAGTTCAGAAAACCATATATTTCTATGGTAGAGCCCTGTATAATGTATTGCTATTTAATACATAGGTCTAGGGTTGTAACTTCACATCTTTATCTTGTGGAACAGATGAATGGATTACACCAACCTTATGTCTTGGTTTTCAATTGCTCCTTTTGTGTTCCGATCTCACCTAGAGAACATTGTGATCCGAAGGGGTTGAGCGAGTGTTATGATGGGGAGAAAAGGAGAATATAACCAGACACGGAAGAGAGAAAAAACAAAAGAAAAAACAGATAAAAAAATAGAAAATTTGAGTCAGTTAGCAGAGTATGATGTGAATTGAAAGTACTTTGGGCTATTAGCTTATGTATCTTGATTTCTAAAGGGTTGACGCCATCTCCGTTGGGTGCCTCTTGCTGCTGGGGTGTTCCAGATGGGGGATGGTCTAGGTGTGCCTGAGGGAACATGTGGAAGCACTTGGTCTAGCAAGCCCAATTTGACCAGTAGATCTTTTCCCTCCTCTAGATTAAAAACCGTATAAGTTGATCCGTTATGGGGTACAGTTAATTTAAAAGGGAATCCCCATCTATAGCGTATTCTAGCGCTTTGTAGGACTGAGGTCACCTCCTTCATTTTGCGTCTTCTTTCCAGGGTTGCCTGTGATATATCAGGAAATATCTGGATTTTAGTCCCCTCTAGCTCTATATTGGGAGTATTTCTGGAAGCCCTCAGCACTTCTTCCTTAACCAGAAAGTCTCTCATGCATAATACAATGTCTCTGGGGGGTTTCTCTGGAGGAGGTTTAGGTCTTAAGGCCCTGTGGATCCTGTCGCAAAGAAATTCTTTTGCATTTTTTTCTGGTAATAATTTTTGAAAAATTTTAAGAACAGATGGCATCAGGTCAGTCATGGATTCAGGGACCCCACGAATACGCAAATTATGGCGTCTATTTCTGTTCTCGAGATCCTCTAATTGTGTCTGCATAATCGCAAAGTTGTCTGTGAGGGTTTCATATTCTCTCCTAAGGTCATTGTGAGCAAGGGTAAGCTCATCATGTTTTGTTTCAAGAACGTCTGTTCTGTTTCCTATGGCAGATATTTCCTGGGAGAGGGCATTGGTAGATTTAGCGATTTCGGATTGGAATTTGTCTGCCAGTTTTTCATACATAGCTGTAAGACTAGCATCCAGATCCTCTTTAGTGAGAAGAGATGGGTACTCACTGTTATTTTCTGCAGAAGTCTGTGTCTTTGAAGATCCGGATGAGGCCTGGGCCTTGCCACCATTTTGTGCCATGCTTCCCTTCTGTGCAGAGCGGAGAAGATAGTGGGTTAAATTGTGTTGTTGTGGCGGTCTTTTGGGAGATTTCTTCTTGCCCGCAGGCATGCACGAGCCTTCCCTCACAGGAATGTGAGGAATGTAATCTCTCTGCGTGGTGCTGATCGCCCGCGGGGTGATTTATGCAGTCTCAGGCCGGCGGAGCTCCGATCAAGTGCGACCGCTCAGCTCCGCATCGCGCATGCGCCCCCCTATTACACTTTTGAAGGCCCTGGAGCATCAGGACAATGGAATTGCCCACAAAATGACCCCATTTTGGAAAGTAAACACCCCAACGTATATTCTATGAGGCATTAGGAGTCTTTTGTACGGTTAAGTCTTTGAAAAACGCAGAAAGAAAATAAAAACTTTTATTTTTACAAAGTGGTCAATTTATTCGATATTTCTAACACATAGCATGTACATAGCAAGAATTACACTCCAAAATACATTCTGCTGTTCGTCCCGAGTATGGCGATACCACATGTGTGAGACTTTTACACAGCCTGGCCGCATAGAGAGGTCCAGCATTGAAGTAGTACCTTCAGGTGTTCTAGGAGCATAAATTACACATCTAATTTAATTCCTACCTATCACACTTTTGAAGGTCTTGGAGCACCACGACAGTGGAATTACCCACAAAATTACCCCATTTTCGAAAGCATATATTTTATGCGGCATGGGCTGCAGATACGTACTCGGGTACTCTTATGGGCTGCAGATAGGTACTCGGGTACTCTGATGGATTAGTAAAAGGTACTCGGGTACTCTGATGGGCTGGTAAAAGGTACTAGGGTACTCTGATAGGCTGGTAAAAAGTTCTCGGGTACTCTGATAGGCTGGTGACAGGTACTGGGGTACTGAGACGGTCTGGTGCCAGGTACTTGGGTACTCAGATGGGCTAGTGACAGGTACTAGGGTACTCAGATGGGCTAGTGACAGGTACTTAGATGGACTGGCAACAGGTACTCGGGTACTCAGATGGGCTGGTTATAGGTACTCGGGTACTTTGATGGGCAGGTGACAGGTACTCGGGTACTTTGATGGGCAGGTGACAGGTACTCGGGTACTTTGATGGGCAGGTGACAGGTACTCTGATGGGCTGTGACAGGTACTTTGATGGGGTGGTGACAGGTACTCTTTATGGGGGGGCAATCAGTGTGATTGGTGCACACAGTAAGCGGTAACGAGCTGTTAGCGCTATCTCCTCCTCACACATGATCGGTGTGTGAAGAGGAGAACCCGGCAACAGCTCGTTACAGCGGATTCTGCTCATTCTGTGACCGGCTGTGATTGGACACAGCCGGTCACGTGGTAAAGAGCCAATATCATTGGCTCTTTACCCTGATTGGGGTTGGGCTTTGTCCGAGGGACAAGCCCGAACCCCGATTGCCGCGCTGTGCCCCGTACACGCCGCTCTTTGTTATTGACGGAAGTGACCGGCTGTGATAGGACACAGCCGGTCACGTGGTAAAGAGCCAATTTCATTGGCTCTTTACCCCGATCAAGGAAGGCCGGGGTCCCGAGGGCCATGGCCGATCGCCGGGATACGGGCCCCTGGGGGCCCACAGAGCGGCAAAATAGGCAGGATGTCATATGACGGCCTGTTAGGATGGGGAGCGCACCTTGCCGACGTATAATTACTATACGCCGGTAAGGAAGGGGTTAACATCACCCTTTGTTAATGAGTATTTGACATCCAGCTATGCCAGTGTTGTGATGAAAGCAGCTGAAACCAAATAAGATTACAGTTCCTTTTTAAAGGGAATACGTGAAGCAGTGGCAAAATAATTCATATTGCATTAAAGATTGCAGCACCCACTGCTGCAATAAGAGTGCAGATCTGCGGGGACTCTGATGGTGAGACAGAACCAGTAATATATATGAACCTGGGGGATGGGTGGCCGGTCCTTTAAAAGGATTTTCTTGGGAAGTAAAACTCCTGTTCTAGGAAAGTGAAATCACTCGCAGTGAATCTAACCATGCTCAGTTTGACTGTCTTGGAACATTTGTGAATTCCTGAGTCCCGAATGGCAGCATCTATCATAGAATTTAGAGCATGTAAGTGGGGTCTTTTTATTGGTACATTTTCATGATAAGTATTTTTTGTTTTGCTTTGAAGGCAGGACAGAACAAGCTGCCTACTGACTTCAGCCAGATTCCCAAGACGGATCGTTATCATTTTATGTCTACTCTTTTAGAAGCTCTGGATGACAGTAGCCAAGATGACCTCAGACTGGAACTTGGTAGGTATTCTGTGTCCAATATACTGTGCATCCGGAAAGTATTCACAGCCCTTCACTTTTTCCATATTTTATGCTGCAGCCTTCTTCCAAAATGGATCAAATTCATTTTCCTTAAAATTCTACAAACAATACCCCATAATGACAATGTGAAAGAAGTTTTTTTGAAATCTTTGCAAATTTATTAAAAATAAAAAAATTAAAAAAAAAAACCCACGTACATAAGTATTCTCAGCCTTTGCTTTATACTTTGTTGACGCACATTTGGCACCAATTACATCCTCAAGTCTTTTTGAGTATGATCCTACAAGCTTTGCCCACCTATTTTTGGGCAGTTTCTCCCATTCTTGTACATTGCTGCATTCATTTTTCCCTCGATCCGGACTAGTCTCCCAGTTCCTGCCGCTGAAAAACATCCCCACAGCATGATGACGCAACCACCATGCTTCTCTTTAGGGATGGTATTGGCCAGGTGCTTAGCAGTGCCTGGTTTCCTCCAGACATGACACTTTCCATTCAGGCCAAAGAGTTCAATCTTTGTTTCATCAGACCTAAGAATTTGTTTCTCATGGTCTGAGAGTTCTTCAGGTGCCTTTTGGCAAACTCCAGGAGAGCTGTTATATGCTCTTTTACCGAGGAGTGGTTCCGTCTGGCCACACTACCATACAGTCCTGATTGGTGGAGTGCTGCAGAGATGGTTGTTCTTCTGGAAGGTTCTCCTTTCTCCACAGAGAAACACTGGAGCTCTGTCACTATCATGTTCTAGGTCACCTCCCTGACTAAGGCACTTCTCCCCGATCCCTCAATTTGGCCGGACAGGCCGCTCTAGGAAGAGTCTTGGTGGTTCCAAACTTCTTCCATTTATGGATGATGGAGGCCACTGTGCTCATTGGGACCTTCAATGCTGCAGGGATTTTTCTTTACCCTTCCCCAGATCTGTGCCGCAATATAATCGTGTCTTGGAGGTCTACAGACAATTCATTGGACTTCATTGCTTGGTTTGTGCTCTGACATGCACTGTTAACTGTGGGGCCTTATAGAGACAGGTGTGTGCCTTTCCAAATCATGTCTACGCAACTGAATTTACCACAGGTGGACTCCAATCAATTTTGTAGAAACATCTCAAGGATGATCAGTGGAAACAGGGTGCACCTGAGCTCAATTTTGAGTGTAATGGCAAAGGCTGTGAATACTTATGTACGTGTGATTTTTTTTATTTATTTATTTATTTTTTTTAATAAATTTGCAAAGATTTCAAACAAACTTCTTTCACATTGTCATTATGGGGTATTGTTTGTAGAATTTTGAGGAAAATAATGAATTTAATCCATTTTGGAATAAGGCTGTAACATAACAAAATGTGGAAAGAGTTGAAGTGCTGTGAATACTTTCTGGATGCACTGCAAATGTGATTAACCTGGGACTGAAAAAACTGGAGACAAGTGGTGAAATCCTATACACCTGCCAAAAAATTTGGGATTTTTGTAATACTGTCCAGCAGCTTACCTCTCTACTTCCTCCTGGTTTAGCTCTACAACTTCCCAGATTGCTCTGTTGGTCTTTGGATAGACACAATGTTGTCAATTTACTGTCCCATGAACAATGTTAGCAAAGGAGAGGTGACATGGGGAGCTGCTTAGCTCAACCAGGATATAAGTGTCCTGTTCCTTGATGGACCGTGGACCATAAGTGATTTTTTTCAAGATTGACCTATGCTGGCCATACATTATATAATTGTGTTCAATTTCCTTTAGCTTTACCATTTAACTCTGCCCTTAATTTTATTGGTTGTCAGTGGAAGCCATGCTTGGCCTATGCCCTCTACTACCATTGGCACTTGCATGGTGGAAATAAGGAGAAGCCATACAAGCTCCTCATTTTTATTCAGTGACATGCATATTTTTCTGTTTTATTATGTTTGTTTTATCATTTTTCCCCAGAGAGGGTTGTCACGTTACCCTAACAGGTATGTATAGTCTTTAGTGTTTAAAATGTGTATGTGTTTTCTGGTTAGATGCCAGACTTCTGCTGTCATTTGGATTTGTTAAAAGAAAAAGAAAAGAAAAAGCGTACCCAACACACTTAATCTCTGTTCGTATGCCTAAAGTTCAGATGTGTTTGAAGATTTTTGTGGCCTGCGTTTAGGGGAATTTGCCCATTTCAGGCAAAGTGACAGGAACTTTACTTGCTATTTAACTTGGGTACAAACCACAAGTATAAAATAGTGAAGTGTTAGGCACTGGAAAGTGATGTTATCAGCTTATAAGCTTATCCACTTGCCAACAAGCCACAGTACATATACTGCAGATGGTCAGCACGTGCAGGCACAATCATGTACATGTACGTCATGTGCCTGTTTAGGGACACAGCGGATCCCTGTACTCGGGGCTTGGTGATCACAATGTCAACAAAGCTGTTATAAATGAATGAAATGATATTACTCTTCCGTTCACTGACAGACGCAGCCTTCTTATGACACATGGGGTTATGCTCATCTCACTAGGAGTAGACTAGGAAAAATAAACAAAAGCATCACCTTAGCATATAATCCCCCTGCCCTGTACAGCACATCAGTTTTTATTTGCCTAGTGCAAGGAGTAGACCTGGTTCCCTATGGGATCTGCGGTCTCCTGAAGATTCGTCTGATGAAGACTGCTATCAAGGAGCTGGCTGGTGGTATAGAGGATATCTCAAATCCAAAACTTTCCCCAGTCCGGCCGACACTATGCGAGCTACCCTTAGGGGGGCCCACCGCATAGCGCCCGTTCCGTGCGGGCAGCCAGTGGCTAAAAACCACTAGAGCCCAGTGACTGGTTCGCCTATCCAGTGGCCTGGCCAGCAGCATGCCTCTTTCTGGGGAGGTAAGTCTGCTCCGGGTGGCTACCCGCTGCGCCCGTCGGATTGGTGAGTGGACCCCTCTTCCGCCCTAGGGGCGTGGAGAGTGGGCACCTGGGCAGCTTTTGTGGTAGCCGGCCGGTGGGGGTCCGTTAGAGGGACATACTGGGTGGTACCCCTTTGAGGATTATCTCCCGTTCCCCCCTCCCCCCACTTCTCCTCCCCCTCCCCCCCGCAGTACCGCACCTTGCACTGACCGTTCAGAGCTCTGCGTCAAGCGGTTCGCCGCCATTCGGTGTGGATCACCGTACTTTGCACTGACCGTTCGGAGCTCTGCGCTAGGTGGGTCGCTGCCATTGAGTGTGGATCACCGCTCGTTCATGGCCGACCGCGCGTGTGTTAATGGCAGCGTCCATTGTTTGATAACCATGTGGTTTCCAGCCGGCGCTCTGGCGGCCCCCAGTGGTCGTTTTGGAGAAGTTCAGACCTGTTACAGGAAGAGTCTAAAAATGGAAGTGAGGCTTCTGGTTCTCGTTTGGACAATGTGGCTGACGCGCAGTGGCAAGCTCCTGGAGTGCAGTAGATTGTTGGGCATTTCTCTTCCGGTCGTAGTGCTGAGGCATCTAAAACGGCAAGTATAGCTGGCTCTCCCTGGGTGCTGGTAGCAGTGGGTGCAATCCTCCTGGGTCTCCCTGGCTGATTGGTGGGGTAGAGGTGGTGGTCACACAGTGGGGGTGCCGGAAGGCTGGGATGTCAGAGGCCGGCAATGCTATGGCAGGGGTACCTGCGGATCAACAATCCACCCCAGGAACATTAGTGTCCTTGGAACAGCTGAGGGCTGTGTTTGGGGAGTTCTTTCCCCGGGCGGGGGACCCCGTTCCGAGGGGCCCCAAGAAACGCCCACCCCCCCCTTTCCTCAGGGGAGGATTCGGATCTAGAGAGCACCTCAATGGTCACACCTGTGGACCTTTCAGAGGGTGAACTGCCCTCAGAAGGCGAAGATGATCAGGAGGCTCCCTTTTCCCGTGATAAGGTGATAGTGGAAGCGCTGATCACTGATATCCGCGACTCCATGCGGCTTGACCAAGCAGGGGAGTCGCATGAGTCCACATATATTTGTGGACCGCTTAAACCCCCTAGGTCTCCTAGGGCTTACCCTTATGATCAAGTGTTTGAACAGGCGGTGTTCAAGGAATGGCTGAAGCCACCAAATTCCTTTGCTTTTCCTAAAAGCTTTGCTGTTCGCTACCCCTTTGAGGATAGCTTTACTAAGAGATGGGCTTCCCCAGCGGTGGACCCCCCAATGGCTCGTGTGAATAAAGCAACGACCATTCCCTTGGAGGGGTCTTTTAGGGAGGCGGCCGATCGCCGCACAGAGGCAGTGTCTAAAGCACTATTCTTGTTGGCTGGGTCAGCCATGCGGCCGGCACTAGCAACTGCGATGGCGGCACAGTCTCTTCGTGAGCACGCTGCCACACTGCACACTGGTTTAACTTGTGAATGTGCACAGGCTGAAGTACAGCGGGCACAACGTTTGGAAGAAGGTCTCCGCTACATATGCCATGCGGCTTTGGACCTTCTTCCCAGATTGTCAAAAATGTCTGTTTTTGCAATTGTTATCAGGCGGGTGCTGTGGCTCCGCTTTTGGTCAGGCGACCAGGCTTCAAAGAAAGCTCTTGCAGATCTTCCCTTTCAGGGAGGGCGTCTGTTTGGCCCACAGTTGGATGAAATCATTAAGGATTTCACGGGAGGGAAGAGTACTTTCCTTCCAGAGCCAAAGCGGCAGGATTTTCGCCGTAGGCAGGGCCCCGTTTCTTCAGGTCAGAAGAAGTTCTTTCGGGCACCCGGCTCAGCGGGTAAGGGCTTCAAGCTCGGGAAGGCTTCCGCGGGGCACAGTAAAAGGCCCTGGCAGCATAAGTCCGAAAAAGCGAAGGATAAATCTACCTCCGCATGATGGGTTGCCCCCACCCGACTCACGGGTGGGGGGCCAGTTGCTGGGATTCGCAGACAGATGGACTGCCCGCATCACCGATTGGTGGGTGCTGGAGGTGGTATCCTCCGGGTACAGGATAGAATTCAGCTCTCTGCCCCAGAAAGGTTCTTCCTCTCAAACTTGAGACTCCCTAAGGGGCGTCGGGAGGCGCTTCTAGGCGCTGTTCGGGCACTTGCCGAACAAGGAGTGATTGTACCGGTACCCATAGTGGAAAGATTTCACGGGTTTTACTCAAACCTTTTTGTGGTGCCCAAAAAGGGTGGTGTCAGGCCAGTTCTGAACCTGAAGGCGCTAAACCGCTTCGTAAAGACGAAAAGTTTCAGGATGGGGTCCATCCGTTCGGTCGTGGCCGCCCTGCACCAAGGGGAATTCTTGGCGGCCTTGGATATCAGGGACGCGTATCTCCATGTTCCAGTCTGTCACAGTCACCAGCGTTTTCTACGCTTCGCAGTGGGGGACCTGCATTACCAGTTTGTGGCTCTTCCCTTCGGGCTGGCCTTGTCTTCCCGGGTGTTCACCAAGGTGGTGGCCCCGATGCTGGCGCTGCTGAGACAGAGGGGTATTGCGGTAGTAGCATACCTCGACGATCTACTCCTGAGAGCAGAGTCTGCTGCGGCTCTGGAGGAGAACGTGACAATTACGGTGTCCACGTTAAAGGAGTTTGGTTGGCTAATCAACTTGCGGAAGTCATCATTGACTCCATCTTGCCAGCTGGAGTACCTGGGTCTGATTGTGGACACGGTGCAGGCAAGGGTGTTTTTACCACCGAGCAAGCTCCTGACACTTCAAGCAGCAGTGCAAACCCTGTTGTCACGCCAGTGGTTCTCCTTAAGGTTCTGTATGCGAGTGTTGGGGCTCATGGTGTCGACTTTCGAAGCGATACCTTACGCCCAGAGTCACACTCGGCTCCTGCAGAAGGCGATTTTGTCGCAGTGGGACAAATCTCCCCTATCTCTAGACAGACTGATCAGGTTGGATCATCAGTCCCAAGGATCCTTGATTTGGTGGATTCGGGCTCTGGCCCTAAAGTTGGGGAAATGTTTCCCCCCCTCAATTGGTCGATAGTAACGACAGATGCCAGCCTATCGGGCTGGGGAGGAGTCCTGGGTCAGTTCTCTGCCCAGGGTCATTGGTCAGTGCGGGAAGCTTGTCTTCCGATAAATGTACTGGAACTGAGAGCGATCAGACTTTGCCTGTCCCCTTAGTCAGAAAGGCTGCGAGGCCTCCCTGTTCGGGTTCAGTCGGACAATGCCACGGCTGTGGCATATGTGAACCATCAGGGCGGAACAAGAAGCGCAGCAGCAGCCGCAGAGGCGGCTCTGATCCTTCGGTGGGCAGAACTTAACGTGCCAGCTCTCTCTGCAATCTACATCCCAGGCGCGGAAAATTGGCAGGCGGACTTTCTCAGCCGCCGGACTCTGGATCAAGGAGAATGGTCCCTACATCCAGAAGTGTTCCGCCAGATTTGCCTCAAATGGGGCATACCAGAGGTAGACCTCATGGCCTCCAGATACAATCACATCACAAGGTACAGACCTTTGTGTGCAGAACAAGAGATCCGTTGGCGGTCGCCTCGGACGCACTGGTAGCGCCCTGGGATCGGTATCGGCTACTGTACATCTTTGACCTTCTAAAGCTTCTACCGCGGGTTCCGGGGACACCACATATGTGAGACTTTCTGGCAGTCTAACCGCTTACAGAACCCCAAAACCAATCACCGCCTTCAGGCTTTCTAAGTGCGTAAAAAGGTGATTTTACTCCTCACTCCCTATCACAGTTTCGGAGGCCATGAAATGCCCAGATAGCACAAACCCCCCCAAATGACCCCATTTTGGAAAGTGGACACTCCAAGTTATGTGCTGAGAGGCATGTTGGGTATTTTGCAGATCTCACATTTTGTCACAAAGTTTTGAAATTTGAAAAAGTAAAAAAAAAAAAAAATCGGTTTATTTCCTCATTTTCCAAAACAAATGAGAGCTGCAAAATACGCACCATGCCTCTTAACAAATAGCTTGGGGTGTCTACTTTACAAAATGCGGTCATTTGGGGGGGGGGGGGTTGTGCTACCTTTACATTTCAGAGCCTCCAAAACGGTGATACTGAGGAGTAAAATAACCATTTTATGCCCTTAGAAAGCCTGAAGGCGGTGATTGGTTTTTGGGGTTCTGTACGCGGCTAGGCTCCCAAAAAGTCTCACACATGTGGTATCCCCGTACTCAGGAGAAGCAGCAGAATGTATTTTGGGGTGTAATCCCACATATACCCATAGCATGTGTGAGCAATATATCATTTAGTGACAACTTTGTGTAAAACATAAATAAATAAAAATTGTAATTTCCCTGAAACTTGTTGCAAAATATAAAATATACCATGGACTCAACATGCCTCTCCGCAAATAGCTTGGGATGTCTACTTTCCAAAACGGGGTCATTTGAGTTTTTTTTTTTTTTTTGCTATCTGAGCATTTCATGGCCTCCGAAACCTGGATAGGTAATGAGGGATGAAGGCATAAATTTTCGCCCTTACAAATCCCAAAGGAGGCGATTGTGAGTCTATCCTAGAGTTGCCACCTCATCCCTTTAATCCAGGACACATATGAATTACACAGGTTCTGAGGCTAATTTAATGCAGATGAGGCACCAAGTGAGTTTAACCACTTCAGCCCCGGAAGGATTTCCAGCTTTAGGACCGGAGCCCTTTTTGCGATTCGGCACTGCGTCGCTTTAACTGAAAATTGCGCGGTTGTGCGAAGTTGTACCCAAACTAAATTTGCGTCCTTTTTTTCCCACAAATAGAGCTTTCTTTTAGTGGTATTTGATCACCTCTGCGTCATTTCTGATCGCCGCTATAAACAAAAGAAGAGCGACAATTTTGCAAAAAAACCCCAAATTTCTTACTTTTTGCTAGAATACAAATAAAAAAAAATATAAAAAAACATTTTTTTCACCGTTTTTGGCCGATTTATATTCTTCCTCATATTTGCGATAAAAAAAAAATTGCAATTGGCGTTTATTGATTGGTTTGCGCAAAAGTGGTCGCGTTTACGGATGATGAGAATTCATTTTTGGGGTTTTTTTTTTTTTTTTTACTAGTAATGGCGGCGATCTGCGATTTTTAGCGGTACTGCGATATTTCAGCGGACATGTCGGACTATTTTGACACTTTTTTGGGACCATTGGCATTTATACAGCGATCAGTGCTATAAAAATGCACTGATTACTGTGTAAATGTCATTGGCAGTGAAGGGGTTAACCTGCAGGGGGCGCTCTAAGGGTTAACTATGTTCCCTGGGCGTGTTCTTACTGTAGGGGGACTGCACTATCTGGGGAAGGGAAGTGGTCACAGCCTTCGTATACAGGAAGGCTGTGATCACAGCCCTTCCCCCTTCACACAGAGCGGAGGTCCGTGTTTACATACACGGACCTCCGTTCCTCCGCTCGGGGGGGCCATCGCGAGTAGCCGCCGCACCCGCTCCCTGGCCCTCCCCGAACACAAGCTCACTAAGCTCGTTGTATGACGGCGTTTTGCGTGAACGAACCACTTTGCCACCGTCAAATGCCGATCGACGGTCGGCAAGTGGTTAATTAC
This sequence comes from Glandirana rugosa, assembly GCA_018402905.1. Taxonomy (NCBI): domain Eukaryota; kingdom Metazoa; phylum Chordata; class Amphibia; order Anura; family Ranidae; genus Glandirana; species Glandirana rugosa. Next base: position 21,213 of record BLSH010206685.1, read on the forward strand.
CACCTTAATCAGCCACAGAACCTGTGTAATTAATGTGTGTCCTGGATTAAAGGGATGATGTGGCAACCCTAGTCTATCCGCGTACCAGAAAATCAAAGTCTCACACATGTGGTATCCCCATACTCAGGAGAAGCAGCAGAATGTATTTTGGGGTGTAATTCCACATATACCCATGGCATGTGTGATATATATATATATATATATATATATAATTTCAGTGACAACTTTGTGTATTTTTTTTTTATCGTTTTTCAATCTCTTATGACAAATAAAATATTCCATGGACTCAACATGCCTCGCAGAAAATAGCTTGGGATGTCTACTTTCCAAAATGGGGTAATTTGGGGGGGTTTACAACTGTCCTGCCATTTTATGCTGAACATCATCCACTCTTCTAACCACTTAAACCACCAAGTCTTTTCTGACACTTTTTGTTTACATTTACATTTGCTAGAAAATGACTTTGAACCCCCAAACATTATATATTTTTTCAACGCACAGGCCCTACAGATTAAAATAGTGGGTGTTACAATTTTCTTTTCAAAAAGTATTTGCGCAGCGATTTTTCAAACGCAATTTTTAGGGAAAAAAAATTTTTTTTGAATTTTAATGCACAAAAACATACTATTTTGCCCAAATGTTTGGTGAAATATAAAAGATGATCTCATGCCGAGTGCATAGACATCAAACTTTGTAGATAGTTTGAGAACATAGACATCATGCTTTAAAAATGACACACACCCGCAAAGCGGCAACAAACTATATACATTTTTAAAAGCCTTTACAGGTTACCACTTTAGATCTGCAGAGGAGGTCTACTGCTAGAATTACTGCCCTCGATCTGACATGCTCGGTGATACCTCATATGCATGGTGAAATTGTTGTTTACATAGGACACGAAACTGACGCTTGCGTCCACCTTTGTGCGCGTGCATTTTTTTTCATTATTCATTTTGATTTTTATTTTATTTTTAAACTGTTCCTTTCATCCTTTTTTTTATCATTTTTATTTTTATCACAGGGATTTTAAATATCCCCTATGATAAAAATAGGCATTGTCGCATATATATATATTTTTTTAATTTGGGGTCTACTAGACTCTAGATCTTTTCCCAGCCCTTAAAGCATCTGACCACACCAAAATCAGTGTGATAAGATGCTTCCCCAATTTCCCGCTTTTTATATCCAGCGAAAGCCTTCGGTTTCTTAGGCCATAGAGATGATTGGAGCCATTCTAGTCTTCAATCAGCTCTATGGTCAGCTGGCGGAACCACCAGTTGCATGCTCGCGTTCCCCGGTGGGACAGGAGAGCCTGAGAAGACCAGCAACATACTAGTATGTCGCTGGTCCTTGTTGGGCATAAATTGTTATGTTCTTTTTTTTTTCATGCAGCCTGTGGGTTAAATGAAAAAAAGAATCAATCGGTGGGTATGACCACCATTGGAAAACCTCCCTTCATCCACCCACTTCTAATGGTGGGCATAGCCCCTTTTTAAAAAAAATATACCGAAGCATAGGGGCAATCCACCCTAATTTCCACCCACAGCTCCTATGCTCCGGTATATTTGCTCTTTTTTGAACTGTGTTGGTGGCATCACCTCCAGCAGTGCTGTGGAGTTGCTGCTTTATGAATGGTGGGAGCAAACGCTTTTGCTGTCACCATTGATAAATCAGTGCTGCAGCTGAATGGCGTACCTGAAAAGGAATAAACAATTAATAAAACACAGTAACATAAAAAAATACATACCTGCTAAGAAGTAAAAATTATAAAACACATTAACATTAAAACATTACAGGTAAGCAGTAACATAAACAAATTACATACCTGCAAAGAAAACATGATAAAAACAGTAACAAAACATTCTAGGTATTCATAAAAAAATATTAACAATAGAGAGAGATTAGAGAGAAAACAAGAGAGGGAGAGAAAAAAAGAAATGTACAACTGTTTTTGGCTTTTTTATTTTATATTTTTTTGTTTTAAATTTTTTTCATTTGTTTGGTACACCTTTGTCTTTGTAACTAAAAACTGTAACTGGTTCCAGGTTTGGGTCTCTCAAAATGCACTGGCATTTTTGGAGACTCTATGTAAGTGTGCCTATCGCTGTGTCTGCTGTACCTTACACTAATAATTCACTAATGTGTGGTAGCATTCAAAGCAGTCTCCGATGCAGAGACCAGGCTGGTCAGGACAGGTGGGGCAATAAGTGCGGGTGTCACGCCTGTACTCGCGTCATCTGCAGACACGACATCTCTTTTGGGGTGTTCTGTGGCCTGGGGTACCACGCAGGACTCGTGGAAAGTGCCTCCCATGCAGCTGGCTAACTGCATTCACATTGTGAAGTGGGGGTGCAGCACCATCTGGAAACAGAAGGGCTGTGACGATCTCTTCCATGAATTTGAGGAAGGATCCCGTCAGTCCTGATGCTCTGTATAAGACATGAGCGTTCAGCAAAGCCAATTGAAAAAGGTATATAGACACTTTTTTGTACCAGCGTCTAGCCTTACGGGTAATTGGGTACGGCGCCAATAACTGGCCGTTCTCCCATATTTAAGTTATAATTGTGAGGGGTCTCTCCACAACAACATTCGCCGTAGAAATTTCTTTTAAATCTTTTAAATGTTACAAAGAATATAACAGAATATGTAAAAAGGAAATCAAGGATGCAAAAATTCACAACGAACGACAGTTTGCAAAAGATAGTAAGACAAACCCCAAAAAATTCTTCAAATATATTAATAGTAAAAAGGTCAGGTCTGAGCATGTAGGCCCTTTACAAAATAATCTAGAGTGCGTGACTGGGGACAAAGAGAAGGCAAACTTATTAAATACTTTCTTCAGCTCTGTGTATACAAAGGAGCATGGGGGAGCTCATGTCCACGTCGGGGTTGGTAGTGACACGGCCCCAAATGATCCACAATGGCTCAAAAGTGAAATGGTCCAGAAGTATTTAGACAGAATAAAGGTAGATAAAGCACCCGGACCAGATGGCATCCATCCACGGACCTTAAAGGAATTGAGCTCTGTCATTTCAAAGCCATTGTATCTCATTTTTAGGGACTCCTTAATGACTGGAATAGTACCACTGGATTGGCGTAGGGCCAATGTGGTG
>BLSH010206696.1:1327-11653 GCA_018402905.1 Glandirana rugosa
TGGGGGGGGGGGGGGGGGGTGTCTCAGACAAGATGTTTGTAATAAAACTTTCATTGAACTTTTATATTCTCTCCTCGTGTCTCTGAGGGTGCAAATAGATGGTGGTTGGCTGTGTGCGGAGGCCCGCCTTAGATACCCTTCCCTGGGGTTCAAATCTTGTGTCTGCACAGCCCAAATAGTCCAATATTCATGATACACGGTACCCATGAGTGCATCCTCAGGGTTATTCCAAGTATAGTAGTGACAGGTGGTCCCAGATAACCTGGGGGTCCCTCTGCAGAAAGGCTGACCTTCTTCTCAGGAGGCCCAGGTGCCCTACAATGGAGATTGCAGTAAGGCAAGTCTGATATGGAGAGGGATCCTCGGTGTCGCTCAGACACACCTTACTGCTATCTCCATTGTAGGGCACCGGGCCTCCTGAGAAGGTGGTCAGCCCCTGCTCTCCAGGGGGACTCCCGAGTCATCTGGGACCACCTGTCACTACTATAGTTGGAACAACACCGAGGATCCCGCTCCATATCCAAGTATAGAAGTGAAAGGTGGTCCCAGATAACCCGGGGGTCCCTCTGCAGAGGAGAGGCTGCCCTACAATGGAGATAGCAGTAAGGTGTATCTGACCCACACCGAGGATCCCGCTCCATATCCAAGTATAGTAATGACAGGTGGTCCCAGATGACCCGGGGGTCCCTCCGGAGAGGAAGGGCTGACCACCTTCTCAGGCGGCCCGGGTGTCCTACAATGGAGATAGCAGTAAGGTGTGTCTGAGCGACACTGAGGATCCCTCTCCATATCAGACTTGCCTTACTGCTATCTCCATTGTAGGACACTTGGGCCTCCTGAGAAGAAGGTCAGCCTCTCTGCAGAGGGACCCCCGGGTAATCAGGGACCACCTGTCACTACTATACTTGGATATGGAGAGGGATCCTCTGTGTCACTCGCACACCTTACCGCTATCTCCATTGTAGGACACTTGGGCCTCCTGAGAAGGTCCGTTTCCTGGATCCTTGTAGTCAGCACTTTCCGAAGGACCCAACACCTAAAATACCGGTCAGAATCTGGCTTTACCGAGTTCTAGCATTGGTGGCTCTCACCTGTAGGTGAGGTTTTACAGCTTAAAGCGATTCTAAAGTCAAAACTTCACTACAAAGTAATGTAACCCCAACAAGGACTTTATAGACAGATAGGGGGGAGGGTAAGAGTATGAAGAATAAAAGTAATATAAAGTAATTAAAATAAGTATGAGAAAAGTTTATTGGTTACAATCAATGAAAATGTTCCCAAGGTGGGGACATAAAAATCACAACATGATTCCACGTGTATGCAAAGGCACCCGGATCGTGAGGTAAGCTGGAGCACCAAACCAGCCTAAATGGAATAAGGGCCACCAGGGTTGTGAAGGTGTTCATAGCAAGACCCGAACCCAACGCGTTTCAGAAATGTTTTGTATTCTTCCTTCCTCAGGGGAGAGGATGGGGGTGCCATATGTAATCATCATGGGTATAAATAACAGATGTATGGTAGTAGTATGTTCCTGCAGTATATCCAGACCGGCTTAGCATAACAAAGGTAGATGCATCCAAGGAGACCAACATGGGGGGGGGGGGGACCGTAACAAGTAAGATACAAGTGTATCACCTATCCTGCAAAAGAAGGGTGGGCAAGTTGTGGAGAGATGTCCATTCCCCAGTCTGGAGCTGATGGAGAATCCTGGGGTAAAATTAAGGTAATAAATATCCTACTACCTGTTTTGCCCCCCCAAACACCTCCCTATCTCCTCTCACGAATACAGCGCTGCAGCACCGCTCTCCTCTCTTCCTGGTCTCCAAGGAGAGACGGGCAGCAGTGGGAGCCATAAGCCCCTGTTGCTGTCTGTCAAACCCTGTGAGGAGGGCACAGCCACCAGCTTGGGGAGCACACTGGTGCCTCCTTAGCGGCTGGCATGGTGAAGGGGACACTCAGAGGAAGAGGCAGAGCCGGCAGGGGACTCTAGAAGAGGAGGTAAGGGACCGCTCTGTGCAAGGGCATTACACAGAGCAGGTAAGTGTAACCTTTTTATTTTAAGATCTGCCCAGGAGATTGCTAATCACTTCAAAAGCAAGATTGACACAATTTGTGATGAAATCTCCACTCTACAGGCATCCTCCCCAGTTAACACCCCATGCCAACAAGCACAATCGACACGATCCTCATTCAAACCTGCTACTATAAACGAGGTTGCTAAACTCCTTTCTAACGCCCACCTGGACCCTAATCCCTCTCAGATACCACGCTCACCCTCTGACTCTATCCTGCACTCTCTAACTCCCATCTTCAATCTCTCCCTCTCTTCTGGCATCTTCCCCAACACTAAAACATGCATTGGTCACCCCCATACTCAAAAAGCCATCCCTGGACCCTACCGATCTTCACAATCTACGCCCTATCTCCTTGCTCCCCTTTTCCTCCAAATTCCTTGAATGCCTGGTCTACAACCAACAGAGTGACCACCCCACAGAAACTGCCCTTCTACAACTCACAAATGACCTTCTAACCGCAAAAGCCAATGGACACCACTCTGTATTCCTGGACCTTTCGGCTGCCTTTGATGCAGTTGACCACCCCCTCCTCAAAAAACTTTACTCCCTTGGTCTCCATGACTGTGCTCTTCGGTGGCTCTCGTCCTACCTATCCCATCGCACCTTCAGTGTAACCTACAATTCTACCTCCTCCTCTCCCTTTTCTCTGTTGGGGTCCCCCAAAGTTCTGTTCTTGGACCTCTCTTATTTTCAATATTCACCTCTTCCCTGGGTCGGCTCATAGCCTCCCACGGCTTTCAATATCATTTCTACGCTGACGATACTCAAATCTACCTCTCCACCCCCCAACTCACCCCATCAGTCTCCTCGCCCATCACTAACTTACTAACAGACATATCTGCCTGGAGGTCACACCACTTCCTCAAACCCAACTTCTCCAAAACCAAACTCATAATATTTCCTCCCCCACGTGCCCTTTCCCACGACTTCTCTGTCAAGAGCAATGGCACCACCATCCNCCCCCCCCCCCCCCCCCCCCCCCATGTCAGGGTGCTCGGTGTTATCCTGGATTCTAAACTCTCCTCTTGGCCCCACATCCAATCACTTTCTAAGGCTTGCCGCCTCAACCTCCGCAAGATCTCTAAAATACGTCCCTTCCTAACCAATGAAACCACAAAGCTCCTGATTCACTCCCTGGTCATCTCTCGCCTCGACTACTGCAACTCCCTCCTCATTGGCCAACCTTTAAATAGACTCCTCCCCCTTCAGTCCATCAGGAATGTCGCTGCCAGACTCATCCATCTTACAATCCACTCAGCGTCTGCCACCCCTCTCTGCCAATCGCTCCATTGGCTGCCACCCCTCTCTGCCAATCGCTCCATTGGCTGCCACTCGCCCAACTAATGAAATTCAAAATACTAACCATGAGCTACAAAGCCGTCCACAACTCTGCCCCCAGCTACATCACCAACCTAGTCTCTAAATACCAACCTAACCGTCCTCTTCGCTCCTCCCAAGACCTCCTGCTCTCCAGCTCCCTCATCACCTCCTCTCATACTCGCCTCCAAGACTTCTCCCGAGCCTCTCCCATCCTCTGGAACTCCCTACCCCAATCTGTCAGACTGTCCCCCAAATCTATCCACCTTCAGGCGATCCCTGAAAACTTTTCTCTTCAGGGAAGCCTATCCTGCCGCCACCTAATAACTACACTCCTTATTTTCTCAATCAGCTCATCCCCCGCAGTTATTGCCCTTTTGTATCACTTGACCCTCCCTCCTAGATTGTAAGCTCTGAGGAGCAGGTCCCTCTGATTCCTCCTGTATTGAGTTGTATTGTAATTGTACTGTCTGCCCTCATATTGTAAAGCGCTGCGCAAACTGTCGGCGCTCTATAAATCCTGTATAAGAAAAAAGAAAAAAAATGCCTTTAGAATCACTTTAAGCCTTACTGAAAGGTCCACAGCCTGTGTACCCGCAGACCCCTTGCCACCACACAGGATGGTAACCCCTTCTTTGCAGGAGTGTTGGGCATTGGAGGACCCTCCTTTTCAAGGTCACCTCCCTGTCCTAGTTTTTCCCCCCTTCTCTGTTATGGGTCTGGTATCTCAGCACCCAACATGCCTTTCTCTGTGGACCAGGTAGTCCCTGGTGTGACCCTTCAGGTGGGTGGCATAGTTTACTTTCCCCATATCTTAGGGACTTCACACATTTTGAGAGCCGCCATCTTCAGGGCTACTGCCTGGCTTTTCAGCGGGATTTGCTGGTTTGGACTCCATCTAGATGTTGTCTTCCCTTCACCACCAAGGAGGAGTTGGGAGTCCTTCCTGTGATAGAGAAGGTAGGATGGTCCATGTACTAGAACAATGCTCTCCAATCTGCGGCCCTTTGCTTCTTATTTGACCCTTAGGGCGCTAATTCATCCACTGATACCAACAATGTGGCATAACACCCCCCCCCCCCCCCACCGATATAGCGGTTGTAAACCACGGGGTGCTTCTTTTTTTTTTTTTTTTTGTCATACCTGCGTCGCATACTAGCACATTATGTGAAACTTACCTGAAAAGTATTCCAGCAATGTGATGTCGCTTCCTTCTTCACCCGTCTTCTGTCCGGGTTCGCTGTGTGACTGGCCGGAGCCACGATGACGTCACTCCCACACATGCGCGGGGGAGTCGCCATTTACAACACAGGATTCTGAAGGAATGGCCACCCTCCATGCACCGATGATGTCATCGACTGCATATACAGTGACTATCTCCTAAAGGGTTCACATTTAGGAGATAATTACAGCAGGGATCGACCGATTATCGGTACGGCTGATTATTGCGGGCCGACGTCAGCATTTTCCGAAAATTTGGTATCAGACGCAAAATAGACCGACATTACCAATATTGGTCTCTGCGGGCCGCAGACGTATTTTTGGGACCCAGAAGCCTGCAGACCCAGTGCACAGGGGCAAGCGGCACACAAAGTCATTACCTCCTGCGCACACTGGGCCAAACATTCTGAGTCTGACAGACCTCCCTCGCCTCGACACTCGGACAGACACGCCAGCCAGCCACCCACCCACAGCAAGGTGCCAGCCAGCAAACCACCCACAGTAAGGTGCCAGCCACCCACCCACAGCAAGGTGCCAGCCAGCAAACCACCCACAGTAAGGTGCCAGCCACCCACCCACAGCAAGAGGTCATCCAGCAGCCACACACCCACAGCAAGGTGCCAGCCACCCAACCCTCAGCAAAAGGCCAACCAGCAGCCACCCACGCACAGCAAGAGGCCAACCAGCAGCCACCCACAGCAAGGTGCCAGGCCAGCCAGCAAGCCACCCACAGCAAGGTGCCAGGCCAGCCAGCAAGGCACCCACAGCATTTTATACCAGATTTGTGGAGACAATTTTTGTTATTTTTGAAAAGTTTAAATGTACCAAATATCAGCACATAATATAGGCTATCAGCAGGAGAAGTGGCCGAAATATCGGTGTCATATTGGCACCGAAAAAAAGATATCGGTCGATCCCTAATTTACAGTACCTATAGGATAGCCTTATTATAGGCTTACCTGTAGGTACAAGATTAAAGTTTGCAACCATTTAAAGACCAGTGAAGGGACACAATTCCTCCCACTGACACCAACGATGGGGCACAATTCCTCCTAATGACAGAATGACACCAACAATTGTGCCCAGTGACACCACTGTTTGGGCACAATTCCTCCCACTGACACCATTAATGGGGCCCAATTCTTCCCAATGAAGCCAATGATGAGGCTTTTTTTTTTTTTTTTTCCTGCTGACGTCAGGGCCTTTTCTACACCCACTGACCACAGTCTGGACCTCCTAAAGTCTGATGGACAGTAAATTGGCCCCTTGTTTAGAAGGTTTGGAGACCCCTGTACTAGGAGGTGCCAGGAAACTCAACACTGCTTCCCTCAAGAAAATTGAAAATAATTTCTTCTCAATTGCAGCCTTTGTACTGAGCAGAAAGGTTGGCACACCATAGATCCTGCATAGCAGGTGAAGATCATCGCTGGAAGGCCCTCCCTGGATTGCCAGCAGAAGGAACACATTGTCCCTGGCAGAGGACCCCTGCAGCAGGAAGAGTACCGTATGTGGAGCCTGTCCACCTGGAGATGGGTTCTCCTTCCTTGGTGGATCTGAAACCTCTTGAGAACGGTTCCTTAGATGCCTTCCATTATTCTTTGATATGTAGGATTTGGGGTGGGGGGGGGAGGGTCAGGAGCTTTCTTAGACCTATAGCCTGGGGTCAGGGTTAGGCAAGGGGATTCATCGGCAGGATCCTTGTGGAGTGTCCCCGTGGCACTCTGCTTCTGCTCTGAATCATGCATTTCCAATTCCTCCAATCCCAGAAGACGTTTCATACAGGGAAACGCGTCGGGTCTGTGACGTCATCACGCCGAAGCTGTTCAGATGACACTGCGGCTGCAGCACTACTTTTATTAAATGATTATTAGCAGTCGAGTTGCGCTATGAGATCCTCTCTTTTATGCTTCTGAGTGTTGGTCTATATGGAAAGGGTGGTTAAAGGCTGACGCCGGGCATTGGGCTGTCAGTCCTAACTGCAGGCACCATAGATCTGCAAGGGAATTTGTGGCTCCCTGGATTATAGAGAAGCACTAATGATCTCTATAATCTGGGATTATTTGGTTCTGGTAAGAGGCTGCATTGCTTCACGGGCTCTCTTGGATCACCTTTCCAATGTTGGTATTTGCAGAGAGAACTTTCCAGCACCTTTATATGGACTTTTTATAAGCTAATGAATTGCACTCTTTTTTTTATATGGTTTGGATTGGCTTCTCATGCCCCAAACCCTTTCAGTTACATTGACTTTGTGAGCTCTCTGGTGGTCTCAGGAACCACTTCACACCAATGGTGGGCTCTGGTGATTTACTGATAAGGGTTTTTCCCTGGCAAGTCTCACCAAGCAAGCATGGTTGGTTGTTGGGCCACACTACCTCTTTAGCCATGGAGTTGACCACCCTTTCATCTTCGAGGATCGGGGGTACAAGGTCTTTGGGCCTTTCCATGAAGTCTAGCTGGCCTTCAGGATGTGGTCAAAATGAGGACAACTCCTAGAAGCAACTTTCTAGGGGTTGTCCCCAAATTTTGACCACAAGTTGGGATTTTTCTACCCTATAGTTTTTGTGTGCCCATGTCCAATTATCTTGTAGGCAACAGTAGAGTCCATCTATATCTAAATCCCTGTGTCCCTCAATGGACTCCAGGAAAAAGAAACAAGGTGAGTACAAAACTCTGTAATGCCCCTTCCTCTCCTTATTCCCTTTACTGCACAGTAACATTTATGTATGCCGTTGTAATTCTCGGTATCTGTTCTTATTCTGTATGTATGGACTCTGCACAGTACCACTTCTCTTGTCCTGTATGCTCGGTATCTGTTCTTATTCTGTATGTATGGACTCTGCACAGTACCACTTCTCTTGTCCTGTATGCTGGGTGTAATTCTCGGTATCTGTTCTTATTCTGTATGTATGGACTCTGCACAGTACCACTTCTCTTGTCCTGTATGCTGGGTGTAATTCTCGGTATCTGTTCTTATTCTATATGTATTGACTCTGCACAGTACTACTTCTCTTGTCCTGTATGCTGGGTGTAATTCTCAGTATCTGTTCTTATTCTGTATGTATGTATGGACCCTGCACAGTACCACTTCTCTTGTCCTGTATGCTGGGTGTAATTCTCAGTATCTATTCCTATTCTACATGTATGGACTCTGCACAGTACCACTTCTCTTGTCCTGTATGCTGGGTGTAATTCTCAGTATCTATTCCTATTCTACATGTATGGACTCCACCCAGTTTGACACTATCACATATATTTGATATCTGGATGACAATGACTGATTTTTGGACACAAAAGTTCTTTTAATCTGAGTTTATTCAATATTTTTCAATGCATTGGTGACATGGTTTCTCTCCTAGTGGTGGCGCTCTCAGACGTTGCACAGGGGCTCCTGGCAGCAATCTACTGTAATGCGCAGTGTCCCTCCTAGGTTTTTCTTCTGTTCTCTCTCACATTTATCTTTGGTGGTGCAGCCACGTCCCCAGACTGGAAGGAAGAGATCAGGGAAGTCAGTAAGCCATAGTCTGAGTATGGGCGTACAGAGTTTGGGTTGGGGTAGGGAGAAGGTGTAATGGAGTCAGAGGTGTGGTGGAGATGGTGGGTGCATGTGGGGGGAGGCATTGTTGAATTGAAATTGGTTGTGGTGAAGTGAGTGGGGGTGCAATGAAGTGTGGTGGGGCAGGGGGGGGGGGGGGGTTTTAATAGGGTCAGAGGTGTGATAAAATGGGTAGGGGGTGTAATGGGGACAGGGGCGTGTTGGAGTTGGTGGGGGTGTAATGGGGTCAGAGGTGTGGCAGAGCAGGTGGGAGGTGTAAAAGGGTCAGAAGAGTGGTAGAACAGGTAGGGGGTGTAATGGAGTCAGAGGTGTTGCAGAGCAGGTGGGGGTGTAATAGGGTCAGAAGTGTAATAGAACAGGTTGTAATGGAGTCAGGTGTGACAGCAGGTGGGGGGCGTAATGGGGTCAGAAGTGTGGCAGAACGGATAGTGGGTTTAATGGGGTCAGAGATGTGATGGAGTAGATGGGCGGTGTAGTAGGGTCAGAAGGGGTGTAATGGGTTTAGGGGTGTGTTGGAGTTGGTGAGGATGTAATGGAATCAGGTGTGGTGGTGTAATGGTGTCAAGGATGTGGTTGAATGGGTATTGTGGGGATTGTAATGGGGTCAGAAGTGTGGTAGAATGGGTAGGGGGTGTAATGGGGGTCAGGGGTGTTTTGGTAGGAGTGTAGTGGAGTTTGTAGGGGTGTAATGGGGTCAGAGGTGTGGCAGAGATGGTAGGGGCGTAATGGGCTCAAAGGTGTGGCGGAGTTGGGGGTGTAATGTGGTCAGAGGTGTGATGGAGCAGGTGGGCGGTGTAGTAGGGTCAGGTGTGTTGGAGTTGGGGAGGATGTAATGGGATCAGAGGTGTGGTGGTGTAATGGTGTCAATGATGTGGGTATGGTGGGGATTGTAATGGAGTCAGAAGTGTGGTAGAATTGGTAGGGGGTGTAATGGGGGTCAGGGGTGTTTTGGTAGGGGTATAATGGGGTCAGGGGTGTGGCGGAGCAGGTGGGGGTGTAATGGGGTCAGAGGGGTGGTAGAGTTGGTAGGGGTGTAATTGGGTCAGCGTTGTGGCAGCTTGGGTGGGGGGTGTAATGGGGTCAGAGGTGTGGCAGAGTTGTTAGGGGTGTAATGGGGTCAGAGGTGTTTTGGTGGGGGTGTAATGAGGTCAGAGATGTGGTGGAGTTGGTAGGGGTGTAATGGGGACAGAGGTGCTTGGGGGGTGTAATGAGGTCAGAGATGTGGTGGAGTTGGTGAGGGTGTAATGAGGTCAGAGGTGTGGTGGAGTTGGTAGAGTTGTAATGGGGTCAGAGGTGTGGTGGAGTTGGTGGGGGGTGTAATGAGGTCAGAGATGTGGTGGAGTTGGTGAGGGTGTAATGAGGTCAGAGGTGTGGTGGATTTGGTGAGGGTGTAATGAGGTCAGAGGTGTGGTGGAGTTGGTGGGGGTGTAATGGGGTCAGAGGTGTGGTGGAGTTGGTGGGGGTGTAATGAGGTCAGAGGTGTGGTGGAGTTGGTGTGGGTGTAATGGGGTCAGAGATGTGGCAGAGTTGGTAGTGGTGTAATGAGGTCAGGTGTTTTGGAGAGGGTGTATTGAGGTCAAAGGTGTGGTGGAGAAGGAGGGGGTATAATGGGGTCAGGGGTGTGGCAGAGCAGGTGCTGGGTGTAATGTGGTCAGAGGTGTTTTGGTGGGGGTGTAATGGGGTCAGAGATGTGGCAGAGCAGTTAGGGGTTGTAATGGGGTCAGAGGTGTGGCAGAGTTGGTAGGGGTGTAATGAGGTCAGCGTTGTGGCGGCTTGGGCGGGGGGGTGTAATGGGGTCAGGGCTGAGGTGGAGTTGGTAGAGGTGTAATGTGGTTAGAGGTAGGTGTGGTGGAGTTGGTAACAGTATATTGGGGTCAGGGGTGTTTTAGTGGGGGTGAAATGGGGTCAGCGTTGTGGCAGCTTAGGTGGGGGGGGTCAGGGGTGGAGTGGGTGATGGTGTAATGGGTCAGAGCTGTGGTGGAGTTGGTGGGGGTGTAAAGGGGTCAGAGGTGTGGTGGAGTTGGTGGGGGTGTAATGGGGTCAGAGGGGTGGTGGAGTTGGTGGGGGTGTAATGAGGCCAGAGGTGTGGCAGAGTTGGTGGGGGTGTAATAGCGTCAGAGGTGTGGCAGAGTTGGTGGGGGTGTAATGGGATAAGAGGTG
>BLSH010206697.1:0-10302 GCA_018402905.1 Glandirana rugosa
CCTGATGAGTAGGGGATCATTAATGTTGGCGTGGCGGAGTCTGCCATATAAGGAATCCCTGCGGGAGGACACACATTAAATATTAACCCTTATTGCTGCTGCAAGGTCTCACCTTCTTCACTTAATCCTCTACAGCAGTGGTTCTCAACTCCGGTCCTCGGGACCTCCCAACAGGCCAGGTTTGCAGGATAACTGAAATACATCACAGGTGATATCATTTGCTGCTCAGTGATTGCAGTATTCTAGTCTGCATCTCCCCAAGGTAATACTTAAAATCTGGCCTGTTAGTGAGTCCCGAGGACCGGAGTTAAGAACCACTGCCCTACAGAGAGAACAATGAGTACTAATCCTTTGTGACACTGGGCGCATGACTGGGCTACACCCAGGCCCCGGGCCTTCCTTCACCTCTTCACATCTTAGCTATTCTCTTCATTTCAAATGTCAGATGAGTGGTGGCACCATCAAAGGAAACTTGAGACCAAGATTTGTGTTTAATAAATATCAATTAGCACCAAACCAGCAATTAACATGAGTGGAATCACCAGACAAGCTATCGGTGATGACTTTCTCCTGCCTGCTTGTTGGAACAAGTTTGGTGAATGAAAGTCATCTCTATAATTTAGGTAAAATTGGAGCCTGCAGTGAGCCGGCGGTGAAGAGGGTGAAGATTACGTATTAGGACAGGGAGGAGACGGGGTGTCAGGTGAGCGTTCTGAGAGTAGAGCCTGGGGAAGTGTGGAAGACAATAGGAAGACTTACTATAGGAAGGATACATTGTATACAGGTAGATGACTATAGGAAGGATACATTGTATACAGGTAGATGACTATAGGAAGGATACATTGTATACAGGTAGATGACTATAGAAAGGATACATTGTATACAGGTAGATGACTATAGGAAGGATACATTGTATACAGGTAGATGTCTATAGGAAGGATACATTGTATACAGGTAGATGGCTATAGGAAGGATACATTGTATACAGGTAGATGACTATAGGAAGGATACATTGTATACAGGTAGATGACTATAGAAAGGATACATTGTATACAGGTATATGACTATAGGAAGGATACATTGTATACAGGTAGATGACTATAGAAAGGATACATTGTATACAGGTAGATGACTATAGAAAGGATACATTGTATACAGGTAGATGACTATAGCAAGGATACATTGTATACAGGTAGATGACTATAGAAAGGATACATTGTATACAGGTAGATGACTATAGAAAGGATACATTGTATACAGGTAGATGACTATAGAAAGGATACATTGTATACAGGTAGATGACTATAGGAAAGATACATTGTATACAGGTAGATGACTATAGAAAGGATACATTGTATGCAGGCAGGTGACTATAGAAAGGATACATTGTATATAGGCAGAGGGATATAGAAAAGATACATTATATATAAACAGATGACTATAGAAATTATACATTGTATACAGGTAGATGACTATAGGAAAGATACATTGTATACAGGTAGATGACTATAGAAAGGATACATTGTATGCAGGCAGATGACTATAGAAAGGATACATTGTATACAGGTAGATGACTATAGAAAGGATACATTGTATACAGGTAGATGACTATAGGAAAGATACATTGTATACAGGTAGATGACTATAGAAAGGATACATTGTATGCAGGTAGATGACTATAGAAAGGATACATTGTATACAGGTAGATGACTATAGAAAGGATACATTGTATACAGGTAGATGACTATAGAAAGGATACATTGTATGCAGGCAGATGACTATAGAAAGGATACATTGTATACAGGTAGATGACTATAGGAAAGATACATTGTATACAGGTAGATGACTATAGAAAGGATACATTGTATGCAGGTAGATGACTATAGAAAGGATACATTGTATACAGGTAGATGACTATAGAAAGGATACATTGTATACAGGTAGATGACTATAGGAAGGATACATTGTATACAGGTAGATGACTATAGAAAGGATACATTGTATACAGGTAGATGGCTATAGAAAGGATACATTGTATGCAGGCAGATGACTATAGAAAGGATACATTGTATATAGGCAGAGGGATATAGAAAAGATACATTATATATAAACAGATGACTATAGGAAGGATACATTGTTTATATGCAGATGACTATAGGAAGGATACATTGTATATATGCAGATGACTATAGGAAGGATACATTGTATATATGCAGATGACTATACAAATACAAATAGCGGGAAGAGGGGATTTTTATCAATATATTGAAAGACAAACATAATCAATACATTGAAAAATATACATCAATATAAAGTGTGATAAACAATAGTACATTTGATACATAGACCTATTAAAGGGATTGTAAAGTCTTGTTTTTTTTTTTAATAACAAACATGTTATACTTACCTCCTCTGTGCAAGGGTTTAGCACAGAGTGGCCCCGATCCTCCTCTTCTGGGGCCCCTTAGCGGTGCTCCTGGTTCCTCCTTTTCTTGAGTGTCCCGTTGGAGAGCCGCTCTCCTTTGGGTCACTCCTGTGGGCGCGCTCCTGCGTCCTGCTGCTGCCTCCATTGTCACAGACAGCAGGACCTGGCCCCGCCCTCCGGCTCCCGCATTATTGGATATGATTGATAGAAGCGGGGGACAATGGCTGCACTGCTATCAATTTATCCAATCAGGACCCAGGACACCGGCTGGAGTCGGTGTGCTTCTGCCTGTCACTGGAAAGACCAGGTTCAGGTAAAAGGGGGCACTTGGGGGCTGCTGCATGACAGGAGGTTTTTCCCCTTAATGCATAGAATGCAAACCTCGAGAGTTTACAACTCCTTTAAGGGACAGGTATTGATTGATAGCTTTCTCTTAATGGGACTGTGTATTGAATGTACTATTGTTTATCACACTTTATATTGACGTAATGTATATTTTTCAATGTATTGATTATGTTTGTTTTTCAATATATTGATTATAACTATTGTCTTGTAGTCGTACATGCTTTACAGCTCCTGAAGAAGCAAATAAGCGAAACACGTCGAGCATTGAAGCATTGTAGGTGACACAGTGTTACATTTTTTTATGGTTTGGCCAGATATGTTTTTGATCTTTTTCATGTAACAACAAAGTCAAGTTTTAGTATACTTCTTCCTTTTTTGTGTATTGGCACCATTAAAATCCCCTCTTCCCGCTATTTGTTAAAAAATTGCCTTTTTGGGATCTGTGGAATGGGAGTGATGTTTTCCAAGCGTAGATTTTTTTTTAATGCGTATAAACAGATTACAAAGTCGCTCTGTGAAGTGGTTAATATGCTGTTTTTCTGGCTGCCATGCTGAGCCCATTGCTTCAACACTTTGAATGGCTGACCTGGAATCTGCATATCGTCAGGGAATGAATGTATTAATGCCAGCGGGTCGGCATTACAGCCAGTCAACTTTGGGTCAGGTACTGAGTCTATGAACACCAGCGGGTCGGCATTACAGCCAATCAACTTCGGGTCAGGTACTGAGTCCATGAATGCCAGCGGGTCAGCATTACAGCCAGTCAACTTTGTGTCAGGTACTGAGTCTATCAATGCCAGTGGGTCGGCATTACAGCCAGTCATCTTTGAGTCAGGTATTGAGTCTATGAACGCCAGCGGGTCAGCATTAC
This sequence comes from Glandirana rugosa, assembly GCA_018402905.1. Lineage (NCBI taxonomy): Eukaryota > Metazoa > Chordata > Amphibia > Anura > Ranidae > Glandirana > Glandirana rugosa. Next base: position 3,642 of record BLSH010206697.1, read on the forward strand.
AGCCAGTCAACTCCGGGTCAGGTACTGAGTCTATGAACGCCAGCGGGTCAGCCTTACAGCCAGTCAACTCCGGGTCAGGTACTGAGTCTATGAACGCCAGCGGGTCGGCATTACAGCCATTCAACTTCAGGTCAGATACTGAGTCTATGAATGCCAGTGGGTCAGCATTACAGCCAGTCAACTTCAGGTCAGGTACTGAGTCTATGAACGCCAGCGGGTCAGCCTTACAGCCAGTCAACTCCGGGTCAGGTACTGAGTCTATGAACGCCAGCGGGTCGGCATTACAGCCATTCAACTCTGGGTCAGGTACTGAGTCTATGAACGCCAGCGGGTTGGCATTACATCCATCCTACTTCGGGTCAGGTACTGAATCTATGAATGCCAGCGGGTTGGCATTACAGCCAGTCAACTTCAGGTCAGGTACTGAGTCTATGAACGCCAGCGGGTCAGCATTACAGCCAGTCAACTTTGGGTCAGGTACTGAGTCTATGAATGCCAGCGGGTCGGCATTACAGCCAATCAACTCTGGGTCAGGTACTGAGTCTATGAACGCCAGCGGGTTGGCATTACATCCATCCTACTTTGGGTCAGGTACTGAATCTATGAATGCCAGCGGGTCGGTATTACAGCCAGTCAAATTCAGGTCAGGTACTGAGTCTATGAATGCCAGTGGGTCAGCATTACAGCCAATCAACTCCGGGTCAGGTACTGAGTCTATGGATGCCTGCGGGTCAGCATTACAGCCAGTCAACTTTGGGTCAGGTACTGAGTCTATGAATGCCAGCGGGTCGGCATTACAGCCAGTCAACTGGGTCAGGTACTGAGTCTATGAACGCCAGCGGGTTGGCATTACAGCCAGCCAACTTTGAGTCAGGTACTGAATCTATGAACGCCAGCGGGTTGGCATTACAGCCAGCCAACTTTGGGTCAGGTACTGAGTCTATGAATGCCAGCGGGTTGGCATTACAGCCAGTCAACTCCGGCTCAGGTACTGAGTCTATGAATGCCAGCAGGTCGGCATTACAGCCAGTCAACTTCAGGTCAGGCACTGAGTCTATGAATGCCAGCGGGTCGGCATTACAGCCAGTCAACTTCAGGTCAGGTACTGAGTCTATGGATGCCTGCGGGTCAGCATTACAGCCAGTCAACTCTGGGTCAGGTACTGAGTCTATGAATGCCAGCAGGTCGGCATTACAGCCAGTCAACTTTGGGTCAGGTACTGAGTCTATGAATGCCAGCGGGTCGGCATTACAGCCAGTCAACTCTGGGTCAGGTACTGAGTCTATGAACGCCAGCGGGTTGGCATTACAGCCAGCCAACTTTGGGTCAGGTACTGAATCTATGAATGCCAGCGGGTTGGCATTACAGCCAGCCAACTTTGGGTCAGGTACTGAATCTATGAATGCCAGCGGGTCGGCATTACAGCCAGTCAACTTTGGGTCAGGTACTGAGCCTATGAACTCCAGTGGATCAGCATTATAGCCAGTCATCTTTGGGTCAGGTACTGAGTCTATGAACGCCAACGGGTTGGCATTACAGCCAGTCAACTTCGGGTCAGATACTGAGTCTATGAACGCCAGCGGGTCGGCATTACAGCCAGTCAACTTCAGGTCAGGTACTGAGTCTATGAACTCCGGTGGATCAGCATTACAGCCAGTCAACTCCTGGTCAGTTACTGAGTCTATGGATGCCAGCGGGTCGCATTACAGCCAGTTAACTTCGGGTCAGGCACTGAGTCTATGGATGCCAGCCGGTCGGTATTACAGCCAGTCAGCTAGCATTTTCCTGCCTGACAAGTTCACTTTATAATGGAGAAATCATTTATTTACCAATAATCTGAAGCCCTAGGTGACCCCACTACCGGCTCAGAACATTTGGCTGACATTATGAGGGCCGGCGTTCCAAAAATAAATTGTAAAGTTTTAATCTTCTTGTGCGGCCGATGAATTATTAACACAAAGAGACCTGGGAAGGACGGCTGGCAGTATCCAGGGTCGGCTTTTTCTCTCACTAAGGATGGCAGAGGAGATTTGCGTCATAAAAAATATAAAACAGCAAGACTGGAAAAAAGAAAAAAGGAGGAAACGTTCACATTGTAGATTTTTGTATTTTATTTCCAATATCGGTAACGGATTCTGAGCGGTGGCCGCGTGCAAGGCTAAGATCTGCCGTCATTTATGTCCTCACAAGAAGCAGAGTGACCTCTGGACTGCATTACCTGCAATGAAGAATCCAGCAGTGTCTCTTTTCCAAGGAAGTCTCTATGGATGAATTTCATTAAATATTAACAATGTATGTGGGGTATCAATAAATGATAAATTGTCTCTTAGCTCTCAGATGTCGCAATGCATCAATTGTCACCCCACCCCCCATTCAATAAAAGGGGGGTGCTTTGTACATTCCAGAGCTGCTGTTGTCAAAAAATAACTTTCTGACCCTATGTGCTTATCAACAGAAAGGAGACAGAGAGATACAAAGTAACATTGTTTATAAACATTGATCAGACGGGAGATAGAGAGATACAAAGTAACATTGTTTATAAACATTGATCAGACAGGAGATAGAGAGATACAAAGTAACATTGTTTATAAACATTGATCAGATAGGAGATAGAGAGATACAAAGTAACATTGCTTATAAACGTTGATCAGCCAGGACACCTGTTTCTATATACAGCAGGGTAGAATTGCCCTTTATTGCCCCTATAGAATAGTTCATACCTCCTCGTTGAATTACAATGCTGTTATTGTAGAGACGCTCCCCCATTGGCCTGTTCATTATTTGGGTCAGACATGATAGTAATATTCGGATTTGGAGGTTGTGTATCTCATTATGAGATTCAGAAGGCCGGCACACAGGATCCACACCTAATTCCAACAAACGTTCCGTATTCTATGTTCATCCTCTGGATGAGGGAAGGAATTCGGACAATTCGGAGATCCAGGAGAAGAGAGATTTTCTCTGGAGAGGAAGATAATGAAAGGTGGGATGTCTGCAGGAGACAAACTATTAGCAAACCTCTCATTCTATGCTCATCAAATCTCCCTAAAGCAGAGGTCCGCCAGGGAAAAAAAAAATAAAAGTCAGCAGCTACACACAGAGTACACACACAGTGCACACACAGTGCACACACAGCACACACACAGCACACACACAGCGCACACGCAGCGCACACGCAGCACACACACAGCACACACACAGGACACACACAGCGCACACACAGCACACACACAGCACACACACAGCACACACACAGCGCACACACAGGACACACACAGCGCACACACAGGACACACACAGCACACACACAGCACACACACAGCGCACACGCAGCACACACACAGCACACACACAGCGCACACGCAGCACACACACAGCGCACACACAGAGTAGCTGCTGAATTTTAACCTCTTCAGCCCCGGAAGGATTTCCCCCTTTAGGAGCAGAGCCCTTTTTGCGATTCGGCACTGCGTCGCTTTAACTGAAAATTGCGCGGACGTGCGACGTTGTACCCAAACGAAATTTGCGTCCTTTTTTTCCCACAAATAGAGCTTTCTTTTGGTGGTATTTGATCCCCTCTGCGTCATTTCTGATCGCCGCTATTAACAAAAGAAGAGCGACAATTTTGCAAAAAAACCCAAATTTCTTACTTTTTGCTAAAATACAAATCCAAAAAAAAAATGTATAAAACAACATTTTTTTTCATCAGTTTTGGCCGATTTATATTCTTCCTCATATTTGTGATAAAAAAAATCGCAATTGGCATTTATTGATTGGTTTGCGCAAAAGTGCCGCGTTTACGAATGATGAGAATTCATTTCTGGGGTTTTTATTTATTTTTTTTATTTTTTACTAGTAATGGTGGCGATCTGCGATTTTTAGCGGTACTGCGATATTGGGGCGGACATGTCGGACAATTTTGACACTTTTTTGGGACCATTGGCATTTATACAGCGATCAGTGCTATAAAAATGCACTGATTACTGTGTAAATGCCATTGGCAGTGAAGGGGTTAACCTGCAGGGGGCGCTCTAAGGGTTAACTGTGTTCCCTGGGCGTTCTAACTGTGGGGGGCTGCCCTAGCTGGGGAAGGGAAGTGATCACAGCCCCTCCCCCTCTCACAGAACGGAGGTCCCCCGTCCGTGTTTACTTACACGGACCTCCGTTCTTTCACTCCGGGGGGGGGGGGGAATCGCGGGTGGCCGGAGGCGATCGAGTCCGCCGCACCCGCTCCCTGGCCCTCCCCGAACACATTGAGCGCGCGATCTCGCAGCCGCCGTCGCATGACGGCGGTTTGCGAAATCGAGCCACTTTGTCACCGTCAACCTGCGGTTGACGGTCGGCAAGTGGTTGATAATAGGACACTCACCTGTCCTGGAGTCCAGCGATGTTGGCACCAACCGACCAATCCTCGGATCGGGGGTCGGGTGCACCCGCGTCCATTGCGGGTAAGGGAACCAGGACGTGTAGCATTACAGCTTCACATCGGGCACCTTACTGTGCATGCGTGAAGCTCTGCCGCGCTCTGCTACTGGCCAGGCGACCAGAAGCAGAGCGAGCAGGAAAGAGGGAGCCGGGCTGCTGACGTCAGCAGCCCCGGCGGCCAGCCAGAGCTCCCGGATGTGTGGAAAAGGACACCTGTCTAAAGACAGGTGTCCTCTTCCCCCTCCCCCCTGAAAGGTGCCAAATGTGACACCTGAGCAGTGTTGCAAACCTCCAGCACCGTTTTTTACTGGCAAAACATAAAAAATGTACTGGCGGAGCACATTTTTTACTGACACCTTGAAAAATAATAGAACTCCTATTAAAAACGAAGACAATTGATATTTAAATACAACATTGAAACACTAACAATACCCATATCAAGTAGTTTGCCCGGTTTACACTTAAAAAGTCAGCACAGCATGACAAATTATCAGACCCTGATATTTATAGACCGTTGTAAAAATCACTGATTTTTACAAACTGTCAGTAAATTTACTGGCGGTTGGCAACCTTGCACCTGAGGGGGGAGGAATCCAACCAGCGGAAGTTCCACTTTTGGATGGAACTCCGCTTTAAGCTCCCCTAATACTCTACCAGCGAATTCAATTCAAAATACTAACAGCTACTTACAAAGCCATCCACAACTCTGCCCCCCGCTACATCACCAGCCTGGTATCAAAATACTGACCAAATCGTTCTCTTCCTTCTTCCCAAGACCTCCTGCTCTCCAGCTCCCTCATCACCTCCTCCCGTGCTCGCCTCCAGGACTTCTCCAGAGCCTCTCTAATCCTATGGAACTCCTTACCCCAATCTGTCCAATTATCTCCTACTCTATTAGCTAAGGGCCGGTTCACATTGCAGCGATGCGGGAACCCTGCACACTGCACTATGCGAACTGCGGGGAGTGTCAATACAAAGCTAATGACACCCCTAAATATTGCAGTGCGAACTGCAAACTCGCACAGGAATCGGATCGCATGGTGTGAACCATCATACGATCCGACTCTGACCCTGTGAAAAAAATCCTGTGTGAGTTTGCTCCGATTGCGATGCAAATTCAACCATACAATCTCTATGGCTGAATTTGCATTGTGCAGAGATCGCATGTGACTCACAGTGAGTGCAGTGCGGTGCGAATCTCAATTCGATCTCTGAGATCGCAGCAGGGTGAACCGGCCCTTAGATGATACCTGAAAACCTTTCTCTTCAGAGAAGCTCATCCTACCCCCCACAAAACTGTATTTTCATTTTCTCCATCTGATCACCCCCCACAGTTATTACCTTTTGTCCCACTTGACCCTCCCTCCTAGATTGTAAGCTCATAGGGCCCTCTGAATCCTCCTGTATTGATTTGTATTATAACTGCACTGTCTGCCCTCATATTGTAAAGCGCCGCGCAAACTGTTGGCGCTATATAAATCCTGCATAATAATCCTGGCACAATGGGGAATTGGTGTGAGACATTTTTATTCCACTGCACCATGGAACTGGAAATTACAGGCAATTCTATAAGGAATTGATATCTTTTTTGTGATATTTCTCGGGACAAATCCAGCAGTAGAGTTGAGCGAACCCGAACTGTAAAGTTGGGGTTCGTACCGAACTTTGGGGTGTCCATGACCCGAACCCGGATATTTGAAAAAAAGTTTGGGTTCGAGTTCTTGGTTTGGGTATTTTATCACGCATGTTGAATAACTGCAGGGCAGCCAATCAACAAGCATTTTACTGGTTTTCCCTAGAAGACATCATAGCCATGCCTACTAATGGCATGGCTGTGATTGGCCAGTGCATCATGTGACCCAGCCTCTATATAAGGCTGGAGTCACAGTGCTGCATGTCACATGCTCTCTGGGTAGTGTAGGGAGAGGATGCTGCCGGCGCTGTGAGGGACAGATTGCAGATAGATAGATAGGTAGAGATTACTACTACTACTGCTTTTAGGGACAGATTGCAGATCTCACCCTGCATTACAGAACCATCTGACTGGACTAGGTAGAGTCTACTGCTTTGAGGGACAGATTATTGTTCTAAAATCATCTCCTAGTTCTATAGGGAGAGGTTCCTGCTGTTGCTGTAAGGGACAGATTATTGTTCTAAAATCATTTTGCAGCCCTCTAGCACTTTCCAGGACTCTTTTATAATCATTTTTGTGCCGAAAAGTTCGGGTCCCCATTGA
>BLSH010206714.1:4626-21694 GCA_018402905.1 Glandirana rugosa
ATATTCTCTGTCCCGTGTCCCTTGCAGTGGCAGGTTGATTAGTATGGAATGTTGACCTTGATATTAATTGTTTCCTGGCAAATTGGTGAGGTACAATAGTGATGTGGGTATAGACAGGCCTTACCTCTGGGTCGTCACCACTTCCAGTGTACATGACACCTTTGGAGGCAAGTGTGGGGATCCACAAATGTTTGCAGCTATTACATGATAATTTACCCCAATCAAATTATTCCCAGTCCTAGTGACATCGCAATATTGACTTAATCCAAAGAAAGACACTTTTTAATTTTAAATATTTTTATGTAACAATATGTATGTTTTATTGGTCATATTCAATTATTTATTATTTATATATTTTTTTATATGTATTGGTAACTGTATGTTCATTTGATGTACTTGGTAGGCAGACAGCCCCTTGGAGGACAGAGGATACAGGTATGATTAGTTGGACGGTGACGTTCCCTGTGCCTGTGAGCCCCCGGGGCTGGATGCCATCAGAGTTAATATCTTTATGTAGATCGGAATAGAACATGCAGTTCCTTAATTTGCCACAAGATGGCGGTGTGATGCGGAAGACCTGGAGAACGGAAGAGCATGTCATCTAGCCAAATCCTCTACAGCTGCTTAGGCTGAGGGGGTGGTTTGGAGATAAATAGGGAGGAGAAACCGGAAATCAACGTCCGTGATGACGCTTTGATACAGGAAGCGAAACGCGTCGACGTCACTTCCGGTTCTCCGAGGTCAGCCGCGTCACATCCGCCGGCAGCTTGTGCGGGGCGGGAGCCCATGTTACCAGCTCACAAAACCGCTGTATGAGACGCTGTTTTAAAGTCTACATCCTGTAAGTAGGATTTTTTATATGCGCAAATAAACAAGTTTTTACGGGTTACACTATGTCGGTCCCCTTGTGTTTTTGAGTACGAAACAGAGGGGAAAAAGGCGCAATACCAGTTCCAGTGCATATCAAGGCTGCCATTGTAAGGGGAAGGAGGCCCATCTTGTGTTCCAGTGTCCAACCAGGAAACATCGGTCATCAATTCAAGCGTGTTTGACCCACTGACTGCAAAGCAGTGGGTCCACTCGCTCTGGTGAGTGGGGACACAATTGGGATCCTGGCACCTGACACGTGTGTTGTGGCACCTTAATATCGGTTTGAAGCACTGAAGAGCACTATTGTCACTTTTTTTCATGATGGACATCAATGGACTCTATATCAGATGATTGTGTTTAGACCATTGGTGGACGGTTATAATTTGTTCACAATATATCATTAAGCACTTTGATTATTATCTATTTATTAACACTAAGGTTGGCGCTTATCACTTGGTTTGCACAAAAGTTGCCACGTTTACAAACTATGAGAATTCATATATGGCGTTTTTGCTATAAATTTTTTTTACTAGTAATGGCGGCGATCTGCAATTTTTATTGGGACTGCGATATTTCCGTGAACAGATCAGACACTTTTGACAATTTTTGGGACCATTGCCATTTATACAGTGATCAGATCTAAAAATAGCCACTGATTACTGTGTAAATCTCATGGCTCCCACCTACCTCTGTGCACATATACAATTAATGTCAAGGAACAACATTCTCACTGAATACACAGCCTTAGATCTACCATCAACTGGATAGATGGTGTGTCCACCTATTATATAGTTTTGGTACATCTAAAGGATATTGTACAGAGATTGTACAATATTGCACATTAAAAAAACGTGCAAAACCGCAGCGCGGGAAAATATCCCATTAACAACTTTACTACATATTGGACAGCCCATTGAAATCAATGAGCTTCCCTATGTGTAATGCTGGAAAAATTAACCAAAAACGTGCACTCCCACTACGCTAGGTATCAGTGGGGCCTGAAAGTGAAATTGGTATTTGCACACAAAAACAATGAGGCTTCATTCACATCTGCATGTTTTTGAACGTATGGCAAACTGCACAGAAAACACATGCATTGCAATGTGTTTCATAAACGCACTGCAAATAAGCATTGTGCTTGCATTTCATGTTTAACCACTTCACTTCCGGAAGGATTTCCCACTGTAGGACCAGAGCACTTTTTGCGATTTGGCACTGCTTCACTTTAACTGACAATTGCACGGTCATTCGACAGTGTACCCAAACAAAATGTGCGTCCTTTTTTCCCCATAAATAGAGTTTTTTTTTGGTGGTATTTGATCACCTCTGCATCATTTTTGATCACCGCTATAAACAAAAAATGAGCGACAATTTTGCAAAAAAAACAATATTTCTTACTTTTTACTAAAATACAAATCCAAAAAAAAATATATAAAAAAAAAAAATTATTCATCAGTTTTGGCCAATTTATATTCTTCCTCATATTTTTGGGAAAAAAAATCACAATCGGCGTTTATTGATTGGTTTGCGCAAAAGTTGCAGTGTTTACAAACCATGAGAATTAATTTCTGGCGTTTTTACATTTTTTTTTTTAGTAATGGCGGTGATCTGCAATTTTTAATGGGACTTTGATATTGGAGCGGGCATGTCGGATATTTTTGACACTTTTTTGGGACCAATGACATTTATACAGTAATCAGAAATTTAAATATCCACTGATTACTGTATAAATGTCATTGGCAGTAAAGGGGTTAACCTGGGGGGGCGATCTAGGGGTTAACTGTGTTCCCTAGGCGTGTTTTAACTGTGAGGGGGCTGGGCTGTCAGGGATATAAGAGATCTAACTGATCCCAGTGACAGGGATCAGAAGATCTCTTAGATGCTGCCTGTCAGAAAGGGGAACCGCCGGCGGTTCCCCGTTCTTACCCTCAGGCAGCTCATCACGGCTCAACGGTGGACATCGGGTCCACCTGAGCCACAGGCACACTCCTTTAGAGTGCGATGGGCATGAGTGAGTGCCGGCGGCGGCGCACCCTCCCTCCTAGCTGCACGTCCGTGAATCGCCACCTATTTACGGCAATACGCGAGACAGCGCCACACTGCCGCAGTAAATATACTGGGTGCGGTCGGGAAGTGGTTAAGGCACCCTAAGTGTGCGTAGTAGGCATGTGTTTTGTGTGACAAATGCACTGCAAATGCACCAAAAATGTGGTAAAATGGCATCATACTCGGAATGGGCTGCCCTATGTGTGACAAGCAAAAACACTCCAAAACGCTCTCAAAAACCCACATGCGGGATTGTGAATTCCCGGTATGCAGAGATGTAAACTCATCCATTCCCTCCTATGTATTTGTATAAAGCTGGCCATACCATATGCTATCAGGTTGTACAATCTCTGTACAATTTTCTTTAGATTTACCAGAACAATAGATTAGGAGGACCCACCTGAACGATCTATTCATTTTGTCAAATCAAACAGGCTTGAAAATGGGTCAAAATAGGAGGTATAGTAATGAGGAAGGTGTGGTACATAGTGGTAAACATGCCCTATCATGCCCTCTTCTGTGAGGCAGCAAGCCAGTGCATGCTGGGATATGACCTACAGGAAATGATAAATCAAAACGCATTTTTTAAAAATCTAAATAGACAGATAAAAATTAACACATGGGGATGGCTGGGACAGAAATGACATTAGAAAACTCTTCTAATGAAGTGAATTGAAATTATGTCCAAAAGGGTGAACTTAGCCTTTAAAGATATTGGAAAGAAATTTCCACTATCCAGCTTTTAGGGGTCATTTAAAACCCATTGCACCATTGAAAGCCACCACAAACCAACTTGATTTCACTTTCTATATTGGGAGTGATGCAAAAGGCATATAGACTTGCACTTTGCAAGTGCAGTTGCCCTCATTTTGCTTAAAACTTAGTGAATGCGGTGAAGCTTGACTTTGTAAAGAATACCCATTTAAGTGCAATAGATGTTATCAGTTTGAAGTTGTTTTAAAGGAGAACTGTAAAGGATTTTGATATGGATATATGACATGAATTCCCAGAGCACTATAAGTTATCAGAGCAGGTGGTTTCCATTCAGAACCACTGTCTCTAAATGAGAGCTTGGATAGAGCTAGAAGGAAGGAAAGAGACAAACAGAAAGGATGTCCTACTCATTCACCTCCATGTGCAAATTTCAGCTAGAGCTATTGATCACTATGAACAATCGGCTGTTTATGAGGTAAGAATAAACAAGCCAATAAACATCACCCAAAGCTGGAAGAAATCTATGGTGGCACTGGCATGATAAGAAGTCAAAACACATAAATGCACTGTTTGTTAATGAGAAACTTTCCAGTTTTCTCTCTGACTTGCAAACAAAATTCCACAACATCTGGGAACCCTGGTTCCCTACCCTGAATCTATCTAGCCTCAGTTATCTATAATTATTCCTTGTTCCTTGTTACAGGCCCTTTCCTCTTTTTCTCCCCCCCTCCCCTCCCCCATACCCATTCCCATAGCACCCCAATCTCCCTTCCCTCCTTCCATTGCCATCATGGGTCTTTACTATTTGCTATAAAGCTTTCATATGGGTCATGGACTGTGGGTCCTATATTTGGGTATGGCAAATGTTTTATACTGTTTTCTAAGCTTTTAGCTGCCCTGTATACCATACCATTCTTTGCAATATTAGACAGTTTGAAAAAAAAAAACATCACACAGCTCCTGCAGACTAAATCTAAAATAAATAATAGTAATAATAGTAAATATAGTAATAATAAATATATATTTTTTTAATTTAGTCTTGACAACAATAAATAAAATATGCATGCAATAACTATAAATTTCATTTAAGGAGAGAAATTATAATGTGAAAATGGAACATTTTTCTTCAAGGAATTACAGAATGACAATGTGATGAAATAGGATGGTGTCAGGTAAAAAAAATCAATGTGACTGGGCTTTTATAACTCAATTTATTATGAGATATTGAAGTAAAGAACAGAATATTAATAGAAAGTGGCATGATTTGGTACATGATCTAGATCTAAGTGAACTGTAGATGAAGTATTAAATGCAAATTAGTTAAAGCTATATTACGGAACAGAAAATATTCAATAAATTATGCAGTTAAAGAGTACTTTAACCACTTGAGTGCTAGCTTGTCCACTTGTCACTGCCAGGCCATTTTTAATGATTAAAGTTTAAAGTGGTGTTAAACCCAAAAACAAAAATGTAATATATTGTGATTATATATATTCTTAAAATGCAGAGTTACAATTTTAATTGGAAATACATCCCCCTTGAGAGTTACTTCCTCTATTCCAGGGGTAGGCAACCTTGATGCTCTAGCTGTTGTGAAACTAGACAAGATATTTCAAGACTCTGACAGCTACAGGCATGATTCCCAGGGGCAGAGGCATGATGGCATTTGTAGTTTCACAACAACAAAAGTGCTGAGGTTGCCTACCCCTGCTCTGTTCTAAATCATTAAGGATGCTATATATTGGTTAATTGTATACTTGCAGGCCAACAACTTGTACTATTGAATGATCTTACTCCAAACAATGACCAGATCCAATTCCCGCACCAGACATTGCATAAATTACACCAACTATCTTGCCCACTTGCTATTGTTGGTGGTGACTTTAATACGATTATGTCTCCCTACAAGGATATGAAGTCACTGGTAGTAGCCCATCAAACAGACTTATTAAAACTTCTAATTCATTTAGCAAACTTATAAGAGAACACTGTCTTTTTGACTCTTGGTGGGCTAAACACTTTCTACATAAACAATACTCTTTATTCCCTAGTACATCAGATGTACTCTACAATAGACTATTTTTTACTTCAGCTCCTGGGCTTAAAAATGTTGTGTCCTCTGAAATTAACCCTCACCAGCCATGGTTTATTTTGTTGAGAAATCACTTTGAAAACACCCCTAGCATTTCTAGCTATGGCCATCTTGAGTAAGGGCAGGTGATTCATGTAGTGTTTACTGTTTAGTGAAAATACCTCCTGAAGACTCCTGGGATGTATTTGCCTAAGTCTGGAAACCTGGAAGTAACTGAAGAAATGTAAAAAGAAAGTATCAAAAATGTAGATATAATACACGTTCCTATCGATTTACTAAAGCCAGCAACATAAGGATTAAAAATAATCAACTTTGATTGAGAGAGTGAAGTTCTACTATAATAGGCAATTGCTCATTGTGAATTGTCCTGTTATATACCTTGCATTGTACATTTCCTACACTGTATACAATTTTAATGTTTTTACTTGTTTGATCTGTGCTAAAGTGATAGACTCCCTGACAAAAAACAGGTGAAAATAAGGGAAGAGAAAGAAAAACGAATGCAGCCACCAAATCTAAGAATTAGTACTCTGCAATATAATAGATTTTTGTTTCTGGATTTAATACCGCTTTAACTGACAATTACTCGATCAAGCAACACTTTACCCAAATAAATATATTTTTTGAGGCATTTTGGAAATAACTGGTTCCCCAAAAAAATAGAAAAAAAGACATGACCCTGTTTTTTTCCCAAGTATACATCCTAAGGTGGTCTAATTTTTTGCCACAATTATTTTGGAAATGAAGTAACATGCTGCTATTGAGGGGGTTAAAACATAGAGCTTGTACTGTCCCACTAGATACAGTTAATGTACAGTTTAAATATGCAGAGGGGGTGTAGGGGTTAATGTACATGTTACATAAAGTGCGAGGATGGAGATGAAGTGTTAATGTACAGATATGTGGGATAAGAGAGAATGGATTACTATACAGACCACTGTGGGGATGGCATAGAGCTGAGATATACTGAAGAAGATAAGGGTGAAGGGGTTGAAAATAGTCCCACAATCTTGGGGGTCTACTGATAAGCTGATATGAAACTAATGAATAAGTATTCATTCATCCATTCATTCATTAATTATCCCTTCAGCACTATATGATAATACAGATTGCACATTAAACCAGTGATTTGAATTTAGGAAACTTAAACTTGTAAACTCATAAAAGTAGTGTCAGAAAACCTCAGTGAATGCAAACAGTCCATTCAGCACAATTCATTGTGACAATTCCCAATTCACTCCAGTGATTACTTCAGTAATAAGTGTTACAGCTTTGCCCAGAAAATTAGGTTAGCAACACTCCACAGACAAACTTAACACTTGTCCCAGACAGAGCCTCGGATCCAGCAATAAGAGTAGAACAGGTATAGACTACATCATGTGATAGAGCTTAAAATAATATAAAATGTATTCGTAGAAGGGTACTCACAGTAGAGAACTTCAGAGACACTACCACACATAAACTGGCAGTCATGATGAAATCTTAGCTAGGCTCTTCTTGATGCATTTTATCATAGGAGGACGTCTGTCCCCTGATGATGTCCTCCTGAGATGAAACATGTCAGGACGAGCATTCACATGGAAAAGAGCTCTGTACACTGTGTCTTTGAACTGAGCTATTGGTGGCTACTTTTAAAGAAGCCAGCTTATGATTTGATTCCACTGTTAATTAAAGGACCCACATTAAAACAGCTCAACAGGCAGACCATGCTGCCTTATCTGCCAAAGGGGTTGAACAGAAACTACTCATTCTCCTCCAGTTTCTCTTGCTGGACCCTGTTATTATCAATAAGTCATCAGCAATCCCAGCAAAGAAAGCAAAAGCACAATCTCATATGTCCCATAATTTATTAGGTAAATGGTAATTTGTCTGGGATGCTAGCACTGCAGCTGTCACTTTATTAGCTGGTAGAATTTGTTTTAAGCTTATCCTTTCAGAAATGTCATTGTTACTTCACCCAAGTTGTCTCCATTTTGCATTGTCACATCACTGACAATAGACCTATGTCCATAGACTTCTCTCTTTTTGTCTAATCCCACATCAATGACCGTATATAACTTGTGATGGGTTACCGCTGATAGAGCAGTTGGTAAACTTTGAAACATCTTCACAACTAGCAAGAATATGTTTAGTTTGCAGATGTTTCCTATTCCTCTTCACCTCCTCCTTTTGGCCTCCCTATTCCTGACCCAAGCAAAGAGACAGTTTCATTGTAAACATCATTCAGACAAATAACTGCTAGTCAGTCTTGCTTCTGGAAGCTCTCTACAAAAAAACAAACAGGGGACTTTTTGGAATCTTCTAAATGGGAAGCACCACTTAAATGTTATGAATCCATGTTTAGCCTGCAGTTTCATAGCTATTTTGTTTTGCTGCAGGAAAATGTGCAGGTGCTCACAGGATCACAGGTATAAGCAGAAATGGAAAGTATGACCATGGATTTTTTTTTGATTGCTCCAAGATCCCTGAACCTACAATTGATTACCTCAAGGATTACCCAGTCTTCAGGCTGGACCAGCTGCAGAGCAGCAAGATACTTTTATAGTCTGTAGGGATCTGTCCTGGGATTTTCTTATTACATAACTACTGCAAGACTGGACTGTTTCACCCCCTTCCTGCCGAGGCAATTTTTTTTGTCACATTTTAAATAACAATTACTCGGCCATGCAACAAATCGTGCAAATAACTTTATATCTTTTTTTGAGACAGAGTTTTTTTGTTATAAAGGAAAAAGACAGAACATTTTGAAATAAATGTTTTTCTAAGTTCTAGTTATAAAACTTTTCAAATAAATAATATTTCTTCATACATTTGGGCCAAAATATGTCCTGCTACATTTCTTTGGAGGAAAAAAAAACAAAGCATATTGAACAATCCTGATGTACTGACTGCTTATTTAATTTCTTACAGCCCTAAAATACCAGGACAGTACAAATACCCCCCCCCCCCCCCAAACTATCGCTTTTTGGAAAGTAGAAAGTCCAAGGTATTTAGTAAGAAGCATCATGAGTATGAAGTGATTTTTTGTCACAATTTTTTTTGTATATGATGAAAGTAAATAAATATTTTTTTATTCCACAAAGTTGTCATTTTGTTATTTCTCACACACATTTGGGGATACCACATTTGTGAGATTTTTTCCCACCCTAGACTTAGGCCAAAAATCCACGGAGCAACTTTGGGCTTTTAGGGAGCATAAATTACGCCTCTAATTACCTTGCTACCCATCATATTTCTTGAGTCCCTGGGGTGCCAGAACAGGAGAAACACCCACAAAATTATCCTTGAAACGCAAACACCCCAAGCTATTTTCTGAATGGCATAATGAGGCTTTTGAAAATGTTATTTTTTACCGCAAAATTTTGGAAATGCAGGAAAGAAAATTTAATTTTTTTTAACAAAGTTGTCAATTAATACGATTGTTCTAACACACGGCAAAGGCATACTTACAAATACAACCAAAAACACATTCTGTTACTCCTCTCAAATGGTGTTACCACATGTGGGAGAATTTTTCACAGTCTAGCCATATACAGGGGTCCAACCTCCAAAGCATACCTTCAGGTGTTCCGTATTTACACATCTAATGTCGTGACTACTTATCACATTTTTGGAGGCCTTGGAACACCAGCACAGTGGAAACACCCACAAAACGACCACATTTTGGAAAGAAAACACCACAAAGCATTAACTGCTTTACACCACAATTTTAAGGCCTCATACACACAGACGTTTTTTGATGCCACATTTTTGGGCGTTTTTTGCAGCTCTCCATGTTATTGAATGGCCCCATAAAAACGCCAACATTTTTGAGCTGTAGAGGGCGTCTGCGCTATTGAGCTGAAAGTAGAACTCATGGCCAGCGCATTCCAAGGAGGAATGTTTTTTTTAAAAAATGCCTATTGATGCCGATGCTCAATAACGCTTATTAATGCCGATGCAAAACGCTGAAAAAAACACCATTTTTTTCCCTGACGTTGGGCCCGACGGTTTTCTTATTTTTAAACATACGCCCGTGTGCATGAGGCCTAAAAGTAAAAGGATAGCCCCAAATGAAATGCCAGCTTGGGCACAGTGGATTAGTGAGGCTTACAATAGAACTTCAAAGCTCCTATTGGCAGTAGTGCCAAAAGAGGCTGAAGAAGAGGGTGACATATCAGAAGAAATGATAACAAGCACCTACCTGTTGGCTAAGACACTTATTAGAGACCCTGATAAGCAAGCTGCAGAGACAGCGTCTAGCAGTGGCAGGGAAGATGCTAGTAGTTACGCTAGCCCTCCCCCATGTGTAGCTGCATCTGCGCCAAAAACCATGGACTAAAAGGGATTGACTAAAGCCGGTCTTGCCAGTGATTTCAACAACAGACGGTCAAGATGCTTTTGTAGGATTAACTTTCAAGGAAATGCCATTCTATGAGGAGAAAAAACGTACCTTTTTGGTGGACTCAGGGGCTAGCAAGAGCATTTTATCAACTAGTCTTGCACCCCCTGTGCCCACAGGCCACAGTGTACCTGTGTGGGGACTTGAATGGTTCTACATCAATGCTAAAGAAGACCCCTCCCCTACAGGTAAAACTGGGAGATGTTTCCTTGCAGTCAACCTTCTTGTTTTCTGATACTGTACCTTGCAATTTGCTGGGAAGAGATATTTTATCAAAATTACAGTGTTCTATAACATATACACCAGAGGGAGTTTCTGCATCCTCACCATTGACTGAAGTGGAACAAGATGTATGTGATAGTCTGCATGTATTGGTAGCAGCACTGCAGCATCAAAATCACACCCCAGTGCTTGCAGAATTACCAGAGGAACTTTGGGTTACCTCCAGAGAGGATGTGGGTGTGCTAAATATGCCTCCAATCAATGTGGAAGTGGAGCCAGGGATCCCTTTGCCAAAATTGCCACAATACCCTTTATCCCAGCAACAAAAGGATGGTATCAGAGAACAGATAAAGATGTAGTTGGACAAAGGGTTGTTAGGTAAATCAGCTCCCCTTGTAATACCCACTGTACCCTGTAAAAAAGAAACCTTTGGATCGCAATGCCCCAGTCAAATATAAAATGATGCAAGATCTGAGAGCAATAAATAAGGTAATAAAGCAAACTGTCCCTTTAGTGCCAAATCCAAATACAATGCTGTCTGACATTCCTAGTGATGCTACATGTTTCACTTTAATTGACATTGCAAATGCATATTTCTCAGTGAGATTGGAAGAGTTCTGTATATATCTATTTGCCTTCCAGTTTGAAAATCAAACTTACACCTGGAAAAGACTTCCTCAGGGCTTATCAATCTCACTGAGAGTGTTTAATCAAACACTAAAACTTAGATCAATGGCAGATTCCTTTAGGATGCACCTTACTCCAATATGTAGATGATCTTTGCTTATATGCAGATACCAATGAGAATTGTGAGAATGCGTCTCTAAGTTTGTTGAGATTTTTGGCAGAACAAGGATGCAATATCTCTAAAGAAAAGCTACAATGGTGTCAGGAAAAAGTAGTTTTCCTGGGACATTGTATCTTTGAGGGGGGAAAGCATCTGACATCAGAAAGAAAGGCTGTAATACAGGCATACCCCTTGCCAAAGAATCATAAAGCATTCAGGGCGTTTTTGGGGCTCATAGGTTACTGCAGGACCTGGATCCCAAATATGTCACAGATTGCTCAGTCTTTATATACAATGTCATCAAGTAAAGTCACACATTTTGAATTAACAGAAGAACAGAAACAGGCAGTGGAAACACTGAAGAAAGCCGCAATGACAAGTCCGTGTTTATCTTTGCCTAATTATAAAAAGGATTTTTATCTGTTTTGACATGAGGCAAATAATCAAGCATCAGGAGTGCTGACACCCTTACAGTTGTGTTGTAACCTCTGCCTGTAATGCATTCACTTTGACAGCTCACATTAAACTTTTCCTGGGACCTTGGAGTGCAGTTTCTCTCTTTGAATATATCGCTACTTGGACTGACGGTTGTCTAGACCTGCACCTGGTCTCCTGGATTACCTTACCATTCCACACCTGGAGCGGGCTTTCCACTTTCCTTTGTTTCAGTATGAGTTGGCATTGCTTACACCAAGTAACATTATAATAAAGAGGTGTAATATTTTGAACCCAGCCAAGTTGTTGCCTGTCATGCCTGACACGCCAGAGGAATGGGATTAAGACTGTAACAGCGAGACAGAGGCCTATTATTAGCTACCAGGAACAGTGACAGATGTGGCTTTAGAAAACCCAGACATTGAACTATGGGTAGATGGTTGCAGATATTATACAGAAAATGGATCACCCGTCACAGAGATGGCAATAGTTGACCAGGAAAAGATAGTTTTCCAGGAAGCATTGGCAAGCTATTGTTCAGCTCAAGTGGCCGAGTTAGAAGCATTGACAAAAGCATGTCAATTGGCAGAAAGACAGTCAGTAAATATATATAACAACCCACGCTATGCTTTCAGAGCAGTGCATGATTTTGCAATGTTGTGGAAAAGTAGGAACTACCTGATGTCTCAAGGTAAGCCAATAAAAAATGCTGCCCAGGTAATGGCTCTACTAAAAGCCATTACCTTGCCAGCCTCAGTTGCAATAGTGAAGGTGAAATCCCACACAAGAGGGAGTGATCCTATTACTATGGGGAATCAGAGAGCAGACGGGGCGGCTAAAGAAGCTACCCTGCTTCCTCTGAAAGAGGGGGAAAAGGGTGCACTTAAGGAGGGGAAATTGCAAAGTGCGGCATCTAAGAAGGAGATATTAAAATGGAAAAAATCCAAATGTGAACAAGATGGAAAAGGTATTTGGCATCATGAGGATGGGCGACCTTGTGCCCCTCAGTCCATGTAATCTGTTCTATGTTCCATGGCACATCTCCCATCCCATGTTGCATAAGGAGGGATGGTTGATATGATTTAAAAAATGTGGTATGCACCAGGTATTGAGAATGGCAAAGCAGTTTTGCCTGGCATGTTTGATCTGTGCACAGTTTAACCCAGGGAAAAAGGTACAAACACCTTCTGGTCATATCCCAAGGCCTTTATACCCATTTCAGAGGATACAGATAGACTATATACAATTTCCAAAGGTGGGGTCATTCAAGTATTGTTTGACAGCCATAGACATTTTTTCACAGTGGTTGGAAGCTTTCCCAATAGTGAAGGCTACAGCAACGGCAACAGCTAAAAAATTAATACAAGAGGTAGTATGTAGGTTTGGGATCTCAGAAACAATAGAGAGTGACAGAGGAAAGCACTTCACAGGTCAGGTGATGAAATAAATACTGACAGCATTTAACATTGAACAGCGCCTACATACACCATACAATCCTACTGCAAGTGGTAAGACAGAGAAATACAATGGGTTGCTAAAAGCAATATTAGGGAAATTGAAAGCTGAAACAGAATCTAATTGGTTACAAGGATTACCAATAGCATTGTTCTCTTTGAGGACTACTCTAAGGAAGAAAGAAAATATATGTCCTTATGAGATACTTTTTGGATCAGTGCCTAAGACAGGTTTGTATTACTCACAAGCTTTGGATAAGTCCTATGGGACGCCTACGGGATATGTGATAGGACTACAAGGTCACCTTAATCAGTTGCATAACAAAATCTACGCTTCACTTCCAGATTGAGATGATCTTGAAGGAACACATACTTTACAGCCAGGAGACTGGGTGAAGCTTAAGAAGCACCAGAAGAAGAGCCTTGAGCCTAGATGGTCAGGACCCCATCAGGTGGTGATGGTGACCCCAACAGCTGTAAAGCTGGAGGGCATGGATGTTTGGGTGCATGCGTCACATTGTAAGCACGTGCATAAGGCCATGATACCTGAGTAGCCAGGCTAGCTTAAGGGACGAGGCCTCAGAGGAGGAGGCCCCAGATCTTGGCAGGCGGTACTTAGGAAAAATATTAATTGTGTTCCAGAATAAAGCATCTATGGAGAAGGAAGATGTGAGCATGGGAAGGTGTCCTGCTATTAGTCCTGGGCACGATGTTTGTGGGGAGCCAAACCTTCTTAAATAGGATGGTCCAATTACATGAGGTGATCTCTAATCAATTTAATCTTTCAGACTGTTGGATATGTACTATGATTCCCCCTAGCACATGTCACAAACCCATAATAGCTATGGCAGTAACAAGTTTTGATTTATACCATGCACTGTTGGTAAATTTATCTACGAACAGTATATTAACTGCACAACAAGGAAAAATAGTTAAGGAAGAGTATTTGCTGATACAAGATATGTCAGGGCAAGGAATAGGCGTTATTCTAAATGGGACAATCAGAGTGGGTATCACAGATTATTACAAGGAACCAAGCAAGATCCTGGTAGTTTTGAATGGGCGCTATGAGATTATGAACCAGACTATGTGCAGATGTGGAGAGGATTGCTCCAATTGTTTCAATCAAACCTTGAAGCAATCACTAAAGGCCTTGAATTTATCAGATGAGTGTGAAGAACCATATATAGATCCGGATGTGAATAAATATAATCGGTCCTTGGAAGAATTGGTAGAATCAGAATTGAAAAGTATTGTAGCAAGAGTCTTACCTAACCCTTATTATTTTGTATGTGGAAGGAAAGTAAAGAAAAGTTTACCCCAAAAGGCCAATGGTACCTGTATAATAGCAGAACTGATTTATGCCACGAGACCAGTGAATATGTCCGATCTGCTAAAAGAATAAAAAGGCCATAGACAAAAAAGGTCAACAGAAAGCCAAGTTTGTTCAATAAAGGCTGCCTCAGATGCTATGACTGACATAGCACAAAGATATAACATATCAGTGTTTGGTGATGCATTTAAGTCCTGGACTTATGCTCCATCCTTCACAGGATGGGCCCATGAGATGGCAAATAGGATAAATAGTTATGCAAATATAACTAATATAATGCTGGGCTATGTCTTAGCAGCATTAAAAGATGAAGCAGAAGAAATAAAGTAGATGAGAAGACAGGTGATTGCTAACCATATGGGTTTAGACATTCTATTTGCAGCTCAAGGATGATTATGTGTAGCAATATATATATGGTTGACAATAGTTATGACATAAATGCTCACCTGGCTGCAGCGGAAGAACCACAGGGGGAGGCACATGACATCTTAAACCATAACTTGGATTTATCCGAGTGGGGTGGAGGAGCGTTGTCATGGGCATCGTGGTTAAATCCAGCAAATTGGTTCAAAGGAATCCGTACAGTGTTTAAAACTTTCTTAATAGGATTATTGAAGATAGAAGGAATTGTGTTGGGGATAATGATAAGCTTGTTTCTATGCTATAAACGAAGTTTGCTTGCTTGCAAAAAGGTATATAATACGTTAAAAAGGAAAAATGAGCAGCAGTGAAGGTGAACCTGGTGGACCTGAGATGCCTGAGCTATCACCGATCTATGAGCCAGGCCATAATCTGACCCTCGATGCACTTGTTGATGTTGTATGCTGTGGGCCACCTATTATGACACCAGAATCCCCCGAGAGGCCAGACATCGGAATGGAATCTAAATCCAATGATGAGATGAAAACTGACATACCTCTGCATGATGCCAACCATCCTTCAGCTATGGCCTCTATCCAGATGATCCCTGAAATAGAATGGAATGAACCTGCTGTGATTGATCTGCCAACAAGTACCAATGAACCAGGTCAAGAGCGTAGCCCAGAGACCCCAGGACAAGTCCATAGTTTCCAAAGGAATGTCAAGAACATTTTAATTGTTGGACACTCATACATATCTCTTTACAGGGGCCTGGAAAATCTGGGATATGATGACCAAGGGGTAAAAATTAGGTGGGAGTGGAAATCGGGATTATATTGGAGAGGCCTGCAGCATCTCTTAAACCGAGTGGTGACCCCACAATCAACCACACCCTTTCAGTATAATCCTACACCTGGGGGTAATGTCTTAGGAAAACATGAGAGGATGAAAAATTTAGTACAGAAAATGAAGGATGACATGTTTTGGGTAAGGGGAGTTTCCCAAGGGCCCAAATAGTGATGTCATTAGTCATAGCACGGCTTCAGTGGAGATCAGAAAGGGTTGAACAAGCTCGTATATTTAATTAGGAATGTTCTAAGGCAGTGAGAAGGATTGGTGGATACACAGTGCATGCCTTAGGGGATGATCGGGACCCAGCTTTGTTCAGGACTGATAAAGTGCACCTGAATGACTGGAGAAATTACATCTTCTTACGAGAACTGTGAAATGCAGTTACCTGGTGTTTAGGGGGTAGGGGTAACAAAATGCCAAGAAAAAGCTATCTTCATTTAGCTAGCGTGTGACAGCATTTGCTTGCAGAGTGTGAAAATGCAATAATAAAGATGAATGCTTGCTGGTGTGATTGCATAGGGACGGTGTCCTCTCGTTGTATACCTGCCCGGTTGGAGGCATTCCACCGACATGTAGGTGGGCTTAGCCTACCTATATGTCCCGTTAAAGGACAGGGATGGGGATGTCATCCACCTATAGGCAAGGTAGTAAGGAAATCTTTCTGTAACATCTACAGAGGAGGGGCCAGGCATCAGAAGGATGCAGAAGGTGAAGAGCCATGTCTGTGAGGGGGAAGCACAGGTGAGTGGAGGTGAAAATTGTATTACAGGGCACATCACCTCTGAGAGTCACGCTGCTGAGTTCCTCGATCTATGTTTGAAGAATAAGGGAAGGTGGGGCCAGTGATTGGCAGGTGGTCAGAGGGAGGTTAAAAGATGTAGAGAGTCCAGTAATCTCTGCAGCCTGTCTCATGGCTATATGTGAATCTGCTGGACTACATGTTCTCGTGTTGTATTGTAATCACTGAAAGCAATATGATCAATATGGAGGAGGAATGAGCTTCCAATCTTTTACTGTCTCATCCATTTCATATACTCTAACAAAAAATAATATTGATCATTAATAGTGTTGAGCGAACCCGGACTGTAACGTTCGAGTCTCTTTATAAGCTGGAGTCACAGTGCTGCAGTCACATGCTCCTTGGGTTAGTGTAGGGAAAGGAAGCTGAAAGCTTGAGGGACAGATTTGAGACATTTTAAGACCTGAATTGGGTTCCTCGTACACTGACGTCGTGACACTGAGGTCGAATATTTCTCTGAGCTTGCAATGTCAGGCCCAAGCGAGTTGTGATAATTACTAGTTATAATAAAAAACAATCTCATATACTTTACCTACTCTGTCATTTTCTAACCTTCGAGTAAGGAGGAGGTATAACTAGTATAACGAAAGTCACTAATGTTATGTTGTGCTCTTGTACATCAGGTCGTCTAAGTGTATATCGGTACTCTGTCCGACGTCTCTAATGACCTGAGAGATGTAGAAAATTGGAGGGAGACTGGTGGACGGTTAGTGACCGGGGTGG
>BLSH010206714.1:55663-68188 GCA_018402905.1 Glandirana rugosa
TTCTTAGTTCCGAGGATTTATCCGAACGTCCAGGACAACATCTCAGAGGAGCAGTTAAACTACTTATCAACCTCTTCTCAACCCTCAGGTGGCACAAGACCATACTAAATTAAACAGGACCTGAAAGCCTATTTAGGAGCCTTGATTCTTCATCCGCATCCCCAGAGACACTTCTTGGACACTATTAATGCCATTCATACAGTATGGACCTCACTAAGAAACATGGCAACTTCTTTATCCCATAAAACCCTGGACTTCATCCCATTATCCTCCTTGGGGAAAATAATACCGAACCTAAATATCCAAAATTGGGTATCAGCCGGAATCACCAGCGTGGGACAACTGTACTCGCAAGGTATCCTTAGCTCCTTCCAAGAGCTGTCTTTGTCCTTTTAATTACCTCGCACCTCATTCTACCAATACCTTCAAATCCGACATGCCTTAAAAAATATCCAGATTAGTGATTCAGATGTTTTGAGTCCCATCCTAGACATATTACGTTCACCCCCGAAAATTCCTAAAGGACTGGGTCCCTTATATCTCTCCCTTGTCACCCCAGCTCAACTACACAAACCAATATCATTCCTAAACTGGGAAAAAACACTCTCCTTCTCAGCAACCCCAGAACAATGGCACACGGCGCAATTCCTCCCACGGAAACACTCCAAATGTATCCTTCACTGGGAAAATGCGCAAAAGCTCTGCTACCACTGGTACCTTACCCCCACTGGCAAAAATATATTCTTACCATTCTCCACTATGCTGGAGGAACTGTAACCTTTCTGGTTCTCTCTACCATATATGGTGGCAATGCCCTATCATACAACCTTTACGGGACCAACTCTTCAAATTAATCTCCACTATTATCAACCATAACCTACCTCTGGACCCTAAGATAGCCTTACTTGGAATAGGCACAGACTCATGGCCTTACAGATACCATACCATCCTCATGCATCTCTTCATAGCAGCTAGGCTTTCCATAGCCCGCAAATGGAAATCCCCTACCCCACCAAACCTTAAGGATGTGATTCTCATTCTCAATGACCATGCTCAGCAAGAATACTCCTTTGCAAAAGCCCATCTTAAACAAGAAAAAATTCTAAGAGACTGGCACCCGTGGGTAACACACCCACAATGCTCTTTCCAAACCTATAGCCTTATGAATTTGAACTTTTAACTCTGAGTTCTCTGGATAAATTATATACCCCAAGACCCGACTTCACTTCTGCCACTTAACCCAGGCAGCGGAACTTCAAGAACACTTAAATATCAATATAACAGCATTGTACCAGGACTCTCCACTTCAACACATATATACGTGTCGCACCAGCTCATATCACAACCCACTTACCTCCCTTTCTTCTTCACTCTCCTTCCCCTCCTTTCTTTCCTTCCCCAACCTAACTTTAAAACCCTCATAATATTCAGAGGTTACACATTATATAACATTGTAGTTATGCTCTTGTTCAAGTTCATGCCTCAATGAGACCGAAACGCACAAATTCCTAAAAAGCCCAGGGCACAGTTTTGATCCCAACTGGGGTGTCCAGGCACTGATATTAATAATCCCCATCTAAACTCACACTGAGCCGCCTATGCATAGGTTTCATTGAGAGCATGTTCTCACAACCTGTATTATTGGTTATATATTATTCTATCTTCTCAAGATACATTGTCTGCAATTGTCTTTGTATTTTCTTTAAAATGCAATAAAAATTTAATGGAAAAAAAAAAAAAGAGCTGCCTAGATCGGTTTCCCACTTGATGATAGGGGAAGTTTTATGAAAATTTTTTTGTTGTTTAATAGGTTGTAAAAAAGTGAAATACCTTTCTTTTTGGAGGTGTTATCATGTGGATATTGCCACGCAAGCTTATGCAGGGGTCTTAATAGGGAGGGTGATCGTAAGAGGCAATGCGATATTTGAATGTATTTGAAGTATTCTGATGTGGGGATAGAGTAGGCTTTCTAGAGGGTTGCAAAAGGTTTCAAGAGGCCCTGGCAATAGAAGTCATGAATGTGGGTAACTCCCTTTGATGTCCATTGATGAATAGATAGGTTAGGGATGAGGTGCTGAAGTGTAGACAAGGGAAGAGGAGGGTGTATGGGTGATGGTTCAGGGTCAGTGTTGTTTCTAAGGTACTGAAAGGCTGCGGCGGTTGCTGTTAGGGTGGAGAATAATCGTTGGGTGCTGTTGGACATTAGCCATGAGTATAGGTCATTGTTTGATACAAAGGTGGCCTCAATGTCACGCCATGGTTGGTGTGAAGAGGGGGATATCCATGTTTTGAGTTGAGCTAGAATTGCCGTCATATAGTAACCTTTAATATTTACCAGGCCCGCTTCTCCTGCTTTTTTGTGATTATATAGTATGGTGCAGGGGCAGCGTGGCCTTTTTCTCTGCCAAAGAAATTGACCAAGGATGCGTTACGCTGTTGAGAAGAAGGAGTTGGGGACAGGGATAGGGAGTGATCTAAATAAATAGATAAGTTGGGGAAGTTTGTACATTTTAAAGAGGGCCAGGCGCCCAGACCATGACAAATAGGGTTTGGACAGGGCCTCTAGGTCTCCTTGGAGGAATTTAAGAGCCGGGGTATAGTTTGCCTGGTATAATGCCACAGTATTTCTAGTTAATTTGATTCCCAAATATGTGATGGAGCTATCTGCCCATTTGTACGAGTACTGGCGTTGGATTGTTGTTTTGAGATGTTGGGGGATGTTTATATCTAGAATGTGTGATTTTGTAACATTCACTCTGTAATAAGAAATTCTACTATATTCGTACAGAACTTGTTGAACCGAAGCCAGGGAGGGAGAGGGGTCGGTTAGTGTAAGGATGACATCATCTGCAAAGAGATTCATTTTGTGGGTCTTGGGGCTTATATTTATACCACTAATTTTGGGATTAGAGCGCATCTTCTCCACCATGGGCTCCATAGCTAAGTTAAAAATTAAGGGCGATAGTGGGCACCCTTGCCTAGTGCCATTAGAGATGTGAAATGGCTTTGATAGCATATTGGAGCAGTATACTTGGGCAGAGGGGTTGGAATAGAGAGCCATAATGGCGGAGATTATGCGCCCCTGGAAGCCAAATTTTTGAAGGGTTAGGTGGATGTAGGGCCAGTAGACTCTATGGAACGCCTTCTTCACATCCAGTGAGAGGAGCAGAGAAGGCGTTCGAGTCTTTTCTAGATGGTGTAGAATATTGATCATTCATCTGGTGGCATCTGATGTCTGTCGGCCTTTAGTAAAGCCGGATTGATATGAGTTGACAAGAGTTGGCAGAATGTCTACTAAGCGGATAGCTAACATTTTTGCATAAAGTTTCACATCATGATTTAGTAATGACATTGGGCGATAGTTTTGTGGGAGGGAGGTGTCCTTCCCTGGCTTCGGTAGGGTAACAATTAATGCCTTCAGAGACTCTGTATTGAATGAGGATGAGGAGGCAGCAGCATTGAAGAACTCACATATGGGGGTCAGCAGTATATTTTTAAAGCACTTGTAGTCCCTGTTATGCCGTCCGGCCCTGGGGATTTGTTGTTGGGGAGGGAGTCAATGGCGATACCCAGTCCTAAGTGGTTGAAAGGCTTTTTGATCTCAACTGATTGAGTACTTGATAGGCGTGGGAGTTTGATGCTATCTAGAAAGGATTTGATATCCATATGTGTAGGGTGGTGTAAGGAGGGGTCTTCTTTGAGGTTATACAAGGAACTGTAGTATGCACTGAAAGCGTCGGCTATTTCCTGTGGGTTGGTCAATCGCTTTTTAGAGGTTGGGTGGTAGAGGTGAGGGATGGTCGATCGTAGACGCCGCTCCTTGGTCAAATAAGATAAAAATTTACCTGTTTTGTTCCCTGATGTGTAAAAGGTCATCCTAAGTTTTTTTGTTGATTTTCGTATCTGGCCAGGAGCAGGTTTCTAAGATCTAAGCAAAGTCGTCCTAGCTTAAGTTTTAGTTCGGGTTGGGGATTTTGCTTGTTAATATAATCAGTGGATTGGATTTCAGCTGTGAGTTTCTCTAGCTGCTGCGTACTCTCCTTCTTGGCTCTAGCGCCCAACTTAATAGAAATTCCTCGAATAAATGCCTTGTGTGAGGCCCACAGAATCTCAGGGTCAGAGACCGAATCTGTATTAGTAGTGAAAAATTTAGTGAGGGTGTCCTGTAATATTTGGCTGTAGGGAGCAGTTCATAATAGGTGGGGGTTCATCCTCCAAAGGTGATTTGGGATAGGGCAGGGGTGGTCTTCAATGGTAATGCAGATTGGGGCATGGTCAGACCATGTTGCAGTGATTATACTAGACACGGATATTTTTTGTAGGAGCCAGTGGTCTGTTAAAAAAAAAATTGATGCGTGAGTAGGAGTTGTGGCAGGAAGAGTGGAAGGTGTAGTCCTTTTCTTCAGCATGCTGGCAACGCCAGACATCAAAGAGTTGTAAGTCTCTTAGTAGGGGGTTGAGGCTTGGGGTCTTTCTTATGTTCGGATTGGAAGAGTCAAGTAGGGGATCAGCAATTGTGTTGAAATCGCCGCACCAAATTAGAGAGCCATGTTGCACTTTGGATATTTTCTTGTGGAGTTTCCTTAAGAATCGCATCTGATGGGTATTCGGTGAGTATACATTCACTATGGTGTAGATTGAGTCATTCAGGGTGCATACTAAGGTGATGTAGCAGCCATTTTCATCAAGAACACTTGTGATGGGTTTAAAAGAAACTGTATGTTTGATTGCTAAAAGAACTCCGCTTTTTTTTGTTGTGGCTCTGGCAGTGAAAATGTGGGGAAACAGTTTATGGGTGCATTCCGGGTGATGATGAGCTTGAAAGTGAGTTTCCTGTGTGCATAATATATCGCATTTGGATTGGTCTGCTAGCTTCCATAAGGAGGCTCTTTTTGCAGAATGATTGAGCCCTTTTGTGTTTATGGATAATAGTTTTATTCCCATAATGCGCTGCTAATAGGCAGACAAGGGGATGTTGCCAACAAGAGAAAAATCAAGGTACAACAAGAAAAGGTAAAACGATGGGAAAAGAAAAATAGGGAACAAGTGCAAACTTGGGCGCTGTGGAACTTGTAACTGGGGTAAAAGGTTACAGTGACCTGGAGCTTCTGACAAAAGTCCGAGCCATTATAGTTGCTTGGGTCGCAAGGTGGGTTAGCACGGGCGTTGTTTTTGGGTTGAGCGCTGTGGTAGGGGGCTAGTTGTGGATGCCGTTCCAGTAGCGTGGAGGGTTGAGTCTTGATCCGCCGGATCTGGAATGATTCCCCATGATTGTAGACGTTGCAGGCCTTCTTTAAGAGGTGTAATAAGGTATTTAGTGTTCTGATATGTAACCAGAATTTTTGCCGGATTAACCCATTGGTACATCAATTTGTGGTTTCGTAGGGCCTTGGTAATAGTATTTAGCTGCCTACGTTTCTGTAATGTGTGCTGGGACAGATCTGCGTATATCTGAAGGTGAGAGTACGTATCTGGTAGCATTCCTAATGCGCGGGCCTTTGCCATGAATTGGTTTTTCACATGGTAAAAATGGATTCGGAGTATCACATCTCGCGGGGTAGTGCTAGGTAGGTGAGGAGGCTTGGGGAGCCTATGGGCACGGTCAACAACCAGCTCCATGTTTTTGAGCTCTGGGCAGAGGGTTTTAATTGGAGTGCATATGTATGGGGTCAGGTCCTGGTTTTGTATTTCTTCAGAGATGCCCCTGATTTTTAGGTTGTTCCGGCGAGACCTGTCTTCAAGCTCCGCCAGTTTATCCCTTATCCAATCGTGTTCCTCTTTATGGTCGGCATGTGTGTCGATCAGTTTGTTGATCGTAGATGCGCAGGTGGTTAATTGTTTTTTTTTACATGACACATTCTGTTGTTAATAAAGGAGATTTCCTGCCTGAATTGCTGCATCATGGATACCATATCAGAGTGTATAGTGTTTCTTAGGGACATCAACATTTCCTTAAGTATAGTGTCCATGACAGGCTGATTGTTGGTTGGGAATAATGCTATGGTATCTGCATTATTGATGTGGGTATGCGGTTGAGGGGATGAGTGGTTTACCTCTCTTGAGGCTTGTTCTGGTGTGTCCAACCTCATCCTTGCCTTAGCTGAGCTTCCAGATGTTGGAGTGCCTGAGGATGGGCCATTGGTATCTGAAGATGTGCTGTCCATCTCTGTGGGGTCGTTTTCTGATGTAGGTTCCAACTCTGTTGTGGATGTCTCTCTCTGTGGGGTTACCGTACGGTGAAACGATCGGTCCTGCAAGGCCGTGGCAGCAGCGCAATTGTGGTTCTGGCGATCCGCCGGCTGGAACATGTAGGCCGTAAGTTTTTGTAGCGGTCTGTTCTCTTCCTTTTACTGGCCATCGGGACTTTAGTATAGGGTGGTTCTGGAACGTGCTCTTCCTCGTGGTTGAGTTGCGAGCTGTCGCTGGGAGACTCTATTGCCCGTGTTGGTATACTGAGCTTAGGGCCTGGTGTTCATCTCAGACTCCGGCTGGTCATGCCCCGGGACGCTGTTAATTATGATCAGCTTGTTGGGGGTAGGGTGAGGGGTCCCCCAGTGCTGTGTTTGGGGCCAGGAGCAGGCGGGCAGGGGTTGGATGGGCACTGTGGTAATTGCGGCCTAGGCGTGGCTGAAGCCGCGGGCTAAATTTCCGGACGCTGCGGAAGTACTTCTGGCGCGGCCCCAATATTTAGCTCAATCTATCCCGGAGGGTAAGGGGAGACACCCTGGGTGTATTAGAATGCTCACCGAGCCTTCTAGGAGCAAGGATGCCTTCGGATTCTCCCTGGTGCACCAGAGCTATCCAGACACACATCTGCTGTCTCCCTCGTCCAGGTCACGCCCCCCTAAACAGCACCATTTTTAAAAATGTTCAATTGGGAAAAGCATCTTATCACACCAAACTTAGTGTGGTCATATGCTTTAAGGGCAGAGGAGAGATCTAGAATCGAATAGATCCCAAATGTTTAAAAAAAGACTACCTGTCACTACCTGTTGCTATCATAGGGGATATTTACATTCTCTGTGATAACAATAAAAGTTACCAAAAAAATGAAAGAGACAGTGTAAAAATAAAATAAAAAAAAAAGCAAAATAAATAACTTAAAAGGCAAACGCAAGCATCGGTCTTGTGTTGTATGCAAACAGTAATTGCACCATGCATGTGAGGTATCACCATGAACGTCAGATCCAGGGCAGTAATTCTAGCAGTAGATCTCCTCTGTAAATCTAAAGTGGTAACCTGTAAAGGCTTATAAATGCTTGTAAAAATGTAGTTTGTCGCCGCTGAATGGGCATGCACAATTTTAAAGCATGTCATGTTTAATATCTATGTACTCAGCATAATATTTTACCAAACATTTGGGCAATATAATATATTTTTGTTCATTAAAATTAAAAAAATATTCCCAAAAAATAGCGTTTGGAAAATCGTGACTATTGGGATTTTAATAAAAATCTGCATATTCAAATAATCTTAAAATATAGCTACACAAGGCAATGTCCTATAACTGCGCAAACCTAAGAAAGTGTCCAAATATTGCATAAATAGTCTTTTCTTATCTCCCAACATTCTGTGATTGCCCCTAGAAATGTTATGAAACAATGATGTTCTTCACAACGCCATTCATGTGATCAGAGCAATTCACTATATTAAATTTATCCCTAAATTGGTAGAAGGTCTGTAGCACTTTATGCAGTAAAATCATCACTGTTGATCTGTTCTGCTTTACTCACACAACATTGTGTATTCCTTAATTGGCTGCTGCAGAATGACATGGACCTTTTAAATTCCTTCATAAAACAAAAACTCACATAGTTTGATATTAAAAATGCTTTATTAAGTAAAATCCAAGTAAAAACTCACATGCATGTGTGATATACCTAGAACAAGATTACATGCTCAGGGAGACTTTGTTGCTCTATAGACTGTGGCTTCAATGGCAATGTGTTCAGTGGTTCTTTCCTCTCCCATCCATGCAAGGGAGGAGGCAGGGGGAACTGTCAGTGCAGGCTCTGGTATGCATGAGAGAGATGCTCTCAGCTCAGAGGTGGCTCAGAGGAGGCACTGATAGGTGGCACTGTTAGGGAGCACTGATGGCCACTGATAGGCAGCATTGATGAGCATTGATACGTGGCATTGATAGGTGCCACTGATAGGCGGCGTTGATGAGCACTGATAGGTGACACTGATAGGAGGCACTAGTGGGCTCTGATAGGCAGCATTGATGAACACTGATAGGCAGTACTGATAGGCAACACTGATAGGATGCACTGATGAGCACTGATAGGTGGCATTGATAAACAGCACTGATAGATGGTAGTGGTAGGCGGCACTGATGGGCACTAATAGTCAGCATTGATAGGCTGCACTGATAATTATGGCACTGGTGGTCAGTACCCTGATTATTAGTGTAAACAATGTACTGACAGTCTTGCCAGTTAATGTCTCTCCTTTCCTCACACAGACACTGATAGGCAGTCAGCATTGATAGTCAGCACTGATGAGCTGCACTACTGGGCACTGATATGCAGCATCAATGAGCACTGATAAGTGGTACTAATAGGTGGCACCGATGGGCACTAATAGGTGGCACCGATTGCCACTGATGGGCAGCATTTATGAGCATTTAGAGGCAGCACTGATAGGCAGCACAGATAGGATGCACTGATGGGTACGGATACACGGCATTGGTGAGCACTGATAGGCAGCTCTGATGGGCACTGATAAGCAGCATTGATGAGTACTGATAGGCGGCACTGATAGGCAACACTGATAGGATATGATGATGAGCACAGATAGTTGGCATTGATAAGCAACACTGATAGATGTCACTGGTAGACGGCACTGATGAGCACTGATAGGTGGCACTGATGGACACTAATAGTCAGCACTGATAGGCTGCACCTATAATCATGGCACTGATGGGTACGGATACACGGCATTGGTGAGCACTGATAGGCGGCTCTGATGGGCACTGAGAAGCAGCATTAATGAGTACTGATAGGCGGCACTGATAGGCAACACTGATAGGATATGATGATGAGCACTGATAGTTGGCATTGATAAGCAACACTGATAGATGTCACTGGTAGACGGCACTGATGACCACTAATAGGTGGCACTGATGGACACTAATAGTCAGCACTGATAGGCTGCACCTATAATCATGGCACTGATGGTCAGTACCCAGATTATCAGTATAAACAATGTACTGACAGTCTTGCCAGTTAATGTCTCTCCTTTCCTCACACAGATAGGCGGCATCAATGAGCACTAATAGGTGGCACTGATATGTGGCACCAATGGGCACTAATAGGTGGCATTGATGAGCACTGATAGGTGGCAAGTGTCACTAGATTCAGTGTTTGGGTTAATGATATAGCTTTATTGATAATAATAACACCATATAAATCAACCTCTAAAAAAGAGATAAGGAAAATGTGATGCCAGGCTTGGTGTACATATTATGGACACTTAGGCAAAAAGCAAAAACAAAAACAGTGACAAAAAAGGCTGTATCAAGGGATTCAAAAACAATATAAACTGGTATAGTCACCTATGCAGAGGTCCCTGGATGCTTGAGCCACTGGAGGGTGGGGGAAGAGAGAAAGGGGGAAGAAGAAAAAGATGAGAGTAAACTTCCTATGTTTCCATTAGTCCATGAGTCCTGCACATATACAGTCAATCCTCCATGTATGAAGCAGTGTAGATGTGTAGACTGTGTGAATATCACCTACGGGAAGCTCACGGGTGCTGCTTAGTCTACCCTTGTCTCTACCACCACATCACAATCCCTGGCTACTGCTGCTAGTTACACCAACGCATTTCGCTCAGAGATCGTGTAGCTTCGTCTGGACGTTGGGGCAGAGTGCCGATTGCTCCTTATCACGGCATCCCCATCATGGCCAGTCACCTCCCCTAATTGCAATCTTTAAAGAAGCATTATGTTTTTGCTTCTGTTGTCACCCCTCAACTTACTTGTTTGAATAAAAAAGGGATAAAAAGGGAGGAAGAAATCAGGAGAGTTCTCTATGTATAATAGGAGTTTCCTATTGAGAAGGAAAAGACAAAAAGTACATGTTACAAGAAATGTACAATGTTTGTCATTCATATTGAGCTAAGAAGAGGTAAGAATCAGGTCTAGAGAGATGGTAAATGCTTAGGAGATAGTTGGGGACAAGAGGAGGGGGGGCACACACAATGCAGGCATATCCTACAAAGAAGACAGCTGACATCATGCAACACCTGTGAATAATACACGGGCCATAGCACTAATTTACAGCCTCCATAGGTCAATCCCAAAGTTTATAATTATGTCAAGGCTAATAATAACAGCCCCACCAGGGGAAACCCCACATATAGAGATGGATGACAGATATTATATATATTTTATATATTGCGGTTGAGAGTGACAACTCCGACAGGGAGAACACCATATATAGACACTGATGACCAGTGCTATATATGTAGCCTCTGTTATACTTAAATGATGTTTATACTGATTAAAGAAGAAGAAGGAGTGAGGGCAAAGGGTCTCAAAGGCACAGAGATAATTGAATATTCTGACATGGTTATAAATAGAAAAAACTTTTAAACAGTTTCCAGAAGATCTAACTAGGGTTAAAGGGAATGGGGGGAGGGAAGAACAACAAGGGGGTTCCAGGCGCACCTTAAGGGAAAAGAGCACTTAAAATGTAGTGGGGAAGCAGTTTGCCTACTCCTGCTGCTGGAGGGAGAGGGAGCAAAGCCGCCACAGTGTGCACAGCTGCGGCGTTGCCTGGGCCTATGGTGGCGATTTACTCCCCACCCACTGGTATCCAGCAACAGGAGCAGGGTGATCCATCTCTTTTGGTGGTCAGCTTCAGGAGTTTGTAAGTGAGCACACATCAGCTGTGAACGAGGGATTGTTTCCTCTGCAAGTTCATTTCATGCCTGTATGCTATCAGACACAGTCTTGTTTCTACTTGCTGTGTTTTTATCAATAAACTGTTGCCTTTTAACAGCCTCATAAGTTTTGCTTTGGTGAGCCTGTGCACACTTCATGTGTTTTTGGGGGGGGGGAGAGGGAGAAAGAGGGAAGAGTACATATACAGTTATCTGTTTCAAGATTTATAGAGATTGATAGAGATTTGTATTCAAACAAATAGGGGTTAAAGATTTAAACTGGTAAATCCACCATTTTTCCTCCCTCCTTGGTGGTAGCTTGAGTACATAAATGCTTCTAACGGTCATGCCTTCCAATTTCCCATCATGGTACTGAGCGAAGTGCCGAGCCAAGGGCTTTTCAGGATCCTTTGCTTTGATTTCCCGCATATGTTCACCAATACAGATTTTTAGGGGATGCTTAGTCTTGCCTATGTACATTTTCTTACATGGGCATATTAACATATAAACTACCCTTGCTGTTGAACAATTAATAAGGTCCCTTATTTGCAAAGATCTTTCACCCAGTGTATCTTTAACCGCTTCCTGACCACCCGCCGCAGGTATACTGTGGCAAGGTGGCTGGATAGCACAAATCGCCGTAGGTGCATGTCGGTCTGTGCATGTGATATAGCGGGCATAAAACGCCCATGGGTCCGGCAGACTCCATGTCTGCTGGCGACCCGCAATCATGGTATACAGAGGCAGAATGGGGATCTGCATATGTTAACAAGGCGGATCCCCGTTCTGACAGGGGACATCTCAGAGATCTGCTGTTCCCAGTCATCTGGAAAAAAGACTTCTGTGGTGTTCCAGGCAGCCCATCCCCTCTACAGTTTGAACACACCCAGGGAACACAGTTAACCCCTTGATCACCCCCTAATGTTAATCCATTCCCTGCCAGTGTCCTTTATACATTAATCAGTGCATTTTTATAGCACTGATCAATGAAATAATGTCACCGGTCCCCAAAAAGTGTCATTTGGGGGTCAGATTTGTACTATAGACATGATAACTTTTGTGCAAACCAATCAATATAAGCCTATTGCATTTTTTTTACCAAAAATATGTGGAAGAATATATTTTAATATTGTGAAGTGCTGTGCAAACTGTAGGCGCTATATAAATACTGTATAATAATAAATAATAATAATAATTTTGGCCTAAACTAATGAATGTTTATCTAAGAATGAGGATGGTACTGCGCAGCCTATACCAGTGTGTAAGTAAAAGAACCTTGCCCCTAGTGGTTCTAGGA
Organism: Glandirana rugosa; assembly: GCA_018402905.1. NCBI lineage: Eukaryota > Metazoa > Chordata > Amphibia > Anura > Ranidae > Glandirana > Glandirana rugosa. The sequence continues at coordinate 67,845 of BLSH010206714.1, forward strand.
TGTATTGCCACACTATTTCACTGTTAGTAGTTGGTAGGAGTAAGAATCTATTTGTAAGTAATCAAATCCGGTTTTAATAATAATAATAAATAATAATATGTCATAAATATATCGCGGATGTCAAACGTGTCGTGAAGTGTTATAATTTTATATAAGAAGGTGTATAAAAACCATTTTTTTTACGTTATCCGAATATAACTAACCAAACGTGTTTTCAATAGTACAGATATCATGTTTAGACTGGGGGTTTACTGTGAAAAACCCCTGGCCACTGTAATAAAGTAACTAGTCACGATATTTTTACGTGACTAATTACATATTTCCTGTGACCGTCCCTTACCTAA
>BLSH010206714.1:68715-78847 GCA_018402905.1 Glandirana rugosa
CTTTTAGTTTATATCAGGAAATATTATCTCACCATTTTCACTGTTTACTCACTGAACACGAGGTTTCAAGTATTTTGCTAAGCACGAGGTTTTATACCACACCCTTCGGAGAAACACGTCCTCCCACCAATTAGTGGGGTTTTTCCTAAGGTAAAGATTTCACGAAGTTGACCTAGACAGCACAAAGAGGCTTCCCACACCATATTTTGGAGCACGAATCGTTTTATGAACTTTGGAGCACAAGTCACTCATTTGTCACTTTTACCACTCTATTATAAAGGACTATATTTGATTTTCCACTTGATATTTTTTGATTTTTATTCACCATCTTGCTACAATTTATTTATTTATCTTATCACAATATCACAGTCATTCAGATTTTATTGAATTTTGCATTTACTACTTTTTATCTTGGTATTATTATATATATATTATATGCTTGTTTTATCATCATGAGTATGTATACACCTGTCTAGTATCGCCCAGGCATAATCAGCAAGGTGCATTGTACACTTCGTTTTTACTTATTTAACTACTAACAGTGAAATAGTGTGGCAATACATCCTAGAACCACTAGGGGCAAGGTTCTTTTACTTACACACTGGTATAGGCTGCGCAGTACCATCCTCATTCTTAGATAACCATATATATTGTCAGATATTAGGCACAGCAGCAACCTAGTCCTTTCTCCAGTGTGCGACCATAGTAGCGCGGGGATACATCCTCACATTGTTAAACTAATGAATGCATTTCCTTTTTTTATATTTTTTGGATATGAGTTATAGCAGAAAGTTAAAAAAATGTTTTTCTTTTCAAAATTGTCACTCTTTTTTTGTTTATAGTGCAAAAAAAAACTGCAGAGGTGATCAAATACCCACCAAAATAAAGCTCTAATTGTGGGGAAAAAAGGATGTCTATTTTGTTTGGACACAGGGTCGCACGACCGGGCAATTGTCAGTTAAAGTGTCGCAGTGCCGTATCGCAAAAAGTGGTGGTTAAAGGTATTGGTCCTGTTCCCATATGGGCAGATCTGACAATGTCCACATGGGAACATTCCAACACTTCTGGGGTATTCAGATAACCATGTTGTGTTCGGTTCTTTCCTGAATTCAGATTAAAAGAGCATATCCCTAAGATTTCTTGCTCTCTTAGCACCCATCTTAGGTGATGGACCATCTATGTTCAGCAACCCAGAAGTGTTGGTCAGGATATTCCAGTGTCTCTGAAGAATATCCCCAACTGTATTCTATTGGCTACCGAATTGGGTGATTATTCGCGAAGGGCCCTGTATTTCATGTCTCTCTTTTTCTGCATTTGCATACCCTGATGCAACCATCAGGAGTTCATTCCTGTCTCATTTTGCTACTTTATTCTTTGCTTTTCTAAGTTGTCCATGTTTGTATCCTAGTTCTTGAAACCTCCCATATAACTCCTTGCTTTCCCTTCTGAAATCATTTGTGTTACTACAATTATGTTTTATTCAAAGGTTTGCTTAATAGGCCTGTTTCCTTAGCCAATTTAAATTTTTCGTTCAATGTATCCAAAATTGTGGGGAAAAGTCCTAATCGAGCTGTTTAAATGTATCTCTATCTCCTTCTTTTACCTGCTCCTCATACATTTGTGTGTTCATTGAAGCTATACTTCTGTCACTTTTCTTTATCACCACATGTTCTGCATCCTTTAGGACCCTTTGTTCATTTTTAGAAAGATTATCAGTGTACCTTTTATGTCCAGTCGACCATGTTCAAATCTGTTTTAACCTTGTCTAAAAATAGACTAAGCCATTTATTTTTGCCCAATGGTGGCATCTTTTCAGATTTTATTCTTAATTCAGCCTTTCTTTTTGCAAGAGTATCATCACTCTCAATCCCCTCACTCTGATCCAGTAAGGAGTTAAGGATTTCCAAAGCCTCCCTATCATTCTCATCCCTTGAGGGCTTTCTTCCCGAGTGTACAACGATTGCAATTAAAAAAAAGAGTGATATCTTTATATATTGTAAATTCATCAATGCCACTGCTACTAGTTGGAGAGAAGGACATCCCTTTTTGTAGTAGCTGGATGTGTCTTGGGGCCAGGGGAAATTTTGACAAATTTATGACTTTCATATCTGTTCTTACCATGTGTTCTTGGCCATCCTTTTCAGGTATTAGTTTTAATCCCTTTGACTCCTTGTTCTCGTCCCTTCTTTTACACCTCCTTGGGGAGCGTCTTATTGACTTCTGTTTTGTGTCTTTCTTGCAGTTGTATTTTGGGAGGATGAGGGTAGGGATAAGTATCCTGGTCATCCCCTCCCCCCCCCCCATTTCTAAAAGAGTCACAGATTTGGACCTAACTTCCTCATCTGTGTCACTTAAAGATCTCTCAGCACCCAGTCATGAAGCAGACCTAAAGCCCCGATGCCACAATCTGCTTCTACCACGTTGGATGGTGAAGTAAAAAATCTCGCCCTTTTCCCAATCACCCAAATCTCATCTAAATTTAGATTGCTTAGTTACTTTAGGGTTGTGTTGTGTCTTCTCTATCTCCTTCTTTAATAGATTGTTTTGTTTCTGAAATTCCTCAGTGTCTTTGAATGGATCAAACCTCTGGGAACTTTCCTAAATTAGCTTAATCAATTCCGTCAATTGTATTCTCTCTTCTTCAATTATCAGTCCCATAACCGCCAGGCCGTGATCAATACATAATGCTTTCCACTTATTAAGAAATCTTTCATTCTGCAGATGTTCTGCTGGTACTACTTTATCACATAAGCCTCATGCTATTATTTTATATTGAATGTAGGTTTCCAAAAAGGACACATTCCATTTTCTATTCAGATGTTTAGTTAGGAGTTTCTTATGCTCCTTGAATCAACTTTTAACCTCCACTTCATCACTTAGAACAGGGATATGCAATTAGCGGACCTCCAGATGTTGCAGAACTAGAAGTCCCATGAGGCATAGCAAGACTCTGACAGCCACAAGCATGACACCCAGAGGCAGAGGTATGATGGGACTTGTAGTTTTGCAACAGCTGGAGGTCCACTAATTGCTTATCCCTGACTTAGAACAATGGTTGAGTCCTTCTGGAAAGCTCCACAAATCTCCCCATCAATTTCATCACCTAGCACAAATACCATTCCAAACAAAGAAGTGTAACTACAAATGTAAATATTAATAATATACCACAAAGTCAAGGTTGTAGTAACTACTCCCTCAGAATGGATCACTAGGAGCCACAAAGCCTACAGTGAAAAATAGCATGTTGAGGGTAGTGATCCATACAGCAATTGCAGATAATACCCTATGTAAAACACTCTTAACCAGTTAAGGTAGTGTCACTCTGGCCCAGCATATAGACAAAGAAGGCAGAGTTGAAGTAGGCTGTGGAGAGGTGATACAAATAAAATGCCTCCTTTCTGCCTGTCAAACTTTGAGGAAGACCTGACTACAATTTTTGTGTATACATTGTTTTCAAGGGTTGGGGGGTTCTGCTGACAAGGGCTTATTGAAATCTGGAAGCCCACTTTTACAATACATTGAATTCCAGATACTGGCCCTCTTATGTGACTGAGTAATAGTTTTGGGGATCACTGTGGCATAATTTCCCAAATATGGCCATGCTGATATTTAATTTATTATGTCAGCTGGGAGACCCCACCCCTTTATTATTAGTGGTGGGCCCCCAGGAGATGTGATTGGTGTGTAAAGAGTTTGGATTGGATCTTTTCTTTTGGCTGGTAACAAGCGTAATTTATCTTGATTGATGTAGATCTACATCACTGGATGATGTAATCAATGGGGGATTTACATCATGGGACTTTTTTAAATTAAAGGACATATTAAAACTGTGTTTGAGTGTTTACTTTTCACTTTTTTGGGGGAATTAGTAGTCTCTTTGCTCACACAAAATGACATCTCCTGGGGCCCCATTTGCAAACGTAAACAAAAAAATGAGTTCTTCCAGTTGACGCGATTGATCCCAGTTATTATTCCCTTTATTCATTCACGTGGTGGGACAGATTCCAGGGGCCCCCTTATTGTTAAAGCAAGTTCTCAGATTCCAATAAACCTACTGACAACTACAAACACTAAGCTATGGTTGCGTGGAAGAGGTATTTGTCCTTTTCAGCATGGATTTTCCAGGGGAGTCCATCCTGGAGAGATACCCCCAATGTTGATGGCACATGGCCTGGTATGGTTCAGGAAAGGGACCACATGCTCATCCCCCTTTTTCTGGCCTTCTAGGCTCTATGCCCAGATCAGGGAAATCTACAAATACAATACAATGAAGAAGAGAGCATGCTAAGTGAAGTAGAGTTAAAAGCATTCATTTTAAAATCAAATGCAAATTGGCCACTCACAAAATTAAAATCAAAAAGGCATCTACTCAACATTCCCCAGCATGGGCGCCTATCTATATTCACACTTGAAGTCCCAGATAGCAGTGCTGTCAAATGAAAGAATAGCTTCACCAAAGTTCTGTACACAGGCACAGTGTGTTGCAGGGAATCTCCTGGATGAAGTCATATGTGCATGGAGCACTGGGCATAGCCCAAATATGGATTTTTGGAGGACTCACATTTTTCTTTTTTTTTGCCAAAAAAATTGGGTTCGGTATGGAATTTGGGGGGACCTTGCACCAAACCAAGGTGAATAGGCAAGGCAGGGATGAGTCATGGTTTTTAGGGTGCCAGTGACTAGCTGCCTCCTAACTAGCAGCCAGCCAGAAGGGAAGTTGTCACATTTAGCAGGAGCAGTAATACTGCTGCTAAATGTTATGATTTCTCTTTTCCACCGGAAGTTTGACTCAGCCAAATACCAATTCAGTTCTGCCATTTACTGAACTTCCAAACAAGCAAAACCTGGTCCAAAACTTAAGTTCAGACCAAGCAGGCAGCTCATCCCTTGCAATAAAAAAGGAACCATATCCCCAAAAGTTGGCGCTTTTCTATATATGAATTTCGGCATTTGGGGTAATAGGGGACCCAAGTGCTTGTCGAGACTTAACACGTGCCAGTGCCTTCTAAAGATGTCCTCCACTTCTTTATATTGACAATGAAACTCAGATATAAATTTCAATTGATGACTATCCTTCTCTTTTTCCCTCTCTTTATTGTTGTTTTTATTTATTAAACATGTCTCTCTTGGAATTAATTCCACTCGTTTAATTACTTCATCTAAAGCTGCATCTGTATATCCTTTTTCTCTAAACCTGGCTTTCAAAAATTCTGCCTGGGTTCTAAAGTCCTCCACTCTACTACAGTTCCGTTTCACTCTCATCAATTGACCCTTCGGGATATTTTTTATCCATACAGGGTGATGCCCACTGCCCACTGGTAGATAGCAATTTCTATCAGTGGGCTTGAAGTAGTTGTGCCAGGTTATCCCACAACTAATATTTTATAAACGATTCATAGATGACATCTTTTTTCAAGGCAACATCATCTGGTAAGTGTGATTCCTAATGTGAGACGAAGATGTAGAAGTCACTTAGCAGAGATGGACATGATAATGATGAAGAATACTAAGAGTCTGCACAGCTATTAACGTATATTCTGAATGGACATTGGTGTTAATTTTCTGATACTGGAACTGCACACGTTCTGGCAACATATTGGACATATGGATACTTACTTGCATGTGGTATAGGTGTTCATTGTATGCCATTCATGCTGCTCTAGCTTGAACGATTGGATTCAGCTTGGGATGATATTATTATTTTACTATTTTAAGAGTGGCAGCAGAACTATATGATTTGTTATTTTCGTGATTACATGTGGCGCGGTGGATAGATCCTGAAAGTGTGGGTTATTGTTGCATTGGATCTTGTGAAGTGGGAACATATATATTGTTAGGGGGTTAGCTTGGCAGCGGGTGTGTGTGACCCCCTGGAAGGGTTCACTACACAATTTAGGCACAGCAAGACAGCAATTTTAGGTGAAATCAAAAAGGCAGTTCATTTACACTATTTACACTTTGGAAAAACAGCAAAACAAAACAAACAACAAAATAAATCCTTGGGCACTTGGCCACTGACTGTACGATAGGTTTCCCTGTCTGTCAGTTAGGTACAGCCTACCACTGTACCTAGCTCCTATCTCTCACTGGGCAACTCAGCCACACAGGCTCTTCTTACCTGACAAAATGTTACGCTCCCCAGTCTGCTGACACAGAAACTGGTTTCAGGGTGGAGCACTCTTCTATGCCTGCTGGGAGTTTTTGTAGAGGTCTAAATGAGCAGCTCCACTCAGCTGTGCTCATACCTCTACCCTTGCAAAACTCCCAGCACTTCCCCCTAGTGGAAAAAAATCTGTATAAAGCCTGAACCTCGTACACACATACCTGCCGTCCTGAATGCAACCAGGTGATTTACCCCACCTGCTGTCACAATATATATATATATATACACACACATGTATAGTTTGAATAGAAATTACATTATTTTTGATAAATTTGTATTAAACTATATTTCATGTTATTGATTATTGAATAAACAATACAATAGATAACAATATAAGAATAAAACTAAAGGAAAGGAAAAACAAACAAACACAAAATATTTAAGATTGGGGTACAATTATATGGGTATATAAAAATTCTATGCTATGTTATTTATGGAGTTGTGGATATTTTCCATTATTCTAATTTCCTTAATTCTTGATAAAATTAGTGGGAACGTACTGTTGTCTTCTTCCGGTGGAGAGCTATAGTCCAATGCGTAGCTACACAGATAGTGTGAATCAATTGTGTTAGAAGTGGGTGTAAACCCAGGTTCACACTACATGCGAGAATGAAATCGTACAAGTTCAGCTGAACTCGCACCATTTATCAGTCCTGATTTCAGCAGTGATTTCACAGGCATCTGTGTGGGTTTCTGCACAGATGCCTATGGAAATCATACCTGTAAATTTCAAAAAGTAGTAAAAGAACTACTTTTTGAAATCGGTGCCAGTTCCAGCTATTGCCACCGATTTGGCATGCGATTTGACATGTCAAATCGCATGCCAAATCGTCTCAATGTGAACCAGGGCTAAATCTGGTATACTTTGGAATAATAAGCAATTAAGGTGAGACAATGTGATATCTCTACCTATTAGTTTATTGATGAAGGTAAAGACCTCTTTCCAACTATGGGATAGCCTATCAAAACACTAGAAGATATGTAAGAAGGTACCAGGCAAAGAGCATCCCCCAAAACAATGTGGATTCTTGAATCTTGGGTCTCCCAGGAACGAGGAACCCTACAAAGGATTAGAGACAAGCGGCCAGTCTTTTTTGCATTTATTCCAAAGTATTATGGAATGGGACACAACAGCATTCTAAGAAGAGATAGAGCGGATTGATACATTATTGGACCATAGTAGACCAGGCCAATAGTGAGGCTTTATGGAGTTTTACTCAAATATTAACCATGGAATTGTAGAGTTAGAAATGTTTCACTTTGCTATTTGTGTGAATCTGCTAGTGATGTAGTACAGTGGTACCTCAAATGTAGGTGACAATGATGTGCAAGGTTATTGTTCTCTCTCTTCATACTGTACTGTACTGTACATTTTTCATAGCTTTGTGGTTCAAAAACAAAAAAAAAGGTCAGAACAGATTAACCTGATTTACATTAAACCCTATGGGAAAATTTGCCTCGGTTTGTGACCAATTCGGTTCGCGACCAGAGTCAGTTCACAAATTACGTTTGTGAACCGAGGTATCACAGTATAGCCAGAATTGTGGTACACCCAGGCCTCCAGACCTATGTGAATGATAAAGAATGTTTTTATTAAACCTGGGGGGGGTTGACTGTGGATTGGATTTTTGAAATATAGGTTTTTGATAATGTGATCAAGAGCGATCTAAAAAGGTGAAGAAGTTTCAGGAGTATATTCATTTTTATTGCAGTAGTTCTTCCCAGGAAGGAGAGATGGTACGAAGACCAAGTGTTTAAGGTCTGTCTAATTTTGGTGATTAATGGGGGATAGTTGAGTTGAAATAATAGGTCATATTTGTTTGAGAGCTTAATACTTAGGTAAGGGATGGTATCATTGGACCAGACAAAGGGAAAGTTGTTTTTTACATTTTCTAGCTCCTGAGTGGGAACATTTAATGGAAGTGCTACAGATTTAGAGACATTCATTTTCAGGCCTGAGATATTTGCAAATTTATCAAGGACTTCTAATAGATTAGGGATGGAAATGAAAGGGTTGGTGAGAGTAATGCATCATCTGCATATAAACAAATTTTAACGTTGGAGTGTCCTTTGCTGTAGCCTGATAGGGGGAAGAATTCTGAATTACAGCCTGTGATCTTCATTTGGGTTTTGGGGTGATTATAGAGGGCTTTAAAACTATGTAAAATTCTTCTTTAAATCCGTATCTAGTTAGTATTAACTCTAAGTATTGCTACGAGACACTGTCAAATGCCTTATGAATGTCTAATACCAAGAGTAACATTTTACGGGAACATTTTTCCGCATCTTGGATGATATTAGTTGTTAGTCTAATGTTATTGGTTATTGGACGGTTGGGAATAAAACCAGATTGTTTAGGAGAGATCAAGTTCGGTATGATAATAGCCAATCTGTCTGAGAGGATTTTACTAAAGATTTTAAGGTTATTGTTTATAACAGAAATCGATCTATAATTTTGTGGCTGGGCTAAATTTGTAACAAACACTTCTAAACTTTACCTTCAGATGTCTTTGTGTCACAATGTAAAATGCAAATTAGGCACTCTGACTTATTACAACGGAATTAATTTGTACAATTAATAATTATTAATGAAATAGCACTTAATATTCACTGCTTCCACTAACACCAAATGGTGTTCATTTGCAATACTTACTGTATGTTAATCCTTTATATGTTGTGGTTGTTTTAATAAAGGGAGAGCATTTTTCATTTAGCTCAGTAAAGCTTTAGTTACGTAAATGCATCATTGACTAGAGTTTATTTGTTCAAAGTGAACAAAGCAAAATGTATTCCCACTTTGTCACCAGAGTATTTATTTTTAATTCTTCCTGGTAAAAAAAGGAACAAGAATGCTTACCTCTCTGGAAGGTGGTGGCTCCTATCTTTTTTCAAGAACAATCCCCTGAAGGATGTTGCATTAAACAATCCCAGATACAATTTTAAAATGTATCTTGCATTGAAAGAAAACCCTGTCGACCTGATTAGTATTCATGATTCTACCCTTCATGTGAGATACAGGCGTTTATATTATCTTAGGACGTGTAGATCAACTGGATTCCAAAATATATTTCTCTAAACCTATCAAGTCTATGGTCAACCTTTTACACGTATTACACAACTAAAAAAGGTAACCATAAACATCTGCTACTTTTTTGGGGGGTTAATAAATGTTATTTAGCAACCAGATTTGCACTTACAGAGAATTCCTATAGAAAAGCTATTTTCTAAGGCTGGCCATACATTATACAATTTTCTAATTCAAATTTTCTTTTGATTTACCAAAACCATCGAATATGAGGTCAAACCTAAACACATGTTTATGCAATCAGGCAAACCTTTGCACTACGTAGTTGAAGATAAATCTAAAGAAAAACGAATAAGAAAATTGTATAGTGTGTGGCCAGCCTTAGAATGGGTACACACACACACACACATTTTGGCTAATTCAGCACTGCTGTGTGGGTGACCCTGTTGGCAACACCCTGGTTGACAAAAGTCACATGAAAAGGATCCAGGTTTTGATGAAGATTGTCCCAGTGGGTGTGTCGTCACGACTTAATCGGTTTTACACACACACACACACATGGGTAAGATTCCGACCGGTGTGTGATATGTTAAAAGAATAAGCAAAAAGAAATCTAAATAGAAGTTGATGCATCACGTTTCCAAACGGACTAACGTATTTGTACACAAATCCAAACTGGAGTATAAGCTACCAAAACCATTTAGTTTTCTTTTAAACTTAATCTTTTAACATATTACATACCGGTCGGAATCTTTTATCGAAAAGATATCCTTAAGAGACATTCACGTTTAGACCAACGATTTATTGTAAATAATTGGGGGGTTTTTTCATCGTCTACAAATACCAATGGAAAAAATCAACACATTATGCACATTTTCCAACTGGTATCTGAACTATCCAAATCTCTTTATATAAAACCTTAGGTCAACTAGATGTGCAGGATT
>BLSH010206714.1:78857-119371 GCA_018402905.1 Glandirana rugosa
TTTCAGATCCGCGCTGGAGCCGTACTTCGGCAATAGCGCGGATCTGTAGGGGTTAAGATAGAGGTTAAATAAATATTCAATGCTTTTGTTTGTCCTCCACCAAGGTCACCAAGTGTCCACCACCGCAAGTAACCAAATACTCTTACCAGAGACAGATGTTAGAATCACATTGGGGTCTATTTCAGACATAAATCACATAATTTGCAAGAGGACATCCACTCACTGAACTCTCGTACAGGCTGCCATCGAAGTAATTCAGCCAGGATGGGGGGCTTATTTAATTCTCTCCTTGTTATCAAAAAATGATCCGCACATAGTGTAATACCGTAATAGCAAAGGTTTATTTAAAAAGAGAGAAATCCACTCATATGTTCCAAGTATAAAAGAAGCGATAAGGAATTCCAAATCAGAATGCGCAATGGAGAGGTGTGGGGCTCACAGTCACCCGACGCGTTTCGTCTACCAAGATACCCCAGTGGAAGTCTTGGTAGACAAAATGCATTGGGTGACTGTGAGCCCCACACCTCTCCATTGCGCATTCTGATTTGGAATTCCTTATCGCTTCTTTTATACTTGGAACATGTGAGTGGATTTCTCTCTTTTTTAATAAACCTTTGCTATTACGGTATTACACTATGTATGGATCATTTTTCTATTTTATGGGTGTCCTGACGGATGTTTGATAACAAGGAGAGAATTAAATAAGCCTCCAATCATGGCTTAATTACTTCGATGGCAGCCTGTACGAGAGTTCAATGAGTGGATGTCCTCTTGCAAATTATGTGATTCATGTCTGAAATAGACCCCAATGTGATTCTAACATCTGTCTCTGGTAAGAGTATTTGGTTACTTGCGGTGGTGGACACTTGGTGACCTTGGTGGAGGACAAACAAAAGCATTGAATATTTATTTAACCTCTATCTTAACCCCTACAGATCCGCGCTATTGCCGAAGTACGGCTCCAGCGCGGATCTGAAATGCCGGGACGACGTCCATGGACGTTGTCCCCTGTGCACGCTCCTCGCGCGCCCCCTGGCACGCTGCGTGAGCGTGCCCGTGGTTCGGGTGGACTCGATGTCTGCCCGAGACCCACCGATCTCTTTTAGCAGCCTCAGAACGGGGAACCGCCGATATAAACACGGCGGTTCCCCGTTCTGTGACATGACAGATCTACTGATCCCTGTCACTGGGATCAGTTAGATCTGTTATGTCCCGGCCAGCCCTGCCCCCCCACAGTTAGAACACACCCAGGGAACATATTTAACCCCTACACTGCCCCCTGCAGGTTAACCCCTTCACTGCCAATGACATTTACACAGTAATCAGTGGATATTTAAATTTCTGATCACTGTATAAATGTCATTGGTCCCAAAAATGTGTAAAAAATGTCCGTCATTTCTGCGGCAATATCGCAGTCCCGATAAAAATCGCAGATCGCCGCCATTACTAGTAAAAAAAATAAATAAAAATGCCATAAATCAATTCCCAGTTTGTAGACGCGATAACTTTTGCGCAAACCAATCAATATACGCCGATTGCGATTTTTTTTTTTACAAAAATATGTAGAAGAATATATATCGGCCTAAACTGATCAATCATTTTTTTTAATGGATTTGTTCTTTAGCAAAAAGTAAAAAATATTGTTCTTTTTTGCAAAATTGTCGCTCATTTTTTGTTTATAGCGGTGATCAGAAATGACGCAGAGGTGATCAAATACCACCAAAAGAAAGCTCTATTTGTGGGAAAAAAAGGACACAAATTTTATTTGGGTACAACGTCGCACGACCGCGCAATTGTCATTCAAAATGCAACAGCGCTGAAAGCCAAAAATTGGTCTGGGCAGGAGGGGGGTTTAAGTGCCCAGTAAAGAAGTGGTTAAGCACATGGATATTTCGAAAGGATTTACACTGATGGACTTTATATATGATTTATATTAGTGACTGTTAACATATTGATTTATTACCTAGCGCAACACTTTTCACTGTTTTTATTTTGATGAAGAGCACTTGCACCCAATCAGGTTCCGTCATTGTTCAGGTATACTGAAAGCCAACGGCCTCGGCAGACAGAATAGAATGTCAACAGTGGGAGATTCATCCATCTGTGCTGTTTTGCGTGAATGAAGGAATCTGTTTATTTTTATTTTATTCAGCCCACAAAGTGAATGCAAGAAATCTATGGGTGTATAGCCAGCTTAAAGCTGGACTGCAGCTTTTGATACACTTTACATAGTTTGGGTTTCGGTCAAGCTGGCCTAAATGAACTATGGCCCTCACTAACATGAGAGGCCACTGTATGTACTGTATAAACTGTATGTAACTGAGATTATATATAGAATATCGCACTGTGTTCCAGGTTCGAGCCAAGTCTTTCTGTCTCATACCCAGAACACAAGAGAGTCTATCTGATCTGAGACTATCTGATACAAAGCTTCCTCTGATTGGTTGAGTCAAAGTATCACCTCTTTGACTCAGACAATCAGAGGAAGCTTTGTATTCAATGCTAGAATACAATGCTTTCTCTGAACGGCTGAGTGCCGATCAGATAGACAAAAACGAACTATAAAGTGTATGAAAAGCTGGGGTTCAGCTTGAAGACTATACAATTGTAAATTGTAATCCTAATGTGTAATGTGATTAACCAAGAAACAAATAATAAGGGATAGAAGGTTAATAAAAAAAATGTAAGTATTTTAATAACATATGATAGGCAGGCAAAGGGAACACAGGTTGGCTCTATTATTAACCACTTCAACCCCAGAAGGATTTACCCCCTTAATGACCAGGCCATTTTTTGCGATACGGTACTGCATTGCTTTAAGTGGTCGTGCGACATTGTACCCAAACAAAATTGATGTTTTTTTATGTATACCACGTGTACCTCTGTATAACGCGATCGCGGGTCACCGGCGGACATCGAGTCTGTGGGACCCGCAGGCACGCTCGTATGGTGTGCAGTGGGAGCGCGTCCACAGTATTACATGCACAGACCACCGTACGGGTACATCGGTTTGCGCAATTGAGCTGACCTGTCATATGTACAATGGCTGATCAGCAAGTGATTAATATACACTTTGGAAACAAAACATTACATTTTCATGTAAACAGCTTCTCTTACTTCAGTAAATCAACCCCAAAGTCACGTTAAAACTTGCCAGTTTTCATAGCTAACCACACGATATGGCAATCTATGCCTGTCCTAAGAGGAGCTAGCCACTAATAAACAGAAACTTGATATTGTTAAGGAGGCAATTTCTCTTTAAAAATCATTTTAAGATAGAGAGACACATATTTCATTAAATACAGCATAAGCAAACCTATAAATAACTGACTGCTGAAATTATTAAATGTATAAAAAGAATATAGAGTATCTCACAAAAGTGAGTACAACCCTCACATTTTGTAAATATTTTGTTGTATCTTTTCATGTGACAACACTGAAGAAATGACACTTTGCTACAATGTAAAGTAGTGAGTGTACAGCTTGTATAACAGTGTAAATTTGCTGTCCCCTCAAAATAACTTAACACACAGCCATTAATGTCTAAACCGCTGGCAACAAAAGTGAGTACACCCCTAAGTGAAAATGTCCAAATTGGGCCCAAAGTGTCAATATTTTGTGTGGCCACCATTATTTTCCAGTAGTGCCTTAACCCTCTTGGGCATGGAGTTCACCAAAGCTTCACAGGTTGCCACAGGAGTCCTCTTCCACTCCTCCATGGCGACATCATGGAGCTGGTGGATGTTAGAGACATTGCGCTCCTCCACCTTCCATTTGAGGATGCCCCACAGATGCTCAATAGGATTTAGGTCTGAAGACATGCTTGGCCAGTCCATCACCTTTACCCTCAGCTTCTTTAGTAAGGCAGTGGTTGTCTTGGAGGTGTGTTTGAGGTCGTTATCATGTTAGAATACTGCCCTGCAACCCAGTCTCCAAAGGAAGGGGATTTTGCTCTGCTTCAGTATGTCACAGTACATTTTGACATTCATGGTTACCTCAATGAACTGTATCTCCCCAGTGCTGGCAGCACTCATACAGCCCAGACCATGACACTCCCACCACCATGCTTGACTCTAGGCAAGACACACTTGTCTTTATGCTCCTCACCTGGTTGCTGCCACATACGCTTGACACATCTGAACCAAATAAGTTTATCTTGGTCTCATCAGACCACAGGACATGTTTCCAGTAATCCATGTCCTTAGTCTGCTTGTCTTCAGCAAACTGTTTGCAAGCTTTCTTGTGCATCATCTTTAGAAGAGGCTTCCTTCTGGGACGACAGCCATGCAGACCAATTTGATGCAGTGTGCGCGTATGGTCTTAGGTCTAACAGGCTGACCTCCCACCCCTTCAACCTCTGCAGCAATGCTGGCAGCACTCATATGTCTATTTCCCAAAGGCAACCTCTGGATACTACATTGAGCACACGCACTCAACTTCATTGGTCGACCATGGTGAGGCCTGTTCTGAGTGGAACCTGTAGTGTTAAACTGCTGTATGGTCTTGGATACCATGCTGCAGCTCAGTTTCAGGGTCTTTGCAATCTTCTTATAGCGTAGGCCATCTTTTTGTAGAGCAGCAATTCTTTTTTTCAGATCCTCAGTGAGTTCTTTGCCATGATGTGCCATGTTGAATTTCCAGTGACTAGTATGAGAGATTGAGAGTGATAACACCACATTTAACACACCTGCTCCCCATGCACTCCTGAGACCTTGTAAGACTAACGAGTCGCATGACACCGGGGAGGGAAAAATGCCTAATTGGGCCCAATTTGCACAATTTTACTTAGGGGTGAACTTACTTTTGTTGCCAACAGTTTAGACATTAATGGCTATGTGTTGAGTTATTTTGAGGGGACAGCAAATTTACACTATACAAGCTGTACACTTAGTACTTTACATTGTAGAAAAGTGGAATTTATTCAGTGTTGTCACAAGAAAAGACATAATAAAATATTTACGAAACTTTTTTGAGATACTGTATATTTTTCATAGATTGTACTGTATAATTTTGACATGCCTTATACATTTTTGTTCTGCAATGTCTAGATGAAAAGCCAACTGAATACTTTTTGTTAGGGTTTATAGAAAAGTAAAAATCTCATGATGTGAAGAAAATGCATGATTCTAATTTACTGGTGTGGAGCTTGCTATTATTGCACTTCTCTTCACATGACACATTTTTTTTTTGGAAAATGACTATATT
Source organism: Glandirana rugosa (assembly GCA_018402905.1). Taxonomy (NCBI): domain Eukaryota; kingdom Metazoa; phylum Chordata; class Amphibia; order Anura; family Ranidae; genus Glandirana; species Glandirana rugosa. The sequence goes on from BLSH010206714.1 coordinate 84,063, forward strand.
TTGTTCAAGTTGGATACTTTTGTGCTCAATTGTGCCAAGAATTACGGCATACAAAAGAACATTGCCGTACCACGCATACTTGTTTACCTTATGGGTGCTAGACAAAAATATAATTCACAGAAACTGTTTTGAAAGCTTTTTATGTTTTAGACCAGATGAAAATAGTAGAATAAATAATCACAAAGAATCTTCTTGGGTTTGATTCAAGGACATTTTTGTTGAATAGACATAAAAATTAGCAAACTATGAACTTTATTATGAACCCCTTTGAAAACTATGGAAGTCGAATCTTTAAAATCGGTTTCTCCATTTACAAGGTTAATAGGCAAGGAGTGTCAAAGGCTGTGGGATGGTGGGCACTATCTAGTGGGACATATACCAATGAAAAATAAATAAATGACCATTCTGTGGGGAGCAGCTCTTTTAATAAGTCTTAAATGGCAACATTAAAAATACATGATAAATAACATGTCTTAAACCCAAATGTGAAGTTGTGGCACTGTACAAAGTACCAAAGCAAAAGTGACATTTTTCTTTGATGTGGGACTGTTGATGAGAACAAGTGCCTTTTCACAACATCGTTGACCCAGTGGAGATTGGCATCATCTGGGGAAAGTTCTATTAAAATCTGACTTTGCCACTGTGTGGTGTGTTTATTTAAAACCACTCGCGGACCACCCACCGTGGATATACGTCGCTACTTTGATGTTAAATACCGTTGTTATGGCAGCAGATGACTGCCCCATAACCCCGGCATTTTTATCCACAGCCCTCCATCCTCTTTCACATAAAAGTGGTCTCAGCAGCGGATTCGCCACAAGATCACTTTTATGGACGGCGGGAGATTCCCCTTCCCCTCCCGCCACTTCCCAGGCATCTCTGCCGCTTACCAGAACCGTTCGAAGCAAACAATCTGATCACCTGGATCGTTGGGCAGGAAGTCGAGTGAGGGCAAGATGGCCTCCACTCAATTCTATGCCCTTGGAGGACCTGAGCAACGTCAAATGTCACTTGCATCCTCCTGCCTTAAAGGGACAATTTTTTTTATAGAAAAAAAAAAAATGTTGTTTTGTTTATATTGTTATAAGTGTAAATGTGCGATCTGAGGTTTTTTTGACCCACTATCTCACATTAAAGTGGTTGTCAACTCCCCTGGACAGTTAAAAAAAATTCCTGCAAGACAAACGCCTAATGAGCTAGTATGCATTGCATACTAGCTCATTATGAAATACTTACCTTGGAACAAAGCTGTTGCAGCGGTCCCCAAACACCACTGTGACCGACGACATGCTGCTTCTGGGTTTGGCGGCTCCAGCCAATAACAGCGCAGGCTCCAGCGTTGTGATTGGCCAGATCCGTGCTGACATCACTCCCTCGCATGCACATGGGAGCCGTCGTTTATGGCACACTTAGTGGAGAAACAGCCCAGTCGGGCTGTTTTTTCACTGCGCATGTGCCGATGATGTTGGCACATGCATCTACACTATATATCTCCTAAACCGTGCAGGTTTAGGAGATATGCAGGGTACAACCACTTTAATGGGGCCCTTTTTTGCTTATTTCTACTACATGGAATGTTTACATTCCTTGTACTAGGAATAAAAGTGATCCAAAATGTTTTTCTTAAAGGGACAGTGCAAAAATAAAAAGTAAAATAAATAGGAAAAAAAATAAAACAATTTAAAGCTCCCCATCCCTCTGAGCTGTTGTGCAGAAGGCAACGCATATGCAAGTTGCGTCCACATATGTAAACGGTGTTCAAACCACACATGTGAGGTATCGTCATGATCATTAGAGAGCAAGAGCAATAATTCTAGCACAAGACCTCCTCTGTAACTGAAAACTGGTAACCTGTGGACATTTTTAAACGTTGCCTATGTAGATTTTTAAGTGCAAAAGTTTGTCGCCATTCCATGAGCGAGCGCAATTTCGAAGTATGCCCAATTAGCCATTTTCCCTCCCCGGTGTCATGTGACTCATCAGTGTTACAAGGTCCCATGTGTGAATGGGGAGCAGGAGTGTTAAAGTTGGTGTTATCGCTCTCACTCTCTTATACTTGTCACTGGAAGTTCAACATGGCACCTCATGGCAAAGAACTCTTTGATGATCTGAAAAAAAGAATTGTTGCTCTACATAAAGATGGCCTAGGCTATAAGAAGAATGGCAAGACCCTGAAACTGAGCTGCAGTGTGGTAGCCAAGACCATACAGTGGTTTAACAGGACAGGTTTTGATTCAGAACAGGCCTCGCCATGGTCAACCAAAAGAAGTTGAGTGAACGTGCTCAGCATCATATACAGAGGTTGTCTTTGGGAAATAGATGCATGAGTGATGCCAGCATTGCTGCAGAGGTTGAAGGGATGGGGGTCAGTCTGTCAGTGCTTAGACCATACACATCACACTGCATCAAATTGGTCTGCATGGCTGTCATCTAAGAAGGAAACCTCTTCTAAAGATAATGCACAAGAAAGCCCACAAACAGTTAGCTGAAGACAAGCAGACTAAGGACATGGATTACTAGAACCATGAGCTGTGGTCTGATGAGACCAAGATAAACTTATTTGGTTCAGATGGTCTCTAGCATGTGTGGCGGCAACCAGGTGAGGGGTACAAAGACAAGTGTGTCTTGCCTACAGTCAAGCATGGTGGTGGCAGTGTTATGGTCTGGGGCTGCATGAGTGCTGCCGGCACTGGGGAGCTACAGTTCTATCTATGACATACTGAAGCGGAGCATGATTTTCTCTCTTCGGAGACTGGGCCGCAGGGCAGTATTCCAACATGATAATGACCCCAAACACACATCCAAGACGACTACTGCCTTGCTAAAGAAGCTGAGGGTAAAGATGATGGACTGGCCAAGCATGTCGCCAGACCTAAACCCTATTGAGAATCTGTGGGGCATCTTCAAATGGAAGGTGGAGGAGCGCAAGGTCTCTAACATCCACCTGCTCTGTGATGTCGTCATGGAGGAGTGGAAGAGGACTTCCATGGCAACCTGTGAAGCTCTGGTGAACTCCATGCCCAAGAGGGTTAAGGCAGTGCTGGAAAATAATGGTGGTCACACAAAATATTGACACTTTGGGTCCAATTTGGACATTTTCACTTAGGAGTGTACTCACTTATACCGTCCAACAGATGGCATTGTTGAATTGTGAGCAAATTCATTGACCCAGGTCAACATTTTTAGCACCAGCTTGCCCTTTGATCTTTCAACTGAAAGAAAGACAATGAGGCAGTGTCATTTATACCTTTTGTTGGCAGGGCAAGATATGAATAAATACCCGATACAGAATGGTACCTTCGTCCAATACAATATGATATGAAAGGAAGAAAAAGGATTTCTTCTGGAGGCTATAACAGTGGACTTTAGTGGTACTGTACACATACCAATAACAATGCTTCTCCAGGAGTCTTTTATGCAGAGAGATGTTCAAGATTACAATAGATGCCTGTGTCGCACCATGGCACAGCCGCTGCATTCCTATGAAGGATCTTCACTAATGATGTTTCCTTTGAGGCTCTCATATGAGCTTTGTTCCCTCTTTTTCAGTTGCTGGTATGCAGTAACTGCTACCTTGGACGATTCCTATGGGGATTACCCTGTAAAAGGAAACACTTCTTCCCTTTTGATACTTTTATGAAACAACTCTGTCATATTCCAGCGGCTTGTTCTCATCAGCCTTTTCTATCAGATTTGTCCTTGTCCTTTTGCATGCTAGGCGTTTCCACACTCGCCGGGGCTGACTCTCTCCCGTGAGCCGTGGATGTGGCTGCATCATGATGCGACACAGGCATCTAATGTAATCTTGTACATCTCTCTGCATAAAAGACTCCTGAAGAAGCGGTGTTACATGTGTATTCTGCAAAACATGTTGAGTTTGCAGACAAGTACATTCGTATCCACCATGATCAAAAAACACATAGATATTTGATCTTCGCCCTATGTGCATTTTAGATATTTATGTAATGTGTTCTCAAGATGATACTTTGTAATAAAAAATTATATTTTTTATAAATAAGTTTGTATTTGGTATGTATACGGTACCACTAAAGTCAACTGTTATAGCCTGCAGAAGAAATCCTCATTTATACCTTACCAGGAGGTCTGAGGGTATTAGTACTCTTCTACCCCCATTTTATTCTCTAGGGTCTCTGCTAAAAAGAAAAATATAATGTTTGTGGGTTCTAAAAATTTTTTGAGCAAAAAAATACTGATTTTAACTTGTAAGTAGGCTTGGTCCTTAAGTGGTTAATATTTAACATTTAATATTTACCAATTATTTTGTACACCTTACTCATTTGCATAGGGTACATGTGGTGGCCGCCTTTCTGATAAGTCACCTGCCCCACAGACTTCACATCCACGGGGTCAGGGATGTGGAGAGGAAGCTCTTGTCCCTCTGGAAAGGTACCCTCCCAATGTTTACCGCATAGGGTCTGGTATGGTTCAGGACAAGAGGATGCACATTTGCTGATCCCCCTTTTCTGACCAGAAAGGCTGCATTCTGAAATAAGTAAGGGTCTAGTATAGTCTTTGTGGAGGGCCACACAAGCTTTTCGTAGGATAGTGATAGAGGTCTGAAATCTGGAAAGGATTTTGGGGTAAACCCATTGCTTTTTTTGTGTGGGGTACCACAATAAAATCCATAGCAGACCTTTATCTAGGATTGGGGTCTATTATGAATTTTGGGGGGAATCCCTATGCTCTTTTATGTGTGGGCCCCCCTTTAAAATCTATACCAGACCACTATCTAGGATAAGGGTCCTGTATGGTTTCTGGGGGAACCACCTTTTTTGCAGGTAATGTCACCATGCCTTAGCAACCAATGATGTCTCCCTGTTGCTAGGATGTGGGAAGCTGGCCTACACACTGCACGCCAGCCTGGTTACTAGGATGCAGGAGGCCACCAGTGACCTAGCAAACAATAGGAGGGGGAAGACGCATGGCCCTGAGTAGGAAAATGTTACATGTTACAGTAGTAATGACTATATGAATGGATGTTTGCTTAGGTGGATAGGCAAACAGGCTATTTAGTTAGCATGTTCAGCAAATAGTGAACAACCAAAGTTTGTGATGGAGCCGGCATTGCTGTGAACTCAAACCCCATCTGAAATAAGTATGGGTGTTTTTTCTTAGATAAACTATATATACCTATCTTGCTATGTTCCTATAATGTGCTATTCTGCTAAAGCTCTGCGTTATACTATGAATAATAATAAATATAATATTATACACAATGCCCAAGAAGCAAGGTCTAATTTATTTACAAAGAAAGTAAACACTAATGCATAGAAATCTAAAGGCACATTAACAGAGTACATAAGAACGCATAAAAACAAAACAAAGATGGCACATTATGCAAGACTGTTCTTAATTTCCGTATCTTGGCTGGCTTCCAGGAACAGAGAGAAACAAATTGGTCTGATTTGGCATTTTGTATCACACAAAAGCACCACTCTCATCGACACCCTCACTTGGCCTTTGTACAGTCCTCTGTCCAATCAGTGAATGTAAGTAATTATGCCACTATCCTCGATACCTTCCAGCAGATGGCGTTGTTGAATTATGAGCAAATTCATTGATCCAGGTCAACATTTTTAGCAACAGCTTGCCCTTGTCTCATCAATACCTTTTGTTGGGAGTGCCAGATATGAATAAATACCCGATACAGAATGGTACCCTCACCCAATACAATATGATATGAAATAGGATGAAGAAGGATTTCTTCTGGAGGCTATAACAGTGGACTTTAGTGGTACCATACATATACCAAATACAAACTTATTTATAAAAAATATACATTTTTATTACAAAGTATCATCTTGAGAAGACTTTACATAAATAACTAAAATGCACATAGGGCAAAGCTCAAATATCTATGTGTTTTTTGATCATGGTGGATACTAATGGTACTTGTTTTCAAACTCAACATGTTTCACGGACTACAGATGTAACACTGCTTCTTCAGGAGTCTTTTATGCAGAGAGATATACAAGATTACTTTATATGCCTGTGTCGCACCATGACACAGCCACTGCATTCCTATGAAGGATCTTCACTAATGATGTTTCCTTGAGGCTCTCATATGAGCTTTGGTCCCTCTTTTTCAGTTGCTGGTATGCAATAACTGCTACCTTGGAGGAATCCTATGGGGATTCCCCTGTAAAAGGAAACACTGCTACCCTTTTGATACTTTTATGAAACAACTCTGTCATATTCCAGCGGCTTGTTCTCATCAGCCTTTTCTATCAGATTTGTCATTGTCCTTTTGAGTGCAGCCATATCCACGGCTCACTCTCCCCCATGAGCCGTGGATGTGGCTGCATCATGGTGCGACACAGGCATCTAATGTAATCTTGTACATCTCTCTGCATAAAAGACTCCTGAACAAGCAGCGTTACATATGTAGTCTGCGAAACATGTTGAGTTTGCAGACAAGTACATTAGTATCCACCATGATCAAAAAACACATAGATTGCCCTATGTGCATTTTAGTTATTTATGTAATGTTTTCTCAAGATGATACTTTGTAATAAAAAATTACATTGTTGATAAATACGTTTGTATTTGGTATGTGTATGGTACCATAAAGTCCACTGTTATAGCCTGCAGAAGAAATCCTCATTTATACCTTACTATGAGGTCTGAGGGAATACTTTTTCTACCCCCACACAAAGCAGGAGGCTTATTCAAGAACATCCATCCAGGAAATGAATCCTCATTGGTGACCCCCATGTATAAATACCTTAATGTGTAAATCTGTCCCGCTAGTTTTTAAGATGGAACTTTTGTAGTAACCAATGGCTCACTGATAATCAGACAATAGCTGTCCAGAAATGTATGGAAAAAAGTTGAATCCAGACTCACTAGACACCGACGTGATGTTGCTTTGTTGCTAATGCAGTCCTTTAGTCATTAAAGTGGTTGTAAAGTAAAACATTTTTTACCTTAATGCATTCCTTGTATGAAGGTGAAAAATGTTTAGGCATCAGAATCCCCCATCACCCCCCCCCCCCCTTTTACTTACCTGAGCCCTTTATTCATTTCAGCGCCATGAACGTCTGCAGCTTTTCTCTCCCCTCACTTCTGGGTCTCGCTGGCTTTGCTGGGGCACCGGAAGCCATTGTCAATCAAAGCCAGTGATGAGGGAGCAGGGGCAGGGCCGAGTCACACTGTCTGTGTCAATGGACACAGGCGTGGGGCTAGGGTGCGAGCATGCATGAGTGCCAGGGGAAGTGGCTTCCCCTGGGGGCACAGGACAGAGGGGAGGGGCCTGGAGCCACGGGGATGGACCCTAAAATGGATGGACGCGGGCAGTTCGCAGCCACTCTGTGCAATTCCATTGCACAGAGCAGGTAAGTATAGACATGTTTGTTATCTTTTTTTTTAAATACCTTTACAATCGCTTTAACAATAAAAACCTTCTGTATCCAAAACTGAAAAAAGTTTTAGCTTTATGTACACTTTAAAGCTATGTTTACAGTCTGGCTGGGATGGATGAGTAAAGATTAACTGAAGGGCCAAAATACTCTCCTAGAGAACAGTCATTTTCTTGGAGCCTAGACATTTCTACTGTTTTCTGGGGAAGGAAGGAAGCTCAATTCTGACCTCCCCCTTAACATATAAGTATATGTTTCTATAAAAAAAATCCACTCTTCATCCCTGGCAGATGTGTGCTTACCTCCTCTGACCATGGTCTCCCTCCCTGTTTGCTGTCTTGACTGGTAAAAAATCCTGTATGGTACATTCTGATAGCCTGGAGCCTCTGACATGTTTCACACGTCAGCTAATAGTATTTTGTGAATTTGCATTTCAGCTCTTCTAATACTATTTATTCATTCTAACAAGGCTTTTAACACAGCATGAGTTAACATACAGTATAACTAAAAGTATAGGGTCATTTTAAAGTAGAAATAATAATCTAAATTTGAATTTTTCCCAATAAAAATTATAAATTAAATTAAAATTAATTATAGACCAAAGACCTTAGAGCAGACCTAATATAAATATTCCACTAGGATTGTGTATATAGGATTATATATTGTTTTTTGTCCCCTTTTATTTGTTGAACTGGATGGACTTGCGTTTTTTTTTCAACCAGACTATCTACAGTGTGTAACTATGTAACATAAGGATCAAAATGTATTGGTAATAAATCCAGAAGTAGAGGGGAAGCATACCATTGAATATAGGATGCTTGACATATCTCCTCTGATAAATACCTAAAATGTTTGAAAGATAGCCTTGCTAATTAATGTACAAGCAAGCTTATACAGTCTGCATTTGTGTAAAGAAGGGATGAGTGAACTGGGCACAGTTCAGTTTAAACCCAGCAATCAGCTAAATCTGAACATAGCGCTAAACCCCAATAAAATCATTTGAAAATAAATCTTACTATTTTTTTGGGCATTTTTCAATGCCAATATACAATTTTTTGTTAATAAAAAGGGCATGGATAGCCATGTACCAATGCTAAAATATATTTAAAAATACAGTTCAGCAGGGAGAAGGTCCTCTAATGTGACAACATTAAAAAATGTGCACATAATGTAAATAGCATGCTTTAGGGATGCCTTAAACCTGCACATGGATTTGAGGATGCAGTAGGGCATACTTTAACCCCTTCAGATCCGCGCTATTGCCAAAGTACGGCTCCAGCGCGGATCTGAAAATCCGGGATGAAGTCCATGGACGTCATCCCCTGTGCACGCTACTGGCGTGCACTCACAGGTGGTGGCGGCGTGCACGGCTGCCGCACGCTACATGGGCGTGCCCGCGGGTCGGGCGGACTCGACGTCCGCTCGAGACCCACAATCGCCTATCAGAGCTGCAGAACGGAGAACTGCCAATGTAAACACAGTGGTTCTCCGTTCTGTGACAGGGGACATGACAGATCTACTGATCCCTGACACTGGGACCAGTTAAATCTGTTATGTTCTGACCAGCCCCGCCCCCTCACAGTTAGAACACACCCAGGGAACACTGTTAACCCCTTCGCTGCCCCCTTAGTGTTAACCCCTTCCCTGCCAATGACTTTTATACAGTAATCAGTGGACATTTAAATTTCTGATCCCTGTATAAATGTCATTGGTCCCAAAAAAGTGTCAAAAATGTCCGACATGTCCGCCCCAATATTGCAGTCCCAATAAAAATCGCAGATCACCGCCATTACTAGTAAAAAAAAATAATAATAAAAACGCCATAAATCAATTCCCATAGTTGTGTGGACGCGATAACTTTTGCGCAAACCAATCAATATACGCCAATTGCGATTTGAAGAAAATATATCGGCCTAAACTGATGAATACATTTTTTTTATATATTTTTTTAAAATTTGTATTATAGCAAAAAGTAAAAAATATTGTTCTTTTTTCAAAATCGTCGCTCTTTGTTTATTTATAGTGCAAAAAATAAAAACCGCAGAGGTGATCAAATACCACCAAAAGAGAACTCTATTTGTGGAAAAAAATGATAAAAATTTTGTTTGGGTACAACGTTGCATGACCGCGCAATTGTCATTCAAAATGCGACAGCGCTGAAAGTCAAAAATTGGTCTGGGCAGGAGGGGGGTTTAAGTGCCCATTAAGCAAGTGGTTAATGTATTGTACAAATTCAAATTTTTTTTTGTTGTTCAAACTAGGTATTAGTGTAGCTACAGTATATTCCCAGTGTTATTTGTCTTACCATGTAATGATGGGCTCACATAGTGCTGCTGCAGTTTGTGGTGTCATGTCTGATTGATCCCCTTATGTTCATATTGTCATTCACCTAGATTGTCCACGTGTGCTAAAGGGACAGGCAACTTTATCTTCTGGGTCACAAGGTGATCTCTCTGTTAATTGCTCTGCATTCTTGGTCATGGTTTAGCTCTCACCAACAGAGTACTAGACTGAGAGACTCATGGGACTGTGGGATATATACTTTCTTTACAGGAAAATGTCAGTTATGAGACCACAGACAGAGGTTATAAAATAACCTGAGCAGTGCCATGCTCCATAGACTGCGTGTGCAAAGCAACAAATGACACCATGAACCTACGTGATCAACACACATATTATGCATTTGAAAAGCACAAGGTGCAGATAGGAAGGTGTATAATATATTTAAATGTGACATTGTGTGCTTACACATTTTGTGTTATGCACAGTTTATGTAGCAATACCATTTCTAAATGACAGATTTACACCAATTTCTGTTTGTCAAAAAATGTGGGTAACTGTCATGGTGGTATTGCTACACAGATCCCTGCTGGCTTCTGTTTGTAAACAAGACAGCAGGGATCCTGGGTGATTTCATTGACCAAATATGTCATTGACCAAGTTGTTTGCATATAGAAGTGAGTGAACATTGTCGTATGCAACAGGTTCTTGTGTCAGTGTGTCGTCATGATTGATCTACAATGCTAGATGACATGATTGACATCGTATTTGTATTGGGGGCATTATTTATTTTTTAAAAATATTCTAATAAAGCGCTTTTTCACAGTGTGAAGCAAGTATTATTCCAAAGGGGACTTCAAGATTTCAAAAAGCACCTCTGTATCGCCCCATATACCTTATGGAGAAAAGGATGAGGGGACAAGGCCATTGTCCCAATCAACAGAGCCCCTTCTTGCAAGAATCCCTGTCAAAGTTGACATGTTAACATGTAACATATGATTCCCACCCTCCCTATTTCCTGGCCATATTTCCTGGCATGTTTATTTACATTCAGCAACTGTCCAAGGATTTGTCATGGATGGGAGTAGCGGCAGGTGATTACTGTTGAATGTGGAAGGTCATTGTGTCAATACATCGTCAGGCGGTGGATTATCATAAGTGATGTGGATTTATACCTCTTGATGATGTGATTGATGTTGGATATACATTGGGTGACATTGTTTGTTTTCTGTAAAAAAATTATTATTTTATGGCTATAGTATTTTTGTTTACTATTTACACTTTTTTGAATGAGTAATATGGGTTATGTCGATCCCCTTATTTATCACTTAGGGGAAATCTGGAGCAATCAGATCCCTGGTGATGCTAGAATGTAAGTGATAGGCCTAAGAATCCTATATGATATTATTTACCAAATTTACAAACAGAAGCAGACTAGGGATCTGTAATTTTGCAGCAGTAGCACTACTGTTGCAAAATGCCAAATCCCTGGCTGAATTCTGCTTGTAAAACATACCCGTTGGGAATCTGTCATTTAGCAACTGTCATATTACTGCCATGCTTTACTAATGATATTTGGACAATTGATATGATATTTTGGACAATTTGGACAATCACCCAGGATCCCCAGCAGTGTTACTTACATCCCAGCTGTGCCAGAGATCTGTCATTTGTGACAAGAGTAGTGGCGTACAGCATCATTGAGGGAGGGTCATGGTGGTGATGGTTCAACATCATCAGGCATTGCTCAATGTGCTTGGCAAGGATCTACATTGCTGGAAGATAGTATTGACATGTTTATATACTGGGACATTGTTTCATTTTGTTTTTCAATACAGCACTTTTTCTTGATGTGGTTCTTTATATTTACTTTTTCATTTTTTTTGATCATTAGTATAATTGACCAAATTATCTGCCCAATGAATATTGACTTCTGACTGATGTTCACTTGCAAGGATTAGCAGGAGGCTTGGGATCCCCGGCAGTGTTGTTTATTTTCCATCATCAGCATTAAGGACAGTAGTGCTATGGCAGTTAAATGACAGACTTCTGACTGATGTTCTTTTATGAACATCAGTTGGAGGTTGGCTGGTTTGTTTGACCATTTACTGACCTGCAGATAGTATGGGTTCAGGGCAATCTCATGTTCAGCTATCAGCTTGAACCTGAAGCTCATACCTAGTGATGTTTTTGTTTACAAGTCAACTGTTTTCTACATACAATATATATATATATATATATATATATATATATATATTGTAACATTATGAAAGACGAGGTGATCAATGGACATTATGTTTCACCTTGCATGCATTAATTTTCAGTGAACTAAGGCAAAATCCGGTCCAGGTGTTACCAGCCACCTTAGAGGGATGGTTCCAGACCAGATTTTGTGGTCCACTTGTGTCCACCAACAAGTGGTATAAATAAGCAGGAGTAGAGCAAAGGTTTGCTCTGTCCTGGGACTCAGGAAGCCAAAAACCTGAGAGAGCTGCTGAACTGAAATTTTGCTTTGTGACTGAAACAAAAGTTTTGCATTATCTTTGTTTTGTGGGTGACTGGGAGAAGCCCTTCACCTCTGAGTTAGGAAACCTGAAAATATTTAGTAAGAGCCTGGATGGCAAGGATTTAATTTATATTTTGTTTGTTTGATTTTTCATGGAACCTTTTAAAATAAAACTGGCTACAAGTCAACTTTTAAGATAAACCTGTAATTTGGACTACCTTTTTCCCAGGGAAGGTAATCCCCATTGAGCTACCCCCCCCCCCCCACACACACACACAATATATATATATATATGGACATTTTCACTTAGGGGTGTACTCACTTTTGTTGCCAGCAGTTTAGACATTAATGGCTGTGTGTTGAGTTATTTTGAGGGGACAGCAAATTTACACTGTTATACAAGCTATACACTACTCACTACTTTACATTCTAACAAAGTGTCATCTCTTCAGTGTTGTCACATGAAAAGATATAATAAAATATTTGCAAAACTGTGACGGGTGTACTCACTTTTGTGAAGTACTATATATATATATATATATATATATATATACAGTGGGGATCGAAAAGTTTGGGCACCCCAGATAAAAATTTGTATTAATGTGCATAAAGAAGCCAAGGAAAGATGGAAAAATCTCCAAAAGGCATCAAATTACAGATTAGACATTCTTATAATATGTCAACAAAAGTTAGATTTTATTTCCATCACTGACACTTTCAAAATTACAGAAAACAAAACAATGGCGTCTTCAAAAGTTTGGGCACCCTGCAGAATTTATAGCATGCACTGCCCCCTTTGCAAGGCTGAGACCTGCCAGTGTCATGGATTGTTCTCAATCATTGTCTGGGAAGACCAGGTGATGTCAATCTCAAAGGTTTTAAATGCCCAGACTCATCTGACCTTGCCCCAACAATCAGCACCATGGGATCTTCTAAGCAGTTGTCTAGAAACCTGAAACTGAAAATAGTTGAAGCTCACAAAGCTGGAGAAGGCTATAAGAAGATAGCAAAGCGTTTTCAGATGTCAATATCCTCTGTTCGGAATGTAATTAAGAAATGGCAGTCATCAGGAACAGTGGAAGTTAAAGCAAGATCTGGAAGACCAAGAAAAATATCAGACAGAACAGCTTGCAGGATTGTGAGAAAAACAATTCAAAACCCATGTTTGACTGCACGATCCCTCCAGAAAGATCTGGCAGACACTGGAGTTGTGGTACACTATTCCACTATAAAGAGATAATTTTACAAATATGGTCTTCATGGAAGAGTCATCAGAAGAAAACCTCTTCAACGTCCTCACCACAAAACTCAGCGTTTGAACTTTGCAAATGAACATATAGACAAGCCTGATGCATTTTGGAGACAAGTTCTGTGGACTGATGAGGTTAAAATTGAACTTTTTGGCTGGAATGAGCAAAGGTACATTTGGAGAAGAAGGGGCACAGAATTTAATGAAAAGAACCTCTGTCCAACTGTTAAGCATAGGGGTGGATCAATCATGCTTTGGGGTTGTATTGCAGCCAGTGGCACAGGGAACATCTCATGAGTAGAAGGAAAAATGGATTCAATAAAATTTCAGCAAATTTTGGATGGTAACTTGATGCCATCTGTGAAAAAGCTGAAGTTAAAGAGAGGATGGCTTCTACAAATGGATAATGATCCTAAACACACCTCGAAATCCAAGGGGGATTACATCAAGAGGCGTAAACTGAAGGTTTTGCCATGGCCTTCACAATCTCCTGACCTCAACATAATTGAAAATCTATGGATAGACCTTAAAAAAGCAGTGCAAGACAAACAGCCCAGAAATCTCAAAGAACTGGCAGACTTTTGTAAGGAAGAATGGGCAAAGATACCTCAAACAAGAATTGAAAGACTCTTGGCTAGCTACAAAAAGCATTTACAAGCTGTGATACTTGCCAAAGGGGGCAGTACAAGACATTAACTCTGCAGGGTGCCCAAACTTTTGCAGATGCCATTTTTTTGTTTTCTGTTATTTTGAAAGTGTAAATGATGGAAATAAAATCTAACTTTTGTTGACATATTATAAGAATGTCTAATCTGTAATTTGATGCCTTTTAGAGATTTTTCCATCATTTCTTGGCTTCTTTATGCACATTAATACAAAATTTGACCTGAGGTGCCCAAACTTTCGATCCCCACTGTATATATATATATTGATCAGAATAAATGAGTAAACCCCAACAGATTTGTCAGAAAACCTTTCCTTTCCTTTCATCCTTTCAGAATCAACATTTTATATGGGACACTATACTACAAAATACTCCCACAAACGCAGGGCATTGATTGCAACCAAGATGTTTTAATTTGCACACACAAAAAAGTATTTTTCCTAACAAATTCATTCAAGACCATGTTGCAAAAATGAATACACCCCAATGAAAGTCTTAGACGTAAAGCTAAATTTTAGACAACAAAATACTAATTAACAAGAGTTCAATTACAGGTAAGTGTAATTATTCATTAAACAGGTGTCCAGCAGACAGTTGATTATAAAAGGGCGTTACTTACCAAGTAAAACCATTTGCCATTTCATACTGTCAGCAATGGTACCACATGGAAGAGAAATGCCACAAGGCCTAAAATAATTTCTTTACACAAGAAAGGTGAAGGCTACAAGAAGATCAGCAAAGCTTTACTTATCAGTCAGAATACTGTAGCAACAGTGATACAAAAATTTAACAAAGATGGAACTGCAACCACCTCACAGAGATGTCCAGGTCATCCACGGAAGTTAACACCTTGACTGGAGCGTCTTCTGATGAGAAGGGTTGAAGGAAATCGCCATGGTAGAAAGCCAAGCTGGGGTGATTGTTTCCAGTGACACAATATGGCGTACACTGCAGAGGAATGGCTTGCATGGGTGTCGTCCACGAAGGAAGGCTCTCCTAAAGCCCATGCACAAAAAAGCCCCCTCTAGAATTTGCCAGGGCCCATGCTAAAAAAGAATAAGACTACTGGGACTCTGTACTCTAATGTGATGAGATCAAGATAAATGTTTTTGGAACTAATCGCTTCAAAACTGTATGGCGTCACAAAGGTGAGGAGTACAAAGAAAAATGCATGGTGCCTACAGTAAAACATGGTGGTGGCAGTGTCCTTCTGTGGGGCTGAATAAGTGCTGCTGGTGTTGGGGAGCTGCATTTCATTGATGGTATCATTTCCTAGATTTACTGCTCTATACTGAAAGAGAAGATGCTACCATGCCCTTGGTCACCGTGCACTTTTCCAACATGACAATGATCCAAAACACACATCTAAGGCAAACACGTAGCTACACAAGGAAACTGAGACCAAACAAAGTATATAACTTAAAAAGGTGAGATTTATTAACAGTGCACAGCAATAAACAAACACAGCAAACAGTGAACATAAACAAACCCCAGCAAACAAAAACCAAAACCTGACAAAAACACTAATACCTACACTACAGACTAATGCTAACTCTGGACAAGGGTACAGGGTATACAGGGAATCAAACTGGATACAAGGCAGGGAGTCAGCACAAGGCATAAGGACAAGAGCAAGGCAGAGAGGTACCAGCCATGGCTGACTCCCACAGCCTGCTGGCTCTTGGGAGACCCTTGCTGGTGGGCACTGGAACTGCAGCAAACAGCCCAGAGCATCACAGTGCCACCAGTACATAAACTCAATCCTGACACCACTGTTGCATTTCTGAAGAACAGGGTGAAAGTGGCCAAGTAGGTCTCCTGATCTGAAACTAATTGAACACCTATAGGGAACGCTGAAGAGACAAGTTGAGCATCACTCTCCATCCAGCATCCAGGCTCTAAAAGAGATCATTCTTGAAGAATGGAAAAAGATAGATGTTACAATATGTCACCAACTTGTTAATTCCATACCCTCATGTGCCAGCTGCTGGAGGCCAATTAAGAGAGGGCTTTCTTTGCAGCTAAGTTCCAGACTCTGCTAGAGGTGAGACAGAAGGAATTGGACACAAAGTAGCACAGGTAGCCGGCGGAGTTGCTAGCAGGTGAACTCAGGAATACTGCTGATGAGATGAACAGAGTCTGCAGGCAGGTGGCACCTGTGAGATGTGACAGGTCTGTAGAATCCCTGAGACAGTAGGATAGTCAACACAAGCCGGGATCAGGGACCAGGTGGGAAGCAGAGCAGACAAAGTCAGGTGGAAGCAGAGAGAGGTCAAACACCAGAAGCAGGCAGTGGGTATTTGTTAGACAAGCCAGGGTCAGGGACTGTAGACAGGCAGGAGACAGGTCGGGGAAAAAAGCCATGTCAGAAACTAGGGATCACAGGAGCAAGGATTCACAGGAGCACAGGTAACATGCTGATGATCAATCAGCAACTTCAACAACTGACAGGCTTCCTTACAAAGGCCCATGTGAAGTGTTGGTGGAGATGCTGGGTCCTAGAGTCCTTCTCCTGCCATTGGTGCTCTGACAGGTGCTGGGTCCTAGAGTCCTTCTCCTGCCATTGGTGACCTGACACATACCTAGAAGACTTGGTGCTGTCCTTATAAATTATGGAGGCCATACAACATACTAGATGTAGTTGTTTTTGTTGTGGGGTGTATTCATTTTTTCATCAACTAATTTGAGTAAAACTGAAGATTTTGTAATCTAAGCTATATTATTAATCTTACTTTCATGTAATGAGCTAAACAAATGTTCTATACAACTCAGTGTTGTCAAATTTTTGGAAATTGTACATTGAGATATTGACTAAAATCTTACTTTTCAAAAGGGTGTACTCATTTATGCTGAGCACTGTAAATATATATATATATATATATATATATATATATATATATATATATATATATACAAATTAACGTTTGCTATTCTATTGGCAATGCATGACAAAGGATTCTTTGAGCATTATTCAGTTTTTACCATTGAGCATGCTCAAAAAACTTTCACCAAAGAACACAGGGCATATGTGGCATGCCCTGTCCTACCCCCACTGCCCCTCCTCCTGCACCTCCTGCTGGCAATTTTGACAGCTAGGATTTGCTGTGTAATACAGCAGCTATTACAGCCTTTACTTGACTTTCTGAAAACTGTATATAAAGACTGCAAAGAAACCAGATCAAATTTTCAATTCTCATGCATGGTTTTATTTTGTTTGTTGCATTAAAAATGTGCAAAATTAAAAGCAAAAGCCTTTTTTACACTTGTAAATAACTTTGCAATGGTTTGTACCAGAGTCATAATGTAGTGCCATTATTAATGGGTCAAACTATAGAATAAAATGTATGCTTTTAATTACAAGTAATGATTTCTTTTTTTAAATAGCACAGATCAAAGTAGAACTTTTTTAGTTCTGTTACTCTTTTTGTGTATGGATAGAAAATAATATGATTTTTTGCAAGACAATATCACCCAAAGAAGATCTTGTTTATCCAGCACAAAACTACTAATGTAATATTATTAATTACTTATGAAGTTATCAGTGAATAAACTGGATCATAGCAGAAATATAAAAACTGCTCTGGTACATAGGGGGTCTAAAGGTACGAGAGTTGAAGTGTTTATATGCTAGCTTTAAATGCAGCATAGCAAAGTTGTTTGCTTTTAGGTTCCATTTTTCTGACAGAGACTTGAACTGAGCTCTCTGATAAGGGATAAGTGACAGCTGAGGATACTTTGAGCTGTGTTAAAAAAACAAGGGTTCTTTCATTTTCATTACTGTCACTTTTGTCAAAGATGATACATAAAAATAAAGAAATTATATACAAAACCACTATATACAAGTTCCCTTTAAGAGTAAATGCACATGGTCATGTTGTATAAGCATGATTGTGTTTATAAACTTCCAGCTAATGGGTGCATATTTCACAAAAAGGATAATTGGTCTCTATGGACACAGAAGGTGTCAATGCTCATTGACACTTTTCTGTCTGCTGGGCCCACCAAAATATCTCAGTAAGCATCTGAAATGTGTCCATGGGTCAGCAAAGAGTCAGTGAGTATTGACAGTTAAATTAATTGCAGAGGTAAATTTCTTAAGATTGTGCATTTGCACTGTGTGCTTGAGAAATGGTAATCAGAGCTAGCATGGGCTTGAACCTAAGAAGGTTGACTTAGTTAGACCTTCGTAATAAAAAAACAGGGATATTAGTCCATTCCATAAAGTGAAAAAATCCCTAAGAAAACAAAAACATCCATCAACCCTAACCTATTCCTATTCTAATACACTTGATCCAAAAAAAATAAAAATGTTTCATCTAGTTGTGGGATTTTTCAGTTCAGGTACAGATATCAGATTTCAATTTATATTATTCAACTGTATAGAGACCAATCAGACCCAAGAATGATGTAAGTCTTTCTGTGTATTTTGGTAGGTATATAGGTCAAATACACACATAGACGTAAGTCACGTAGGTTGTGTATAGGTGCTTCAACAATGTATTAGTTTAAGGATGTGCACACTTATGCAACCATATTATTTTAGTTTTTAATTTTTATTTCCTTCCACCAAAAATATATTTCTTGAGGAAGAATTTGGAACTTTAATTTTGCACTTGTTGATTACTTTGTACTTGGACTAACTTTTAGAGACATTTGCATCTTGCATGAACTGCACTTTGAGATCTCCCCATAGAGGCTCAATGATATTGAGGTTAGGAGACTGAGATGGCCACTCCAGAACCTTCACTTTATTCTGCTGTAGCCAATGACAGGTCGACTTGGCCTTGTGTTTTTGATCATTATCCAAATGTCCAAGTACGTCCCATGCGCAGCTTCCTGGCTGATGAATGCAAATGTTCCTCCAGTATTTTTTGATAACATACTGCATTTATCTTGCCATTCATTTTGACCAAATTTCCTGTGCCTTTGTAGCTCCCACATCCCAAAAACATCAGCGAACCATCTCCGTGTTTCACATTAAGAATGGTGTACCTTTCTCCATAGGCCTTGTTGACTCTCCAAATGTAGCGTTTATAATTGTGGTCAAAAAGCTCAATTTTGGTCTCATCGCTCCAAATGACTTTATGCCAGAAGGTTTGAGGCTTGTCTCTGTGCTGTTTGGCGTATTGTAAGTGGGATACATTGTGGCATTTGCGTAGTAATGGCTTTTTCTTTTGGCGACTCGACCATGCAGCCCATCTTTCTTCAAGTGCCTCCTTATTGTGCATCTTGAAACAGCCACACCACATGTTTTAAGATAATTCTGTATTCTGTATTACCTGAAGTTATTTGTGGATTTTTCTTCTCATTCCAAACAATTTTCCTGACAGTTGAGGCTGAAATTTTAGTTGGTCTACCTGACCGTGGTTTAGTTTCAACAAAACCCCTCATTTTCCACTTCTTGATTAGAGTTTAAACACTGCTGATTGTCATTCTCAATTCCTTGGATACCTTTTTATATCTCTTACGTGTTTAATACAGTTCAATTACCTTTTCCCATAGATACTTTGACAATTCTTTTGCTTTCCCCATGACTCAGACTCCAGAAACGTCAGTGCAGCACTGGATGAAAGATGCAAGGGTCTGTCAGGAGTCCAGAAACTCATTGAACTTTTATACACACACACATTAATTACAAGCAAACAGATCACAGGTGAGGATGGTTACCTTTAATAGCCATTCAAACCCCTTTGTGTCAATTAGTGTGCATGTTATCAGTCATTTGGGTAGTTTCTGTTGTCATTATGTTTTAAAAAGAGTAAACACGGTTGATTGATAATAAATTGCTTCAGCCAAACATTAACCATGAGTAAAATAAATGTTTTTGTGTTATCATTTCATATTCTCAGAAAAATGGCCAAGAAATCATAAATTCTGCCAGGGTATGTAAACTTATGAGCTCAACTGTATATATATATATATAAATATATATATATATATATATATATATATATATATATATACGCTGCATTCAGTGTTCAGTATAAACTATATATGCCGCGTATTCAGTGTAGCCTTCCTCAAATAAAGAATGCAGGTCGGGACCCTCCAAACAGCATACCAAGCCTCAGTTTCAATATATTTCAAGCTTCCGCCCGTCATCAGGAAAATGATGAGGGGCGGAAGCTCGAAATATATTGAAACTGAGGCTTGGTATGCTGTTTGGACGGAGTCAGAGGAGGATGCAGATTCAGCCAGAGCCAGTACGGGTGAGATATAGAAGATATCCCCATGGAGGGTCCCAACCTGCATTCTTTATTTGAGAAAGGTGTTTGTATGTTTTACTTAATGTGAGCATAACTACTATTGGATTCCATAGGGATATTTTATCCTCATTAAACAATTTTACACTATTATGGGTTTTCTTTGGTTTTATGGTGTGAGTTAACCTAGAGGAAGACGCCCCATAGAGGGTGTGTGGGACAGAGGAATTACACCCGGAGAATTAGGACCTCATTGTCCATTGAATCTATTGGAGCACGGAGAGATTCCGTTTTTTGCTGTATGGTCCCATGGGGCTGGATATTTCTGGTGAGCGCATATTTGAGTGGCTGCATGTCGGTGGTTCACTGTGCAGGTGGAATAGTCTCTTCAATCCCTCAAGCACCGGTGGTGGAGTCTTCACATATAAATTTGGGACTTTGGACTCTATATATATATATATATACATATTTTTTCACATTGCTGAAACACAAACTTAAAAAAAATGGACTTTATGATTCATTAAAATTTATGATTTATTATTAATAGTGTAGTGTATCATTCACATATTGGTGTAGTACTATTTCACCTTCAATTTATTGATTTATTTTTGATAATTTTTGATATTTAACCACTTTATTTCACACATGGTATATGCTATGTTTTGTTGATTCCATTCTAATCATTGCTATCATATATATATATATATATATATATATATATATACATATATATATATTTTTTTTTTCATGTTATGATTGTGCGGACACAAGATGATATGTCGAAGTCAGCGCCCCAAATTTTTTCTATAATCACACAGCATTTAATGTCAAAAAAAGCTGGCAACAAAAGTGAGTACACCTGTAAATGAAAATGTCCAAATTGAGCCCAAAGTGTCAATATTTTGTGCGCCCACAATTATTTTCCAGCACTACCTTAACCCTCTTGGACATGGAGTTCATCAGAGCTTCACAGGTTGCCACTGGAGTCCTCTTCCACTCCTCCATGAAGACATCATGGGGCTGGTGGATGTTAGAGACCTTCTCCACCTTCCGTTTGAGGATACCCCACAGATGCTCAATATTTAGTTCTGGAGACATGCTTGGCCAGTCCATCACCTTTACCCTTAGCTTCTTTAGCAAGGCAGTGATCAGCTTGGAGGTGTGTTTGGGGTTGTTATCATGTTGGAATACCACCCTGTGGCCCAGTCTTCGAAGGGAGGGGATCATGCTCTGCTTCAGTATGTCACAGTGCATGTTGGCATTCATGGTTCCCTCAATGAACTATAGCTCCCAAGTGCATGCAGCCCCAGACCATGACACTCCCACCACCATGTTTGACTGTAGGCAATACACACTTGTCTTTGTACTCCTCACCTGGTTGCCGCCACACACTTGACACCATCTGAACCTTAAAAGTTTCTCGGTCTCATCAGACCACAGGACATAGTCCCAGTAATCCACATCCTTAGTCTTCTTGTCTTCAGCAAACTGTTTGTGGGCTTTCTTGTGCATCATCTTTAGAAGATGCTTCCTTCTGGGATGACAGCCATGCAGACCAATTTGATGCAGTGTGCAGCATATGGTCTGAGCACTGACAGGCTGACCCCCCACCCCTTCAACTGCTGTAGCAATGCTGGCAGCACTCATGAGTCTATTTTCCCAAAGGCCACCTCTGGATATGATGCTGAGCACTTGCACTCAACTTTTTTTGTCAACCATGGTGAGGCCTGCTGGTCGACTATGATGGAACCTGTTCTGTTAAACCACTGTATGGTTTTGGCCACTGTGCTGCAGCTCCATTTCAGGGTCTTGGCAATCTTCTTATAGCCTAGGCCATCTTTATGTAGAGCAACCATTCTTTATTTGAGATCCTCAGAGAGTTCTTTGCTAAGAGGTGCCATGTTGAACTTCCAATGACCAGTATGAGAGTGAGAGTGAGAACACCAAATTTAATACACCTGCTCCCCATTCACACCTGAGACCTTGTAACACTAATGAGTCACATGACACCGGGAAAATGGCTAATTGAGCCCAATTTGGATATTTTCACTTAGGGGTGTACTCACTTTTGTTGCCAGTGGTTTAGACATTAATGGCTGTGTGTTGAGTTATTTTGAGGGGACAATAAATTTACACTGTTATACAAGCTGTACACTCACTACTTTACATTGTAATTTCTTCAGTGTTGTCACATGAAAAGATAGAATAAAATATTTACAAAAATGTGAGGGGTGTACTCACTTTTGTGAGATACTGCATATATGCTGCATTCAGTGTAGACTATATATAGAGCGCATTCAGTGTAGCCTATATACAGTCAGTGCAGGCAGTGTAAGAATATATATATACACAGTATAGTATATATATATATATATATATATTGTAAATTTGGGGGATGTAGCTTCACAGGATTGAGTGCACAAGCCGGTAACTTAAACAGTCAGTGGGTTTATTTTCCCAATAAACAAAACAAAGGCAAGCTTTCAGCAGCAAAACAAAACCAACAACAGAAAAGTCCGCTTATCTTCAGCACAGAAATAAAGTAAAAGTAACATACAGTTCTTGGAAGACTCTTCAACCCAGGACCTTGCACGGTCCTTGTCAGGTAAGTTTTGTTTTCAGTCCCCAGCACACGTGGGTCTCCAAACACTTTCAGCTCTGCCAAAACACTGGTGTCTCCTCCCAGCTCCTCCTCACACACCAGCTACACACCACTTCCTCTCCTTATGAGCTGCTTCCTGGATGCTATTAACCCCCATGTGTGCTGGTTTCCCTGTAGTCAGGGGTGGAGGCCCTATCCCACCCGAATATCACTTTAGGGCCTCCGAAATTCCGGGTCCCTACTACCTCTCTATAAAAAGTAGGGAGAACTGCGAGTCAGCCCTCCCTGTGCTCTCGCTACTCCCGGAACTTCTCACCCCCTCGGGTGACCCCCTGAGCACTACCACTTTCCTTTCAAAAGAACCATAACCCAAATATTGGTGATATATAGCACCCGTCCAGGACCCACCCTTGGCGTCCTGTACAATATATATATATATATATATATATATATATATATATATATATATACACAGTATCTCATAAAAATGAGTACACCCCTCACATTTTTGTAACTATTTTACTATATCTTTTCATGTGACAACACTGAAGACACCACGGAGGGACCAGCAGTTTAGACATTAATGGCTATGCGTTGAGGTATTTTGAGGGGACAGCAAATTTACACTGTTATACAAGCTGTACACTCACTACTTTACATTGTACCAAAGTGTAATTTCTTCAGTGTTGTCACATGAAAAGATATAATAAAATATTTACAAAAATGTGAGGGGTGTACTCACTTTTGTGACATAGATATTATATATATATACTGCATTCAGTGTAGACTATAGATACAGTGCTATTGAGGGTGTACATTATATAGTACACTTCAGGCGGTGTATTAATATATATATATCTACAGTCTAGTATATATCAGTGCAATCAGTGTAGACTATATATACAGTGCATTCGGTGGTGTACTGTATATAATACAGTGTAGTGCGGTTTTCAAAAAAATGAATCCCCAGATGCCCACAGGCCACTAAAAGAGGGCAAGCAGCTTCTGTGTTCACAGTGAAAGGTGGTGGTGGCGGACATGGTGCATCCTCTGCAGGCGGGTCACGCTTGTCCTTTTTTTCTGCTGTTGGCCATGTTATTCAGCCACAACATGCAGAAGAGTTGGTGGAGTGGATAACTAAGCCATCCTAATCCTCCTCATCCTCTGTCACCCAGGCTCATACTAGCTTGCCTTCCAACACAGCTTCCAAAGTGGTCTATTCCACCTGATCCTTGTCCACAGTTACTCCTTCTGTAGCCCCACCATCATGCACGGAGGAGTCACAAGAACTATTCGACCATACTGTCAGTTACATCTTGATGGAGGATGCACAGCAATTTGAAGGCTCCGACATTGGTTCCCAGGATGAGGAAGGGAATAACAGAAGTACAAGAAACTAGCAGTCATGTTCCCCCAGCTGCAGCATACTGCCAAGTTTTCTCCAGTGAAGAGGGGGTTGATGAAGATGAGGACACTGACTGTACTTGGGTGCCTGAGAGAAGAGAAAAGGAAAATGAGGAGGAGGCACAACTCCAATGAGGATGCTTTCCAGGGGCCAGCTTAAGGGCAGCCACCCTATTGCATCACACCACAGAGCTCCACAGGTGCAGGCGCTGCTGACTCCCCGCTGACTTCCAAAAGTTCATTGGTGTGGTCTTTTTTCAACACTCATGCAGTAGATCACACCGTTGCTGTTTGGAATCTATGCCTGAAGCATATCAAACACGGCCAGAACAGCAGCTGCTTGGGCACCACATGCTTGACAAGACATATGATGGCCTGCCATGCAGTCCATTGGAAACAGCACCTCAAAGACCCACATCATAAAACAAGACAGATTTCTCTTTGCTTATCATCTGTCACCTCAACTCCTACTATACCTCCAGTCCTCTCAAAAGCCCGCACTGAGAGGAATGAAGGTATAGTAATGGGTGTCACAAGTACTTGCAGCCAATCTGCAAGCACTCACCACCAGTTGAATTCAGCAGGCAAATTTCCCTACCCCAGTTGCTAAACCGCAAAAACAAATACTGCCCCAGCCATCCACATGCTCAGCATATAAATGCTAGCTTGGCCAAATTGCTATCAGTACAACTACTGCCTTTTCAGCTGGTAGACTCTGCTCCCTTTCATGAATTTGTGGAATGTGCTATACCACAGTGGCAGGTTCCCAGAAGAAATTTCTTTTCACGTAAGGCCATTCCAGCTCTCTACCATGTGGAAGGCAATGTTTTGGCCACCTTAGACAGGGCGGTCAACAACAAGGTTCATATTACCGCTGACTCAATGGTCCAGCAGGCATGGTCAGGAACGTTGCCTTACCTTCAAGGTACACTGGTGGCAGCTGGGAAGGATGCAGTACAATGTTAGAGCTAGTTCTGCCACCATGCCTCCAAAAAAATGGTGGTGATTCTGCCACATCTGCTTCCTCCATCCCCTCCTCTTCTTTGTCCTTTGGGGCCTCTTCTGCAGAATTGTCCTCTGAATCAGCAGTGCTCCTTAAGCATTCAAGGGGCTATGCAAGTAGTCAGGCTAAAAGATGGCATGCGGTGCTTCAGCTGGTCTTTTTAGGGGACAGGAGCCACACAGGGGCAGGCTCAGAGGTGGTTGACGCCACGGCAGCTTGAGCCAGGAATGTTTCTATGCGACAATGGCACCAACCTTCTCTCTGACCTCTGACAGGGACACTTGACTCATGTTCCCTGTTTGCCACACTTTCTGAATTTTGTGGCACAGAATTTCTTGACTAGGTACCCCGGCTTACCGGATATTCTGAGGCACCCCAGAAAACTCATATCCAGTGGTCATACATTGCCAATGCTCGCTGACATTCAGTGGGTATTCAACCTGCCCACCAACCGTCTCATTTGTGACATGCCCACCAGGTGGAACTCAACATTGGCAATGCTGCAGTGGCTGCACACACAGCAGAGGGCCATCAATGAGTACCTATGTGAGTATGGCACCAGGACAGGCTCAGGGGAGCTTAACTCCTTTTCGCAATGCCAGTGGATACAGATCAAGGATGCATGCACTGTCGTGTCACCATTTTAGGACACCACAGGCACAGTGAGCAGCAATAATGCATGCATCAGTGACACTGTTCCTCTAGTCTTCCTGCTGAAGCACACGCTTCGTGGAATCATGGACAGGGAACTTGAGGCAGAACAGAGGGAGAAAGAGGAGGACTTCCTTTCCTCTCAAGGCCTCCTTTATACAGATAGCATTCCTGCAGGGCAGCCAAACACAAAGCAAAAAGAGGAGGAGGAGGAGGATTGTGTCAGCATGGATGTGGAGTATAACACACAGCAGTCTTCAAGGGATGGTTTTCAGTCCACAGAGACCCAAGGAGTTGTACGTGGCTGGGAGGAGGTAGTTCCTGACAATGTCATCCTCAGTGATGCAGAGGACTTTCATGCCTCCTCAAACGTATGCTCCATGGCCTCCCTGATTCTGCAAAGCCTGCAAAAAGACCCAAGGGTTAGTGGTATCAAGGAGAGGGATCATTACTGGCTGGCAATCCTTCTTGATCAACATTACAAGGGTAAAGTTGCAGAGCTCATCCTGCCTTCACAGACTGAGAAGAGGATGAAACCTCTTCAGGATACCTTGAAGAAAAGTTTGTACAACGCCTTTCCAGGCCCTGGGAGGTTACCATTTCCTGGTGCGGGACAACATGTTACTGAGGCTTCCTTCAGTCAGAGGAAGAGCCGTGGAGAAGGTGGCTGGCTGACCGATGCCTTTAAACAATTTTTCAGTCCACAGTGCCCAGGGCTGATAGGTTCAGGCAGCCATCATCAGAGTCTGCATTATATGGTGCAGGAATATCTAAGGGCAAGAGCAGACTTGGAGACCTTTTCAACTGAGCATCCACTGAGTTACTGGGTCTTGAGGATGGACCACAGGCCGGAACTTGCTCAATATGCAATCGACCTACTGGCCTGTCCTGTATCCAGCGTGCTTTCTGAACAGACATCCAGTGCTACTGGAGGGTTTATAATGGATCAAATAATGCGCCTGTCACAGACACAGTTGATAGGCTCACATTTATAAAAATGAATCAGTCCTGGATCAGCAGCTATCAAGCCACTGATGTTGATGTAACTGATTGAATTTGCTAGGGATCTGGGATCCCTTGAAGACTGCCTATGCTGCCTATCCTATTCCCCCTGAATCCTGATTATGCTAGCTTCCAACAATATTTTAGGTTTAGGACACCACCAACACCCAAGGCCCAATTTTTCTGCACCTTTTTAACCACTTATGACGATTCGGCACTGCGTCGTTTTAACTGACAATTGCGCGGTCGTGCAACATTGTACCCAAATTAAATTGACGTCCTATTTTTCCCACAAATAGAGCTTTCATTTGGTGGTATTTGATCACCTCTGTGTCACTTATGATCACCACTATAAACAAAAAAAGAGCTACAATTTTGAAAGAAATATTTTTTTTTTACTTTAGATATCCAAAAAAAATATAAAAAAACAAATTTATTCACCAGTTTTGGCCGATATATATTCTTCCACATATTTGTGGTAAAAAAAAATTGCGATCAGATTATTGATTGGTTTGCGCAAAAGGGGTCGCGTTTACAAACCATGTTAATTGATTTATGGCGTTCTTACTTTTTTTTTTACTAGTAATGGCAGTTATCGGGACTGCGATATTGCAGCGGACATGTCGGACATTTTTTAGGGACCAATGACATTTATTTACTGATTACTGTATAAATGTCATTGGCAGGGAAGGGGTTAACCTGCAGGGGGTGATCTAGGGGTTAACTGTGTTCCCTAGGCGTGTTATAACTGTGAGGGCGCTGGGCTGCCATGGGCATAAGAGATCTAACTGATCACAGTGACAGGGATCAGTAGATCTCTTACATGCCGCCTGACAGAGTGGGGAAAAGCAGTGTTTACATTAGCGGTTCCCCCCTTTTCTTCTGTGCCAGGCAATCATGGCTCGCCGGTGGACATTGAGTCTGCGCGACCCGTGGTTATACTGCTGCAGAGTGCGGTGGGCATGAAAGCGTGCCGCCGCGCATGCGCGAGACACTCTTTATAGACGGCGATTCGCGATATGCGACCACTCTGCAGCAGTAAATGTATGCGAGGCGGTCCGGAACCTGCTTACAGGTGCATGTCAATACAATTTTTGTAAAAATTTACAACAGCAGGGCCCGTTCCTGCGCTCAACAAGAGTAACTGTGAGTGGTTACAGTGTTCAGGCACCACCAACATCCAAGGCCCAATTTTCCTGCACCTGTTTGATTGGGGCATGTCATTACAATTTTTTTAATAATTTACAAACAACAGCAGGGCCTATTCCTGCGACAACAATTTTTCTGCACCTGTTTAACAGGGGTATGCCAGTACAATTTTACAAACTACAGGGACAGAGTGCAGTCCCTGTAGTATATGTAATACAGTTCAGACTATATGGTGCAGTCAATGTAGTATACTGTATATAACACAGTGTATTCAAGTGGTTAAGGGGAAGTCTATGGCAGAATTGGATACAAAAAAAAGGCATGGGGTGCCCTCCAAAATCCATACCAGACTCTTTGGGTGAAAATGCCAATTTTTTTTTTTAAATGGCATTGGGTTCCCCCCAAAATTCACACCAGACCCTTATCCGAGCATGCAACCTGGCAGGTCAGGATAGCGGGCACACCAGCGAGCACCCCCATTCCTGAACCATACCAGGCCACATGCCCTCAACATGGGAAGGGTGCTTTGGAGTCCCCCACAAAACACATAGTCACCATGTTGATGAGGACAAGGGCCTCTTCCCGGCAACCCTGGCCAGTGGTTGTCTGGGGGCTGCGGGCGGGGGGCTTATCGGAATCTGGAAGCCCCCTTTAACAAGGGGCCCCCCAGATCCTGGCCCCCTCCTTTGTGAATGAGTATGGGGTACATTGTACCCCTACCCATTCACCAAAAAAGGAGTGTAGTGTTACAAAAAAGAGTAGGTCGTTTTTGACAAGTCCCTTATTAAAAATGTCTTCTTCTTCTTCCCCGCTTCTTCTTCTTTCTTCCTCTGGTCTTCCTCCATCTTTTCCTTCCCTGCTTCTTCTGGTCTTCTCCTTATTCTTTCTGTCCTCCTCCGCTTCTTCCTTCCTCTCATCGTCTTCTTCTTCTTCCTCCACCGCCGCTCCCTCTGCCGACCAGAGGCGACTCCCAGAACGGGCTATCTTCAGTTTGGCAGTTTTTTTCATAAGCAAGGGCAGGGCCACCCAGTGACGTAACCAAGTGACTCCGCCTCTTCTGACGTTATGTGACATCAAAGGGGGTGGGGTCACCCATTTACATCATCGGGTGGCTCGCCCTTACCTATAAAATAACTGTCAAACTGAAGACCGCCCATTCTGGCAGTCGCATCTGGTCGGCAGCAGGAGCGGCGGGGGAGGAAGAAGAAGAAGATGACGAGAGGAAGGAAGAAGCAGAGGAAGACTGAAAGAAGAAGGAGAAGACCAGAAGAAGAAGTGGTGAAGGAGAAGATGGAGGAAGACCCCCACGCAAATTTTTTCAGTGATTTTTAATTTATATTGCGGAGTGCTGCAAAACATTACGGCCATGGCAATTTTAAATTACATTTTTCCTTTATAAATGTCATTTTGCTCCAGCACTTTTCTAGACAATGCACAGATGCACCACTTTACAGGCAGACCAAGGGGACCCCCCAGGCACCATAATTAAAGGAATATTTCATTTTTATTGTTTCACTTTCAGCATTATTAAAATCACTGCTCCTGAAAAAACAATAATTTAAAAAAACATTTTTTTACATTGATACATGTCCCCTAGGGCAGTACCTGGATCTACATACACTTTTTATGGCAATAACTTGCATATAAGCCTTTAAAATTAGCGCTTTTGATTTTTCATGTTTGTGTCCCATTGACTTTAATAGAGTTCGCGTGTTTGCATGAACTTATAGCCTGTTCGCGGTGTTCTGGTGTGAACCAACCAGGGGGAGTGTTCAGCCCATCCCTACAAACAATGCAGAACCCCGTTCTGACAGGGAGGAACACAGGGATCCTGTGTTCATCCAGTGAGTCCATCCCTCACACAGTTAGTGAGCACCTCCTAGGGACACACTTAACCCTTTGATCGCCCCTGATGTTAACCCCTTGACAGTGTCATTAGTACAGTAACAGTGCATATTTTTAGCACTGTTCACTGTAATAATGTTACTGGTTCCCAAACAGGTGTCAAAAGTGTCAGTTAGTTGTCCGATTTGTCAGCCGCAATGTTGCAGTCCTGCTAAAAATTACTGATTGCCAATATTACTAGTAAAAAAAATAAATAAATAAAAATGCCATAAAAATATCCCATAGTTTGTAAACCCGGTAAGTTTTGCGCCAACCAATCAATATATACTTATTGGGATTTTTTACCAAAAATATGTAGCAGAATACATATTGGCCTAAATTGATAAAGAAAATAGATTTTTTACATTTTTCTATTGGATAAGTTTTATAGCATAAAGTAAAAAATATTGTTTTTTTTCAAAATTGTTGTTGTTTTTTTGTTTATAGCGCAAAAAATAAAACCCACAGAAATAATCAAATACCACCAAAAGAAAGCTCTCTTTGTGGGAAAAAGGAACATCAATTTTATTTGGGTACAGTGTCGCATGACTGCGCAATTGTCAGTTATGGTAACGCAGTGCCGTATCGCAAAAAATGGCCTGGTTATTAAGGGGGGGAAAACCTTCTGGGGCTGAAGTGGTTAAAGCGTATTTATGGTCAACACGTAAAATCAGGTATTCATTTCCACATTGCCTTTCAATTATTTTTAGTAGTATACTCCTATTAATCTGATTGATCTTCAAGTTTGTAAACTCACACTGTGAAGATTCCCACACATTTACTTCCTTAACCAGCCCCGGAAGGATTTCACACTTTAGGACAGAGCACTTTTTGCGATTCGTCACTGCGCCGCTTTAACTGACAATTGCGCAGTCGTGCGACGTTGTACCCAAACAAAATTTGTGTCCTTTTTTTACCACAAATAGAGCTTTCTTTTGGTGGTATTTGATCACCTTGCTTACAGGCAAGAAGGTACCATAGGACATGTAGTCCTTAGAAATGGAAGGTAAACAACAGGTAACAAGCTGCAAAGCATGCAGGGAATCCAGGAAATTGTGGAAAGAGGTGGCTAACAGACAGGCAAGGCTCACAACATGAAAGGAGAGTTTTCAAGTAATCTTATATTGGATTGTCAAAAATGACAAATGTTTGTATTGTTATTACAATCTTAATGTTAAAAAATGAAAGTATATTCTGTGACCATGAACATCATTTAAGTTGAACTCTTTAAAAAGATAAATGGCTTCACAGAGCTCTCAAAGCTGGTTAGTCAGTGGGCTCATCTCCTGCTAGGTCTGATACAAATAAAAATAATAAAAAGTATCACACCTACATGCAAGTAAAGTCACCAGCAGCAGTAAAACTGCACTGACAAAGAGTAACACCAAAGCCAGCTACAGCATGTAAGAAGAGTTGAATTTTCTTTTTTTACACTACTTTAAAACACTTCATAGTTAATTAACAATCCTCATTGCTTTTGATTATTGTGCATCTTTGGATTAGAAATAATAATCCTTCATAATAGCACTTAATCACACCAAATGACAATAAGAACATACTTAGCCAGTTTGTATCTTTTAAGTGTCATTCTTCAATGTTTCTTACATTATTTTATTTATTACATCAGGTCAGAATAACACATTTAGTATGAGTTCTCTAACCACTTGTCGACCAGCCCCCGTTGTTTGATGGCGACAGGTCGGCTCTATTGAGCAAATCGCAGTAGCTGTACGGCGGCCCTTTAAGAGACTGTAGGGGACACACGCACCCGTTGCACATCTCTTGAGCCGATGCGCGTGCCCCGTGGGAGCGATGTCCGCTGGCTACCCGCGATCGCTCCTCACAGTAAACAAACGGATCTCCATTCTGATAGGGAAGTAAAGAGAGATGTACTGTTCCCAGTGATTGAGAACAGCTTTCTCCCTCCACCTCCAGTCACTACAGTCCCCCCACAGTCAGAAACACCCCCCTAGGGAACACTTAACCCCTTGATCACCCCCTAGTGTTAACCTCTTCACTGCCAATGCCATTTATACAGTAATCAGTGGCTATTTTTAGCTTTGATCGCTGTATAAATATCAGTGATCCCAAAAAAGTGTCAAAAGTGTCCCATCTGTTCGCCGTAATATCATAGTCCTGCTAAAAATCACAGATCCCCGCCATTACTAGTAAAAAAAAAAATAATCTTTGCGCGACTCAATCAATATATGCCTATTGCGGTTTTTTTTACCAAAAATATGTTGAAGAATACATATCGGCCTAAACTGAGGAAGACATTTTTTTTTTTTTTTTGGTAATTTATTATAGCAAAAAGTAAAAAAAAAATTTTTTTCAAAACTGTCGCTCTTTGTTTGTTTATAGTGCAAAAAATAAAAACCACAGAGGTGATCAAATACCACCAAAATAAAGTTCTATTTGTGGGAAAAAAGGATGTAAATTTTGTATGGGTACAGTGTCGCATGACCGTGCAATTGTCAGTTCAAGCGACGCAGTGCCATATTGCAAAAAGTGCTCTGGTCAGGAAGGGGGTAAATCCTTTCGGGACTGTAGTGGTTAAAGTGGATGTAAACCCAAAAAAAAATTGAATTAATAGTTCTACCTTTTACAGTAGAGGATGTCATGTCAGCTATGCCCAGTCTTGTCACAAAGAGTTAATCCAGCTCGGAGCAATCCTCTTATCTTTTTCCAGTAGAAAAAAACAGACACACAGAGAAACATGTAACTGTTGCTTCCCCATGTTGTGACTGACAGCTCATTTCCTTATCTCATGCAGGAGCATATAGAGCTTCACATCCCCCTCCTTTCTTCTCCTGCTCTCGCAGGATTGGCTGCTCCACACCTCAGCATGATTGGGCATGCTGAAGTCATGTGGTGACTTTCATGAGTTTTGACAGGATGTTTCTCAAACTCAGGAATAGGAAAGTATGAGAGTGTAGAGGTGGGTGGGGAGTCTTGTGACATCACAACTCCACCCATGAGCTCCAGAAAAGAGACCTACTCACTGATTCCAGAGTTTTGTGGGACTGCTACTGCTAAAGGGGTGACATTTGCAAGGTAGGGATACATGCAGGAGGCATGCATGTATATATACATTAATACTGTGCCATTAGTTTATACTGGGTGAGTGGTTGGTTTACATCCACTTTAATGCATTGGAAAGTTTATTTCAGTATAACGCTAATTATTTTATCAGGGAGTTTAAAAAAGGTCTGTATAAAATATATAAAGTAATTAAAACACTCAAATGATTACTTCTAGACATCTGCATGCTAATGCATGTATTCCTCCCAAGATTATGAATTATGATCATCTGTTAATAGGAATCACAGCAGTTCAATAGTCAAATAAATGCTAAATCATATCCTGTGATTATATTCTGAGGAGAGTTGAATATGGTCAGCTTTGCTATTCATGTAGGTTACAGAGGTTACAAAAAGTATGATTTCAAGGTTAATGTTAACTGTACTGTAGCTTAAATAATGTGACAGTGCTCAAAACTAACAATTGTCTGCTAGACTTGAGCACTGTCATGGGGTAGGCGGTCACATACTCATAGGTGCCATGTATTGTGCATAACTGCAGAGAAGAAGTAGCAGTAGAAGAGCACTGGTAAGGTAAGTATAAGGAATCAGTGCATCCTTTTTTAGAGACATTGTCACTTTGCTTTGCAGTGTCTCTTTAAAAGAGAGGTATGGATAAAGCTTTTTTGGACACACTTCTCTTCTGAGCCACTGGAGTCCACTTACGTTCTCCTGTGACCCAAAATCTCCTGAAACCCTGCTGGAGGCTGACATCACAGAGCCGCTCCAGGCTCTGGAGGGAAGCCAACAATAATGTTGGAATCCACCCAGATGCTTGATTGGCAGCTGGCTCAGCTTCTCAGCACACCCCTAAGAGCCTGAGCCATCTGCTTCCACCCTCTCCTCAGCCTGGCACTCCAGTAAACTCTGTAGTGGCAATGTAGAGAGCGGTGACTGAGAACTGAGTGATCAGTGGTCATATGATTGCTCAGTTCTCAGGCTTAAAAGGGAATAGCTACAGCATCAGACCGATGCTGCATCATAGATGTGAGTATGTTTTTTGTTTTTTGCATTCCAACACTTCTCCTCTAATGCACATATTAACCACTTGACCTCCTGAAGATTGACCCCCCTTCATGACCAGGCCATTTTTTGCAAAATAGAACGACGTTACTTAACAGACAATTGCGTGGTTATGCAACGCTGTACCCAAATAAACTGTAGGACTTTTTTCTCACAAATAGAGCTTTCTTTTGGGGGTATTTGATCACCTCTGGCGTCAATTTTGAAAAAAAAACTGTATTTTTTACTTTCAGCTATAAAACTCATCCAATAAAAAAATGTAAAAAAATCTAATTTCTTCATCAATTTAGGCCATTATGCATTCTTCTACATATTTTTGGTAAAATAATCTCAATAAGTGTATATTGATTGGTTTGTGCAAAAGTTATAGCATCTACAAACTATGGGATATTTTTATTTATTTTTATGTACTTTTTACTAGTAATGGCGGCAATCATTAGTATGACACTAATAAATACAGTGATCAGTGCTAAAAAATATGCACTGTCACTGTACTAATTATACTGGCTGGGAAGGGGTTAACATCAGGGGCTATCAAAGGGTTAAGGTGTGCCTAGCCAGTGTTTTACAATACTGTGTGAGATGCTTTTAATAGGGGAAGAGATGGAATTTGTTCTCTGCTTTGCAGGGACACAGATTCTATCCCTTCCCTCCTGTCAGAATGGTGATCTGCCTGGTTTACTGCCTAACGATCAGCGGGTGCTAGAAAACATTGGGTACCGTGCACCCACCGATCAGCTTCTGCTGTATGTAATCACAGCAGAAGCGAGCCGCTGGTGGCAGCATGTGCTATCCCTACCCAGGAGAGTCGGATCAACCATATAGATGATCCGGCACACAGGTGGCGCCCTATAAAGCTGCTATAGGGCAGACCTTAAGCGATTAATCTCTTCTTAACCAAGATGTTATTATTCAGCAGTCAAATTTACAGTCAGCGTCGGATAAAAGCAGTTACCTTGGTAAGTATAACAGTACTGAGTACATCGTCTCTAATACTTTTTCCAAGGACGTGATGAAAAACCGCTAAATTAACGCTGAATGTATCTGAAGACAATTTACTTTAACGTTTGGCGTTACTTTAACAGTCACGTTTAGCGTGACTACACGCCGAAACTTTAGCGCGCTAAAATTGCAACGTGGCCACACTTGGCCCTGAATGACCCTCTATGTAAGACATTACATAAATAGACGATAAATGACATTTAAACTGACGACTTATTATTGTAGAAC
>BLSH010206717.1:16214-28847 GCA_018402905.1 Glandirana rugosa
ATACGTTCGTTTTAAGACAAAAATAAAAATAAAGGAACGTGTACTAACCCATGAAAAACTTTTCCCTTAGAAATGGAGTAAATGATTCGGGACCTCGTTAACGTGAACGTTTCACGCGTCAGACAAACGGAAATCATTTAGTTGGGGATACACAGGAGTTCTGTGTATCCCCAACCAAATGGTTTCCGTTTATCGGACAAGTGAAACGTTTCACGTCAACGTGATACTAAAGGCAAATAGTGTACTTTGCAAAGTGCAGTTACACTCTGGAAGGACAGTTGCTCCAGAGCTTAGTAAATGAGGTAAATCTTCATTATGTAAAGAATACCCAATCATGTGCAAGGAAAAAAAAAAAAAAACTTTTTTTGCTTGCACATGATTGGATGATGGAAGTCAGTAGTGCTTCTGCTCATTTACTAAGCTCTGGATCAACTGCTCCTGCAGAGTGCAACTGCACTTTGCAAAGTGAACAGGCTATTTGCCTTTGGTAAACCAACCCCTATGTGTCTTGAGGACACATAGGGGTTGATTTACTAAAGGCAAACAGACTGCGCACTTTGCAAGTGCAATTGCTCCAGGGCTTAGTAAATGAGGTAAAGATTCCCTTTTCAAAAAGTACCCAATCATGTGCAAGGAAATAAAAATAAAAACAGAATTTTGCTTGCATATGATTGGATGATGGGAGTCAGCAGAGTTTCTGTTCATTTACTAAGACTGTGCACTTTGCAAAGTGCAGTTGCCCTCTGCAAGAGCAGTTGCTCCAGAGCTATTTGCCTTTAGTAAATCAACCTCATTGAGCAGTGCTCGGGAGCGAGCACACATCAAGCGGCTTGCTATGGGGGCAATGGTCAATAGGGAGTAGTCAGGAACGTCAGCAGGGGACTTAAGAAGAGTAGGATTGGGGCTGCTCTGTGCAAAACCATTTAATTACACAGAGCAGGTAAGTATAACATGTTTGTTATTTTAATAACCGTTAATATCACGTTACATTACTTTGCTAAGTGGATATATGCCAATGTTAGGTTCTTTATATCATACAAGGTTTGCATTGCCAAAATGATTTGCTGAAACGTTATTAGAACAGATAGTTCTTATACAGATTTTTTGGAATGCCTTGTTGTTTTTAGCAAGAAAGTGAGGCGAACCTTCAGCACTTGAATGTGAATTGGCAACGGGTGCTTGGAGGCGCTGGAGGGTCTATTGATGCAGCCTGCTGGGGGATTTATTGTCACTGAAGGGGATCCTTTGTTGCTGGGGGGGGTCTATTGTTGCTGGCATAGGGACCTTTTGCTCCTACCTTGTCTATTGTTGAGGGAGGGATCTACGTTTGCTGGCTGCTGGAGGGTATATCGATGCTTACTGAAGGAAGACCTATTGTTGCAGGTGGGGGTCTATTGTTGCTGGTAGGGGATTAATTGTTGCTGATAGGGGAGTCTGGTGGGAGAGGCTTAAGTTTCTGGGGGGGGGGGTCAATTGTTGCTAGGACGGATCTACTGTTAAAGGAGGTGTATATTGTTGCTGGCTGCTGAAGGGCCTATTGACGTTGGCTGCAGGAAGATCTATTGTTGCTGGTGGGGGGTCTTTCTTTCTGGGGGTGATCTATTGTTGCTGGGGGTATTGTGTTGCAGGGGGCCTATTATTGCTAAGAGATCTAATGTTGCTGGGGGGTCCATTGTTGCTGCCTGCAGGGGATCTATTTTATTTATTTTCTTGTTATTATTAACAAATTCTATACAAATTACTTAGCACCACAAAATGATACTTGGTTCTGTATTTTCTAATAGGGGCGGTACTGGGAGGTGGGTAGTGGCTAAAACCAAGGGACGATGCTCAGAGGTGGGTAGGGGTCAGAGACAAGAAGTGACTCGGAAGGAGGGAGTACCCACACCTATGCTCTGAGAAAAAAAGCCACAATCCACCTAATAAGCCGTTCCAAGATAACACAAATAAATGTTCCTCGTAATTAATGATGTGCTGCTTGTGCAAATTCTTAAAGTGCATTTACACCTTTGCAGTCAAATTTGAGAAAACCCCACTATATGTTTGGTATGTGTTTCTATTAACACAGCATACCCTGAGATTAATTTAAAAAAAAAAAATCCTTCTAGGTTTTTGTTTGGAGCGGGAGAACTGCAAGCTACTTTAAACAATTTGAAATGAGAGGAAAGTCAACTTATCCCCACTGACAAAAACGGCCACCATGAGTTTCACCTCATTAACATACAATGCAGAAGGCCAACTTCTAGATTGTCTGTCCTAACAAAAACAGTGTTAAAATCTACTTTACAACTGACCATGAGATCTGCCAGCACAGTACAGACAAGGCTTATTATGGTACACATCAACTCACAGCCCCTCTGCATAGCAGAGAAAAAAATTCAGTTTTGGAGTTTTCCAAAGAGAGCAAGTAAAATGTAACAGGTTTTTGTTTTTTTTCTAAGTTATGCTACATGAACAAGAACATGTAAGATATGTTACATAAAGTAAGTGGCATACCAATTTGGCAGCAAAAGTGTAAATACAATTTAAGTGTATGATTTCATATGTTAAAGTGTTAAGTTTTGGATGTTCCTACATGACAGTTGGCCAGAATTGGGGCACAAAAGCTACTCCAGAACGTCAGATTCTGGAACTGCTTTCATTGTGGAATCTCCATGTGTGCTTCTCCTTCAATCTTCTACTGATTTTACTTTGTAACTCCTCCCTTCTCAAAAAACTTTCAAAAAGTTTACAGTGTGCATCGGTTGCTGTTTTGCTTATCAGTACGTTAGTATTAGCTTTACCTTTTATATATCAGAATTAACATACTAGATAAAAATATTTAGGCAAATACGCTATCTACCTAAAAATATGCGGAAACCCCTCGAATTGATTAAGTTGAGGTGTTTCCAGTGTAGGGCACCAAAATGCTCCAGCCTACAAAGCCATTTTGGACAATTGTGGCAACAGTTTTGGGAAGGCCCTTCCTGTTCCAGTATGGCTGTGCCACCCCTGTGCACAAAGCCAGTTCCATACAGACATGGTTTGACCAGCTTGGTGTGGAGGATTATGAACCTAAGCAAGTATGAGTTTAAATATTCTCATCCAACATGACAATGTACACAAGCCCAGCTCAATAAAGATATGGTTTGGTCAGTTTGGTGTAGAGGACCTGGATGACCTTCACAGAGCCCCGACTTCAACCCAATTTCATATGGCAATGTACCAAGGCCAGGTCCTTAAACACATGGCTTGACCAATGTGGAAGAACTCAAGTGACCTGCACAGAGCCTTGACCTCAACCCTACCTAAAATGACAACAAACCCAAGCCATGTCCCTAAAGACATGGTTTGACCATTTTGGTGTGGAGGAAATCGGATGGCCTCCACAGAGCTCTGACCTCAACCCTACAGAACACATTAGGAATGAACTGAAAGGCAGATTATGAGCCTAAGCAAGTATGAGAATACGTATTCTCATCCAACATGACAATGTACACAATCTCAGCTCTATAAAGATATAGTTCAGCGAGTTTGGTGTAGAGGACCTGGAGTAACCTTCACAGAGCCCCGGGCCTCAACCCTACTTAACATGACAATGAACCCAAGCCAGGTCCTTTAAGACATGGTTTAATCTATTTTGTGTGGAGGAATTCAGGTAGCCTGCACAGAGCTCTGACCTCAATCCTTCTGAACACCTTTGGAATGAACTGAAAGGCCAATTATGAGCCTAAGCAAGCATAAGTATCCTCATCCAACATAACAATGTACACAAACCCAGCTCTATAAATATATGGTTTGGTCAGGTTGGTGTAGAGGACCTGGTTGGCCTTCACAGAGCCCTAACCTCAACCTCAAACCAACTTAATATGACAATGTACCAAAGCCAGGTCCTTAAGGACATGGTTTGACCAATGTGGAAAAACTCAAGTGGTCTGTCCTCAATTCTACTGAACACATTTGGGATGACATTGCACCGTTTTCTTGTTCTTTTTTGGCTGAATGGGCATAAATTTCCATAGACACCTTCCAAACTTTTATGGAAAGGTTCCTTAGAAGAGTGAAGGCTGTTTTAAACCCAAAGGGGGGGGGGGGGGCAACTCCATATTAATGTCAAAGTGGGAACCCAACAAGCTCACAAAAATGTGATGGTCAGGTGTCCTGTATTAAAATGGTTACCTGCAGCAACAATAAGCCAAGGAGCCGTGACCTTGCTGGATATGCTGCCAGAGTTATACGGGTTCTCAGACATCTGCAGGTTAAAATGTAAGGAGCAGAATGGCTGTAAAGACAAAGCAAGGAAAGTAAGTGAACCTACTAATAAGACAAAAAAGGAAATTTAATATGATACAAAATGTAGTGCAACAAAAAAAAAAAAATCAGACTTTCAAAAGGCGCAAAGAAAATGATATATATATAATATATATATATATATACAGAGAGAGAGAGAGAGAGAGAGAGAGAGAGCGCATTGTAGAACTACTGTATATAACTGACCAGTAGACAATTGATGGGGTTCCCCTTTATATCCAAGTCCGGGGCCTGAATAAGACGCCAGTCCCGCCCTTTGTTGTAAGTAATAAAGGTCTTCACATGCTCATCAACTTTCTTATTGGCCAGGAGTACACCTTTTATCCCAGCTACCTAGGAAAAATGAATGGAAGCATTTTAGAGAACTGAAGAACATTTTCATCTATTTTACAATCTGAATTATTTAACACACAATAGCTGCAGCCACATCCAGCCGATTTAAGAACATGAAACACCATGGGGTCTGTGCCTAAAGGGTCAAAATCAATTGCTTGCTATTGTGTTCTTCACTTTTTTTCTAACAGGTTTTTTTTTCTTATTTTTCACCACTTTGTATATTTCACTTTGACATTACAGCTTTTTTTTTTTTTAACAATGACTGTATAAA
Organism: Glandirana rugosa; assembly: GCA_018402905.1. Lineage (NCBI taxonomy): Eukaryota > Metazoa > Chordata > Amphibia > Anura > Ranidae > Glandirana > Glandirana rugosa. The sequence goes on from BLSH010206717.1 coordinate 21,112, forward strand.
TTTACAAAAACGTGGGTGAACTTCAGAGCAAACAAAAGAAAAGTATTTATTTTGCAGCATATAGAACAATTTAATTTCAATAGTATTTATGAAAATTAATCTCTTATTTGTACTGAAGATAGAGTTTTAAATGCTACGAGCTTCAAAGACTTCTTGGTGAGCAAAACTGAAAACTGTTGCATTTTTAAAGTGTATGTCGGGTCAAGTTTGATGGATTAGAACTCCTATTGCATTTTTATTGTTATCTGGGACTCTGTTAGAAAGATTTACCCTCATTTCCTGTCCAGCTGACAACAATTTCATGAGACAGGAAATAGAGGTGGGGGACCGACAGAAGCACACACAGAAATAAAAAGCTGATAGGAGTTTTAATCCTTACAAAATGTATAAAAAATGTTTTGGCTGGACATATTGGAGTTGATTTACTAAAGCTGGATTGTGCGAAATCTGGTGCAGCTGTGCATGGTAGCCAATCAGCTTATAACTTCAGCTTGTTCAATTAGACTCCGTTCATACAGGGGCGATCTGACTTTGGCACGACTTTGCTAGGCAATTGCAGTTTAGACTTCAGGCAACTTACAAAACGAATTATGCCAGGCAACTTTGCCTGTGGCAGATCAGAGAATGGAGGGAGGAGGTTGCCCCAAATAAAATTCTATTCTTTTCACTGTAAAGTTGCTTGCAGTAAGATGGGGGATCAGACTTGGAGACGACTTCTATTGAATCCTATGGGCACAAGTCAGATAGAAGTCGCCTTGAAGTTGTGCAGGAACCTTTTTTTGAAGTTGGAGCGACTCAGTAGCGTACATTAAGACAGCTCCCATTCATTTCAAGTCGCCCCTGTGTGAACGGAGCCTTAAGCGATGACAAAAAACCTGGAGGATGATTGGTGTCTGTGCACAGCTGCACCAGATTTTGTATGATCCAGTTTTAGTAGATCAACCCTACAATCTCAGATGTGCCGACAGTGTCTGTCTTGTGGGGCAGAATGCAGCCTGGCCTGTCCATACCCAAAAGAGGAGCTCTCCAGGAAGAATTGAGTGTCCCTATTTGTTCCCTACTCGCCTAGAACCTCTCACTACTGCTAATCACTGCCCCTATCAGATGGGTGATCAGGCCTTACATTACCCACCTGCAAAATGTGCACCAAACTTGGGAGCCAAGGGCATAAATAGGCTCTGCCTAACCCAAGATGGCTGATAGGGTCACATGGGGTGGCAGCATCCAATCGGATAGCTTTCCCAGTGACCCAGGAAACCATGTTCCTCTTGATTTCCCCTCCAAATGGAATGCCGCTAAGGTTAAATAAACACCACCTGCAGTGGAGAAAATAGAGTGCACCTGCTTACAACTGTACATAAATAACACAAAAAAAGAATAAAAAATTAATTGCAAAGAACAGAATAAAGTTTAGGAATCTAAATACATGCACACCTGACCCACACCCAAAGAAACCCTCTAAATGAAGGGAGAAAAAATAGTTTTTTCCTAAAACAATTTCATCTAAGTAGCTGAATGGGCAAAATTGAGAGTTTCCGCTGTAAAACAGTTGGTAATTTTGTTGCAAAATCATTTTCCTTGAGAGGGAAATCCGTTCCATTGGCAGGATTGTCCACACTGTTGTTGTATTCTGTGTGTTCCTGGTTGGGCGCCTTCCCGTCAGGCTTGTTGTGAATTGCTCAACTTTAACATTAATACAAGTTCTGTTCTCTGCAACTGGACTCTGATGGGTTGATTCACTAAAGGCAAATAGACTGTGCACTTTGCAAGAGCAGTTGCTCCAGAGCTTAGCAAATGAGCAGAAACTTTGCTGGCTTCTACCATCCAATCATATGGAAGCAAAAATGCTGTTTTTTAAATTTTCCTTGCATGTGATTGGGCATTCTTTGCAATGTGAAGATTTAACTAATTTACTAAGCCTTAGAATGTGCACTCTGCAGGTGCAGTTGCTCCATTTGCCTTTAGTTAATCAACCCCTGAGTGTTTACTGACGCTGCATCTCCCCACACAGTCACTTTAATTTTGTGTAAGTGTTGTGTGTTGTTATTTATTTTTAAACATTTTATTTATTTATTTTACTATTTATTGTATTATCTGTTTTTTCTAATAATGAAGAAAAAAACATAAAAATATGAAGTTTATTAGGTGGCATTTTGGCACAGTTCCATGAATTGAAAGGAGCTTCAGTAATCCTCAGGAGCTATAGAAATACCAAAGCAAAAAAAAAAATATCCAAACTACCTTAATTTCATTTTTTAATTGACTCCACTTAATTTTGCCAAAACTGGGAATCTTTATATTTTAGCTGACATTTTGGGGGAAATTCTTAATCTCACCCCTAGTAACTGGTTCTCACTCTCATCTGTTAGGTAGGACAGTCATGCAAAACCAATCAATCCACAGCTTAATCATTTAGAAAATTTTCTTTATACGTCACAAAATTAAAAAAGCGATGGCATGACCTTCAGCCAATACCTCATAAAGGTCAATGACAATATTTCCCTCCAGCCCCCGGCTGCTTTTGACATTCTCTAGTGCGAGGGTAAAGTAGACACCTCGTGTATCTGAGATGTATAGGTTGTAAGTGTCATTTTGGTTCCACTCTTGGACGGCAGCAAACACCTGTTTCTCATCGGTGCTGATGATGTGCATGTCCTATGGATAAAGCACATGAGAGACATTTGTTGAATGCATAGAACAATGCAAGTTACCAAAGGTGGTCAACTGACTTTTAAGACAGAAAGATATGGCTGGGCTTACACCCGGAATCCACAGTTAAATAATAACTGCACAGCCTTTCATGTGACTAACCGCCTACACCACTAATACTTACATAGTGGTGTAGGCAGTTAGTTCACAATCCCATTGGTTAATTAACTATGTAAGTATTAGTGGTGTAGGCAGTTAGTTCACAATCCCATTGGTTAATTAACTAATACTTACATAGTTATTTAACCAATGGGATTGTGAACTAACCGCCTACACCACTAATACTTACATAGTTAATTAACCGATGGGATTGTGAACTAACCGCCTACACCACTAATACTTACATAGTTAATTAACCAATGGGATTGTGAACTAACCACCTACACCACGAATACTTACATAGTTATTTAACCAATGGGATTGTGAACTAACCGCCTACACCACTAATACTTACATAGTTAATTAACCAATGGGATCGTGAACTAACCGCCTACACCACTAATACTTACATAGTTATTTAACCAATGGGATTGTGAACTAACCGCCTACACCACTAATACTTACATAGTTAATTAACCAATGGGATTGATTCAATAAAACAAAGAAATGGGAACATAATGGGAAGAGTTGTCACTACAAACCAAGAAGGTTTCACCTTTTACTATGGAGAAACTTACCAACAATTACGTTGTTTGATCTAGGCCAGTGGATCCCACCCTGGGGTACACATTGGGACTTTTTGGGGTACATGGGAAAAATGTAACAGTCAACAGAGCAGAGAGCTGACAATGGGGAGAAGGAGAGAGCAGGGAGGAAGTGTAGGCTTTCTTCTCTCTTCCTCCTATCCTAGCACCTAGGACTCCACTGGATCATCAGGGAGGGCCAGACACCATACGTTCTAATACCTCAACACACAGCAGTCAGAAGGCCACTGTTTGGCCTGGGGCTCAACTGGACCTGTACTATGACATGGCAGGGGGATGAGGATGAGGAAATGGAGAAGGACAGCTTGAAGGCTGGTGGCAAGGACTGTGGAGCCAAGGCACAGGGATCAGAAGTTACAAAAGGCAGCCAGGCAACAGCTCATAGAAGCATGGCCACAGCATACAGTATCTCACAAAAGTGAGTACACCCCTTACATTTTTGTAAAAATTTTATTCTATCTTTTCATGTGACAACACTGAAGAAATGACACTTTGCTACAATGTAAAGTAGTGAGTGTACAGCTTGTATAACAGTGTAAATTTGGTGTCCCCTCAAAATAACTCAACACACAATCATTAATGTCTAAAGGCTTGCAACAAAAGTGAGTACACCCTTAAGTGAAAATGTCCAAATTGGGCCCAATTAGCCATTTTCCCTCCCCAGTGTCATGTGACTCGTTAGTGTTTCAAGGTCTCATGTGTGAATGGGGAGCAGGTGTGTTAAATGTGGTGTTATCGCTCTCACTCTCTCATACTAGTCACTCGAAGTTCAACATGGCACCTCCTGGCAATGAACTCTCTGAGGATCTGAAAAAAAGAATTGTTGCCTTCCATAAAGATGGCCTAGGCTATAAGAAGAAGAAGATTGACAAGACCCTGAAACTGAGCTGCAGCATGGTGGCCAAGCCCATACAGCGTTTTAACAGGACAGGTTCCACTCAGAACAGGCCTTGCTATGGTCAACCAAAGAAGAAGAGTGCACATGCTCAGCATCATATCCAGAGGATGTCTTTGGGAAATAGACGTATGAGTGCTGCCAGCATTGCTGCAGAGGGAAGCCTCTTCTAAAGATGATGCACAAGAAAGCCCGAAAATAGTTTGTTGAAGACAAGCAGACTAAGGACATGGATTACTGGAACCATGTTCTGTGGTCTAATGAGACCAAGATAAACGTATTTGGTTTAGATGGAGTCAAGCGTGTGTGGTGGCAACCAGGTGAGGAGTACAAAGACAAGTGTGTCTTGCCTACAGTCAAGCATGGTGGCGGGAGTGTCATGGTCTGGGGCTGCATGAGTACTGCCGGCACTGGGGAGCTACCGTTCATTGAGGGAATCATGAATGCCAACATGTACTGTGACATACTGAAGCCGAGCATGATCCCCCCCCCCTTCAGAGACTGAGCCGCAGGGCAGTATTCCAACATAACAACCTCAAACATACCGACAAGAAGACCACTGCCTTGCTAAAGAAGCTGAGGGTAAAGGTGATGGACTGGCCAAGCATGTTTCCAGACCTAATCCCTATTGAGCTCCTCAAATGGAAAGTGGAGGAGCACAAGGTCTCTAACATCCACTAGCTCTGTAATGCCATCATAGAGGAGTGGAAGAGGACTCCAGTGGCAATCTGTGAATCTCTGGTGAACTCCATGCCCAAGAGGGTTAGGGCAGTGCTGGAAAATAATGGTGGCCACTTAGGGGTGTACTCACTTTTGTTGCCAGTAGGGTTTAGACATTAATGGCTGTGTGTTGAGTTATTTTGAGGGGACAGCACATTTACACAGTTATACAAGCTGTACACTCACTACTTTACATTGTAGCAAAGTGTCATTTCTTTAGTGTTGTCACATGAAAAGATATAATAAAATATTTACAAAAATGTGCGGGGTGTACTCACTTTTGTGAGATACTGTACATGCACATTCATACATTCACACTTTCATTCTTAATATTTTTAATTCTTAATCATTTAACCAGGGGCGGCCCGTCCATTAAGGGCGCAGTAGTGCCGTCTCACCCTATACATGCGTCCGGCCCCTTTCAGAATGCTGGATGCATGGAATCCAATTCGGGGTGGGTGTTTTTTTGAAGCACCTTATTAGAGCCAGAGGTTCTAATAGGCTTCAAAACAGGGGGGGGCTCGGGGCACAGAGAATGCATCAGGAGACCACCCATCCAGGTGTGTTACAACAGCGAATAATGAATATTCGCTATTGCAACACTGATCCTCCCCCCGGCCAATCAGGAGGCGGTTTTGAAACCCATCACCCGATTGGCTGGCAATCCTATTGGACGCCTAAGAAGAGGGGAGGAGCCGCACACTGGAAGCCACTGATGGGAGAGAGGACATGGAACCGCTGCACGCTGCCTGCCACCCGCTACCCACCTAGATGGGGTATGTGCCGGAGGACCGGCAAACAGCAGGGGGGAGTGCCACTGTCCTCTCAGGGGAGGGGGGGTGAAAAAAACCTCCAGCTGCCTCTGCATTTAACATTCTACTTTCAATTCAGAGAAAGAAAAGGGGAATTTGTCCAAGAAGTGGTTTTCTCATGGAGAGTGGGGAGGTTGTATTGGGAGGAAGGGCTATTTTAACCTGGTAGGCACTTTAAGCTTTACTTACTTTTGACCTCCTGACCCCTATTCTCTGTACATTTTATACTTTTGGCTCCTGCACTCTATACGTTACATACTTCTGACCCCCACACTCTGTGCATTACATACTCCTGACCCCCACACTCTGTATATTACTCCTGTCTCCTACAATCTGTATATTACATACATCTGAGCCCCTACGCTCTGTACATTACATACTCTCGACGCCTACACTCTGTACATTACATACCCCTAACTCCTACACTCTGTGTGTTACTTACTCCTGACCCCTACATTCTCTGTGTTATGCACTCCTGACTGAAAGCAGAATAGGCTCAGGTTTTATTTAGGCATACCCCTTTAAACCTCTTCCATTGTGCAATATCATCACATCCAATATTCAGCACGGTGTTCTATGCACACTGCTATTGTCGTCTCATAAATAAATACATTTTAATAAATGCATACAAAATAAATAAATGGATATTTTTCACCTACATTCATTACTGTATACTATTTTATATGGATAGTTAAATATATTTATTTTTTACATTTTTATTTATTTGTGCATTCATTCATTTATTTTTCACCTGCAGTAATTGTTGTATACTGTTTAATATCAATAGTTAAATAAACACATACATAAATATATAAAATTACAAATAAAATAAATACAACTATTTTTCATCTACAGTAATTACTACAAGGTTAGCTTACCCAAAATACAATAGTAACAAAAGTCAGCATTTATTCAGCAATGTATGCTAAACGTATCTTGCATATAAAATACCGCATCCTAAAAAAAATTCCCGGAAAGCAACATAACTACACACTTAAAACTGCTGTACTGCATTTTTACGAGGAAATAAAGAACAAAAAGGGCCAGTGGCTGTTTTTAGAACCATCTTAATAAGACAGAATATTTTACTTTGTGATTTTATTTGTTTTCCTATTATACTGTATATACTTGCAGATTTGGTTACATGCAGCCTTATTTGCACTGTTAGGCCTCATACACATGGGCGTTTTTTAACACCATGTTTTTGGGCTTTTTGCAGCTCTCCATGTTATTCAATGGCCCCCAAAAAACGCTGATGTTTTTGAGCAGTAGAGGACGTCAGCGTTAGTGAGCTGTAAATAGAACGCGGGACCAGTGCCTTCAGAGGCTGTAGCGTTTTGGCGTTTTTGACGCTAAACCGGCAAACCGCTCACTAACGCCGCCCCGGCGTTAACCGGCGTTATTGACGCCGGTGTTTTCAGGTTAAAAGATAGAGGAATTTTTTTTTTTTAAAAATGCCTATTGACGTCGACGCTCATTAATGCTCATTAACACTCACTAATGCCGATGCAAAACCACCGATTTTTCCCTGACGTTTTGCTAATTTTTTTTTCATACGCCCGTGTGTATGAGGCCTTAACCACCTCCCACCCGGCCACTGTACATATACGGCCGGGTGGGAGCTTCCCCGTTCTGACAGGACGTATATATACGTCCTGCAGAACGAGAGCTCGCAGCGCGGGCACGCGCCACACTGCTGCTGGATCCTGTGAGCATTATGATCACAGGATCCAGCTGAGCGGAGATCAGGATATGGGCGCAGTGACTGGCCCTCCCGATCATGTGACGGCTGTGTCCAATCATAGCGTCACATTGTAAACAGAGAAGAGCGTCTCTGTGACAGTTCTCCCCCGCCGAGCTCAGTGAGAGCTCAGTGCGGGGGGGGGGGGGGGGGGG
>BLSH010206717.1:28857-49644 GCA_018402905.1 Glandirana rugosa
ACTGTCTACAAACCCCTGACACTGTCTACAACACATGACAGCTTTCTGCATGGTGAGGATTTCATGCAGAAAGCTGTCACAGATCGCCCCCCACACAGTGCACCAAGCACACTGATACCCCTGTCCACATACATGTCAGTGTCCCCACAAAACAGCCCCCAAAACATCTGTATGTCCCCAATCACATCTGCCACCATACACAAAACATCTGTCACTGTCCCCAAAACATCTGTATGTCCCCATCACATCTGTCACAGTCCCCAAACATCTGTCTGTCCCCGTCACATCTGTCACCATACACAAAACATCTGTCACAGTCCCCAAACATCTGTCACCATACACAACATCTGTCACAGTCCCCAAACATCTGTCACAGTCCCCAAACATCTGTCACCATACACAACATCTGTCACAGTCCCCAAACATCTGTCACCATACACAACATCTGTCACAGGCCCCAAACATCTGTCACAGTCCCCAAACATCTGTCACAGTCCCCAAACATCTGTCACAGTCCCCAAACATCTGTCACAGTCCCCAAACATCTGTCACAGTCCTCAAACACCAAATAAACTCCAATTTGGGTTATTTTTACCAATGAAATGTAGCAGTATCATTTTTGGTCAAAATTTATCAAGAGAAATTACTTATTTGCAAAATTTTATAACAGAAACGCAGAAAAATGCATTGTTTTTGAAAATTCTTTGTCTTTTTTTAATGTATAGCGCAAAAAATAAAAAACCCAGGCATGATTAAATACCACCAAAAGAAAGCTCTATTTGTGTGAAAAAAATGATAAAAATATCATATGGGTACAGTGTCGCATGACAACGCAATTGTCATTCAAACTGCAACAGCGCTGAAAGCTGAAAATTGGTCCGGGAAGGAAGGGGGTTTAAGTGCCCAGTATTGAAGTGGTTAAAGAGCAAAAGGGGAGGGGCATATAAAGAAAGGGTGTGCCTAAGTGATAAGCCATAGGAAACAGCCCAATGGTATCATTGTTGTTACAGCATGAAAAAAAATCTCTTGCAGGTTCTATAAAGATATATAAATATAAAAATCTGTCTGATTTCTTACAGAGGTCACAATTGAAAAGAACCGCGGACGATTATTAGAGAAGCATTAGCTGGAAATCATTCAAAATTCATTGCAGGTGACCTGAGCTGAACCCGCATCAGTTGCTTTTGCATTGCTATTCATTTCTATGGGAAGAGAAGCCGAAAAGTGCCTTGACACTGGGCCCTAAAGTTGAAATTGAATTTACTTATACTTTGCCTTCCCTAGTTCCTCCCAGCCCCCTCATCAATATGTGATGAAATGCTTTCATGATATTCCTTATTTTATTTGATGAGATCATTGGATCTCTGTGCTTCTCTATGCAATGCAGGCAGATTATGGCTGGTGGGAGGGGCCAGCAGGGCGCTGTACACAGCTTCCTGCCTCAGTACTCAAGAGCCCGCAGTCCTGATGTAAATAGTAGGCTGGCTGAGATTTCCAGCTAACGGCAGGACAAGTGGGAAGTTAGAAGTGCGCCTCCAGTGGCCGTTCTGGCTCGCTCAAACACTGCCAGCCCCTCTTAGCCGTTATACTCAGCCGCTGCTGCTACAGAGGGGGTGCAATGTTTGAGTGAAACCAGAGCAGCCAGTAGGGGGCGCACTTCTAACACCTGGCCCATTCTTCTGTAGGGGGGGGTATCTACTAAGGAGTATTTTTGGACAGACACATGCAGAGAGGGAAACGAGCAACTATTTGAAAAGCAGAGGATTGGTATGCAATGTGCTGGGAATGCTAAAATGCTCGGGGGATTTTTGGGAAAATGTCCACTAAAGGTGAACCCCAGACAAAAATAACAAACTCAAAAAGAATAACCCATTAAAAGATAAAATTTAAAAAAAAAAAAACAGTTTTTGCTGCAATATTTAACTCCATTCCAGAGATCACCCCTGCAGTCCTTTTTTTCTGCCACTAGATGTCCTCATTCTGGTGGCTAGCTTCATTCTACCCACTTCCTTTGAGCCCAGGTTGTCCTGGACCCATCCCTAACCTGTGAATGGACAGTGAAACAGATATGTCTTTCTCTAAATATTTATTTTATTGCAGCTAACCAATTCTTAGATGTGATGGCTGCATTTGTTTCCTATTTTTAGCATTTCCTTCTATTTTTACCTGGTGATCCAGTCTGTTGTGTTTCAAAAGCACAAGCTCTTTAGCAGAATGTATCAGTTTACAGGGATGACACAATCCATTTAACACTGTCAGGGGTGCTTACAATGATCAGCTTATTTGTTTATGTAAAACATTTATCCCAAAAGGGAAAAAAAAAAACTTTTGCTGTAATGGATCATAAAGAGTGAGCTGGAGTTTGGCTTCAATTTGTTAGTGTATCGAAATCTGCTAGTGCACCAAACACTTCCCCTCCCCCCAGACTGACAATCCCGCTGTCCAAAGGTGACCCCGGTGCTCCTTCATCCAGAGTGGAAAAAAAGGAAAAAGAGCCAATGGGACTTTGAGTGAGTTACCACGAGGGCCAACAAGGTTAGGAGTAAACATAGTAACATGGTTTATTATGCATGAATAGATACATAAAAATAAAAGGCAAGCCAATAAATGACACCTTGCTTAAAAACATTAACATATGTTGATGTATTTGATATATTGATACAGGCATATAGTACTCAACGCGTTTCGCGAGCAACATCTCACTTCTTCAGGAGTAAGTCTTCATTCGGAGTGGGTGTTACTGGCCAGGTTACCAGGTGAAAACAGAGGGGGAAAAGACTGAAAAAAGAAAACAAATGCAGCCACCACATCTATTGATTGGTAAGCTGCAGTTTATTACATTTTTGGTTTTAGATTTAATACTGCTTTAAGGATGCATTAGGCTTAAAATGATAGAGGGTTGTGGAAAGTTCCTATTAACTCTGTCATTTAAAGCCTAATACATCCTTAAAGCAGCATTACACTCAAAACCAAAAATACATTATATTTCAGCTTACCAATCATTAGATGTGATGGCTACATTCGTTTTCTTTTTTAGGCTTTTCCTTCTGTTTTCACCTGGTGATCTGGCCAGTAACACACCTCCTGTATTAGGAGCTTGAAGACCAGGCCTTTTCTGGGACTTTTTGTTTACAAGTTGAATTAGTATTTTTTAGATAGAAAATTACTTAGAATCCCCAAACATTTTATATATTTTTGTTTAGCAGAGACCCTCTAGCAGGGGTGGGTAACTGTCACGTACCTGGTGGATGAGTCTGGCTTATGCAGGAGTAACCTCTCTTGCGACCCTGATTCGTGAACCCCTGGTAGAGTAGACAGGAGGCTCAGGAGTGAGGATGGCACGAGGGTTGAGATGGTCACCGGTGACAACTGAAGAGGTGCTTCCGGTCTCGTGCTGGTTGAATAGAGTGGTGGTACAGGCCGGGTCGGTAGCTAGCTGGCGGTGCAGTACAGAGGGAGCAAGCAGAAGAATGGTCGGGCACAGGCAGAGTTCATCAACGGGCTGGCAGCAAAGGTACAAGGGAGCAGGCAGGAGAGTGGTCGTGGGCAGCCAAGGTCAGTGCAGGCGGAGATCAAGCAGGGTCGGGACAAGCCAGGTCACAGGAACAGGAATCAGACAACAGGAAGCTCTGGAACACACACACCAAACGCTGTAGATCAGACAGCAGAGTCTGTGTGCTGCTAAGCTGTTTAAATAAGGCAGCTTGGCTCCAATCAAGGAAATCACCCTGCACAATTGTTAACCCTTAATGACCCCTGTGCTGGCTAGCAGATCCATGACAAGCGTGCATAGGTGCAGAAAGTCCACTTTAGCCACAGATTGTCTTCCTAACAGTAACCTTAAAGAGGTAGAGATCTACCTGAACAACATGGGAGAAATCAAAGATCACTGGGAATCGCCTCCTCACACCTGATTTAAACCACTAATTGCCAAACTAGCCAGCACTACAGAGGAGGCATTGGCTTATGCGGCTCTTGCACCCTACTACAGCTCCAACTTTACAAGTAGTCCCTTGGCATTGCACTCTGTTTGATGCCCTGGAATGGTGGGTCAGTAAGCCCAGACCGTGATCTACCAGTCACCTGTCTGCAATCTACTGGTGGATTGCGATCTATGGGGTTGCTGACCCACCGCCCTAGAGAATAAAATGGCGATCGTTGCTATTTTTTATGTCACACGGTACTTGCGCAGCGGTCTTTCAAACACAATTTTTTTGGAAAAAATACACTTTCATGAATTAAAAAAAAAAACAAGAGTTACCCAGATTTTTTTTTTTTATATAATGTGAAAGATGATGTTACACCAAGTAAAAAGATACCTAACATGTCACGCTTTAAAATTGCGCATGCTCGTGAATGGCGACAAACTAAGGTACTTAAAAATCTTCATAGGCGGCACTTTAAAAATTCTTACAGGTTACCTGTTTAGAGTTACAGAGGAGGTCTAGCGCTAGAATTGTTGCTCTCGCTCTAATGTTGGCGGCGATATCTCACATGTGTTGTTTGAACACCGTTTTCCTATGGTTGTGCAACGTACGTATGCCTTCGCTTCTGCGTGCGAGCACAGAGGGATGGATCACTTTAAATTTTTTTCTTATTTATTTTACTTTTTATTTTTGCACCGTATCTTTATTTTTATTTTTTTATATATAATCTTTGTTCCTATTACAAGGAATGTAAACATGCCTTGTAAAAGAAATAAGGATGACAGGTCCTCTTTCTTGAGAGATCTGGGGTCAAAAAGACCCCAGATCTCTCATTTACCTTTGAAATCAAATGGGATGGAGCACTTAACATTTTTTTTATTTATTAATTTATTTAAATTTTTATTTTTTATTTTTACACTGTCCCTTTTTTTTTTATATAATTTTTATTCCTATTACAAGGAATGTAAACATCCCTTGTAATATAAATGTTATATTGAAAGCAAAAGGGATGGAGCACTTAAAAATGTAGATAAATGAATGAATAAAAAAAATGTTAAGTGCTCCATCCCATTTGTTTTCAAAGGTAAATGAGAGATCTGGGGTCTTTTTGACTCCAGATATCTCAAGAAAGAGCACCTGTCATCCTTATTTATATTACAAGGGATGTTTACATTTCTTGTAATAGGAATAAAAAATATTTTTTTAAAAAAGAGACAGTGTAAAAATAAAAAATAAAAATTTAAATAAATGAATGAATTAAAAAAATGTTATTTTTTATTTTTACACTGTCTCTTTTTTTAAATAATTTTTATTCCTATTACACTGTCTCTTTTTTTTAAATAATTTTTATTCCTATTAAAAGGAATGTAAACATCCCTTGTGATATAAATAAGGATGACGGGTCCTCCTTCTTGAGAGATCTGGGGTCAAAAAGACTTCAGATTTCTCATTTACCTTTGAAAGCAAATGGATGGAGCACTTAACATTTTTTTTTTATTTATTAATTTATTTAAATGTTTATTTTTTATTTTTACACTGTCCCTTTTTTTGATAATTTTTATTCCTATTACAAGGAATGTAAACATCCCTTGTAACAGAAATTAGGATGCCAGGTTCTCTTTCTTGAGAAATCTCATTTAGCTTTAAAAGCAAAATAAAAAAAATGTTTTTGCCCTTGAACTGGAAGTGGCATCAGAGGTCTCTCTGGTCCTCCAAGGGCATAGAGACGATCGGGAGCCATCTTGCCCTTACTCAACTTCCTGCCCTGCAAAAGCCTCAGCGGATCACTTCTGGGCTTTACCGACGGCTTCAGTAAGCCCGGAAAGGACCGAGAAGCGGAACAGGGGTGGTTGGGGGATACCTCTCCTACCGCTTCTAAAAGTGGTCCGTGAATCTGCCTGCGGGACCACTTTTATCTTATACAGTATTGCCCATAGTAAAAAGCGATATACTGGGGTTATGGCAGCTAGCAGTATTTACCGTCAAAGCAATGATGTATTATTTCTATGGTCCGGTCAGCAAGTGGTAAATCAAAACGTGAATGGTTCTTCTAGAAGAAGAATGGCTGTCTTATTAAAAAGTAGGATCTGTTCAATTACTAAGCCCAACCATTTACCACTTTTTCTTTGCCAACTCTACTTGCAGCAGGAATCAGTCTAGTATGTCTCATGTGTAGCTATTAAGCACATTTGTACTTTTTGTTTTTAATCTTGAAGGAAGTTTAGAAAAAAGTAGGTTTCCTTGTCCTCACAGCAGCCGCAATCATTAAAATACCACCAGTCGTTCTAATTGGCGGAGAGAAGGGTTAGCAAGGAGTTATATAACAAGAGCAACCATCATGTGCAGAGACAACAAAAAGGGCTACAAGGAAGTAACAATACCTTGGGGAGAGAATATTTTGGTAGTTTAATCTGTGCGAAAGCCTCGCGCTTGTAGGAGACATAGTAACTCGCTCTACCGCCAGATGTCGCCTGAAAAAGAAAAAATGTAAAATGGTCAAATAAATATTCAAAAGAAATCATTTCCAAAAAATCATTATTGTAAAAATATAATTTTATATACAGCTAGGTCTATAATTATCAAGGACGAATGAAGACAATTAAATGTTTGGAGACAATTCGATTTTCAGAGGAGCTCTGTACATTGTTTGTGTAAAGAATGGTTCAAGTGTTTCAATGGTTGCAAAGAAGGAACATTTTTTTGGTAGTTTTCGAAAACCATAATAACTGCAGATTGAAATGGAAAGATTGATTCTTTTTTTTATTATCATTAATCCTTTTATTCAGTTTCAAAGAAAAATTTAAATACAAAACATGGGCATACCTAGGCACAATGTAATACATAAACAAACCTGGCACCTCATCTAATAGTTAACTACTTCTGCCCCAGAAGGATTTCCCATGTTAAGACCAGAGCTCTTTTTGCGATTGGGCACTGCGTCTCTTTAACTGACAGTTGCGTGGTCGTGTGAAAATTTGCGTCCTTTTTTTTCCCCACAAATAGAGCTTTCTTTTGGTAGTATTGGATTATCTCTGCGTCATTTCTGATCACCGCTATAAACAAAAAACGAGCGACAATTTTTCAAAAAAACAATATTTCTTACTTTTTGCTAAAATCCAAATCCAAAAAAATAATAAATGTATTCATTGGCTTTGTCCAATTTATATTTCTCCTCATATTTGTGGTAAAAAAAAAATCGCAATCGGCGTTTATTGATTGGTTTGTGCAAAAGTTGCCACGTATACAAACCATGAGAATTAATTTCTGGCGTTATTACAATTTTTTTTTTTTTTTACTAGTAATGGCGGCGATCTGCGATTTTTATCGGTACTGTGATATTGCAGCGGACACGTCGGACATTTTTGACACTTTTTTGGGACCAATGACATTTATACAGCGATCAGAAATTTAAATATCCACGGATTACTGTATAAATGTCATTGGCAGTGAAGGGGTTAACCTACAAGGGGCAGTGAAGGGGTTAACTGTGTTCCCTAGGTGTGTTCTAACTGTGGGGGGGCTGAGCTGGCAGGGGCACCAGAGATCTAACTGATCCCACATACGGGGATCAGTAGATCTCTGACATGCCGCCTGTCAGAAAGGGAAACTGCTGTGTTTACATTGGCGGTTCCCCGTTCTGGCTCTGTCACAGGGCATCGCGAGTCGTTGGAGGACATCAAGTCCACCCAACCTGTGGCCCCGCTCAGGGAGCGTACGGCGGCACGCGCTCGCCCCCAACCGCCCTGCACTAAAGTGACGACTATAAGTGGCGATTCGCGGGACAGAGCCACGCTGTCACCGCTTATAGTCGTACAGCAATCGGGAACTGGTTAAAAGGTGTATGCCACCTACTATATAACCAACATTAATAATTAAACATCTTTATTTTATCTTATATGGAGACTTGGCGCATTCGCTCACAGGGGTAACCGGCCACTTCAAGAGGCCGTGTAGAACGCCTCCACACATCCACACCTGTGCCAAGCCCCCATTTCTAGGTGTAGCACATTCTTCTCTACCTAATTCTTCCTTTTAGGCTAACACTTATTGGTATTCGTTTTGAATTGAATGTGGAGAGGTTATAAACTCTTTTAGGGTTATATTGCTCAAATATGTGAAACGTAGAAGGGGGCCACACCAATAGTTATAGGCCAGAATAACTTATAATCAAAGGTGAGCTCAACTTTACTTTTTATTATTAGTATTATACAGGATTTAATATAGCGCCAACAGTTTACGCAGCACTTTACAATGTTAAAAGGAGACAGTACAGTTACACTACAATAAAATGCAAGAGGGTTAGGAGGTCCCTGCTCATAGGATCTTACAATCTAATAGGGTGCGGCAAGTGGTACAAAAGTTTATAACTGTGGGGGGTGAGCTGATGGAAGTGATAAAAGATTTGTTGGAGGCACAATAGACTTCCCTGAAGAGATGAGTTTTCAGGAATCACCTAAAGGCAGCCAGAGTAGGAGATAGGAAGACAGATTGAGGTAGAGAGTTACAGAGGATGGGAGAGGTTTGGGAGGAGTCCTGGAGATGAGCATGGGAGGAGGAGACAAGAGAGCTTGAGAGTAGGCGGTCTTGAGAGGAGCAGAGTAAGGTCTGTAGTAAGGTCACCGCTGTAGCTCCCAATGCCCGTTTCATTCAAATGAACATCATCAAGGGATGCAAAAGTCTCCTGCATTCCTTGATATTGTTCGTTTCAATGAAACAGCCATTGGGAGCTACAGGGGAGCTACAACGATGACCTTATTGCATCTATGTGGGTAAAACACCTGTCTATTTTTTTTTCTGTCTGTATCTAAAACCCTTCCAACATGCAAAAGCTTCATATAGTTACATAATTACATAGTTTGTGAGGTTGAAAAAAGACATAAGTCCATCAAGTGCAACCTGTGTGTGCGCTTTTATGTCAATATTATATTCTATAACCCTGTACAGTATACTGTGGTTGTTTAGGTGCCTATCCAATAGTTTTTTGAAATTATCCATGCTCCCTGCTGAAACCACTGCTTGGGGAAGAGAGTTCGACATCCTCGCTGCTCTTACCGTAAAGAACCCTCTATGCAGTCTAAGGTTAAACTGCATTTCTTCTAATTTTAGTGAATGGCCGCTTGTCTTTTGATATTACCTTGCTTGGTAAAGTTTTTCCCCTATTGTGGGGTCACCATTACTGTATTTGTATGTAGCCAATGGCCCCCTTGGGGGTGGCTGATAGATGTGGTTCACCTGTCTCTCTGCCCTCAATCACACAATTTTCCATGCATCCGGAGTCACGGAACAGGCCGGTACTTTGTTTTGTTGTTTTATTGAGGGGATAAACTTGGATAGGGTAGGGGTGACTGTGGGATGCCCAACGATTATATACTGCAGTGTATATAGATTTGGTCCTATATCTATACACTCCTCTTCCTCTAGCACTGACACTTGCTGACCGTTACACTCCTTCACTTCTCTCCTGCACAACGCTTGTTTCTTCACCGTTAGGCCTGAAAGGAATTTATCAGGCCTCCATTACATCTTCCTCCACCCTATCCAGCACATGGTGAGGCCTGCACTGTGTCAGCAGGACCTCCGGACCACCCGTTACAGGCAAGGGCCACGGGCCCTCAGATTGTAAGTCCACGGGCCCTCAAGGTGTAGCTAAGTACAATTGTGCTAGCCAGGCTTTGATGGACTAATGCTCCCAGCCCATCATCTTCCAGGTCACTCTGGCCTACCTTATTGTCCAGTGACACTCCTTCCCCTGATTGGCTCCTCCAACTTTCACAGTCTGTCCACTGTCTCCTCCAAGCCTGCTCCAGCCTTTCTGTCCAGCTCCCAAGGTCTGTCACTCACCGACACCGGTGGATCCTTTAAAGAACATTTCCTGTAGACTCTCTGTTGCTCTCCTGCTCCCTTGTGCGACTCCAGGATCCAACTCCGCTCCTGGCTACACCTGAGCCTCAAGGCCGCCCCCCCCAGACTGGGGGCTCCCCGGTGAGGCCTCCACAACCTCAGCTACACCTTCACTCTTCCATCCGACACTCTCCTCCCCCAGCTGGGCAGATCACAGTATTTAAGGAGGCCTGCCCCCTGCCAATCCAGGTTGGGGATTGGTCAGGGCTCCATAACATACTTCAGAAAGTTACACCCCCCTCATCCATCCCCTTTTCCAGAGCCTTCTGGAAACAAAGGGGAGGAGTGTGCCTTCCTGCAATCTCCAGCTCTTCCTGCGCCACTCCCCCTGCCCAGATCAAATCATTCAGGCCTGCACTTATTGTCAGGCCTAACTAAATTTGCCTCTCCTAGCAAAATTTGAGTACAAAAAGCACTTATTACTATGGGAGTACTACATATACAATGAAATCATACCCCTCTCAAGCGTCTCTTCTCCAGAGAGAATAAGTTCAGTACTCGTAATCTTTTCTAATAACTAAGGTCCTCCAATCCTTTAATCAGCTTTGCTGCCCTTCTCTGGACCTTCTCCAGTTCCAGTACATCCCTCCTGAGGATTGGTAAACAGAATTGGATGGCATACTCCAGGTACGGCCGGACCAGAGTTTTGTATAATGGGAGAATTATTGTTTTTATCTCTGGAATGTATCCCCTTTTTAATGCATGCCAATATCCTGTTGGCTTTGCTTGCAGCAGCTTGGCATTGTCTGCCATTGCTGAGCCTGTCATCTACTAGGACCCCAGGTCCTTTTCCATCCTAGATTCCTCTAGAAGCTATCCCCCTAGTGAGTTGTTTGCCTTCATATTTTTGGCCCCAGATGCATCATTTTACATTTCTCTACATGAAACCTCATTTGCTATGTATTCCTCCACCCCATTAATTTGTCCAGATCTTCTTGCAAAGTTTCCACATATGTATTCATTCTGAGCTTTGTTCATGGTGCAAGTCCATTATTGGCTTTGCTGCACAAATATTAAACTTCCAGATATATTAGTGTCTAATGCTTAGGAGTTTGATATAAGCAACAGCACTTCAAGATCAACGCCATGGGCTGTGATGAAATATATAATAAGTATAATTCCTCTTATTTTGCAGGGGACTATTTTAAAGATTTTTAGGGAAGACAGTATCCCTGCCCAATTAACCTTAAAGGCTCCATGCACACTGGGCTTAAAAAAATGCCAGTTCCCTTGGAATAAAAAAAAACACTCATATAGAGTCTTAACTTAAACAGTATACATGCATGTGTGGACAACACACCCCCTGCATATGCATATATATTGTATACACATATACTTCCTGAAGAAGCCAGGGGGCGAAACATGTAGAAGAAACTGTATAAATTATTCTGTCAATATTAATACCATGCCAATGTGTACAGTGGATGTTACCAGGAACTTTTTCTTTATGGATTTTAAACATTATTTGTAATAAAAATTGTGTAATTTTAACTGTCTACTTTGGTTAGTTTAAGCACCCTAAAAATCCAATTTCTACCCTTTGTTGATTTTTTCTATGTTTATGTGAAAGCAGAGGTTTCTCAGCATAGGCACAACACATACCCAGCTATATCCTATCAGCAGGGAGCTTGAGCTTTGCTAATTGCAGAGCTGTAGGTCTGATTCAGTAGAGGGATTGTTGGATCTTCTCAGAGAGACCAGTGCCTACAAACAGGGAGAAAGTATTGTTTTTGTACATTTGTTTGCACCTATAGATTAGAGTTGGATGTTTCACTCCTGCATTATATTGGAATAAGATTACCAACAAAAATAAAGAGAAGTGGCTGGTGCTCTACAGAAATGCCTGGATGGAGAACCGAACCAAGTATTCCAAAGTCCAAACCATTGAAGTTAATGGGAATCCAAAAACCAGGCTCCAAAAAGTGTGAAGTACAGAACAGAAAATGATGCATTGGCATGCAGAATACAATCTTTTAGGAAGTTCCTGGCAGTCCTGATGGGCCCAAAAAACAACCTTTATCTCTTTCTTTAAATATTCTACCAGATAATACGATAGAAAGGTGGGATGTGGTAGCACCAAGCATCAACTATTCTTTCTGTAAAATAATACTTTCGAAGCCTAGCATTCACTTTCCTCCTGCTAGTCGGGGGTCATGTCCCCCAGTTCTTGATCTTGGCTTCATATAGAAAATGCTGCCCACCTAAACCTTATTCACCCCCTCCATGTAGTTAAAGGTTTTGATGACTATTTGTCTGTCCTGTGGGATCACGCTGGACTGACTGGATCAGTCACTAGTCTTAGATGGGTGATTGTGTGCCTGTGTAAGGAGATGTCCCTCCAGTAGGTCATGCCCAATGGTGTATACTGGCGGTGTAAGGAGATGTCCCTCCAGTAGGTCATGCCCAATGGTGGATACTGGCGGTGAACCCTCTTAGGGCTTGGGCTGCTACCTTTCTGGTACAGCTTTAAGGGCGTTTCCACATGTAGACTTGGATTAATAGGAAAGAAGGAGCGCTCGATGTCCAAAAGAATGCAAGTTCGATAGTAAATTAAGGAGGCGTTTATTGAGAATAGCAGCAAATATATCAAGACAATGCATTTTTGGAGAAAAGGGCCCTCCCTTCTTCAGGGTTGTTGCCGCATGCTATTAAATGGGAATGATTCCCATGCCTGTTATATATTTGTGAAGTTTTGGCAGTAAACCTGACAAAATGACAGCGGAGGTTCAAGGGGCAGAAAATCGCACAGTGAGAAAAGATGGCTCTCTTTAGCATGCTGGTAAAGGACAAGCTTTTCGACTTAGCTGCAGGTCTCTCAACAAAGGTCTGACACATGTCCTAGTAAGTCATGTCCTATCAGCAGGGAGCATGAGCATGCTAATTTCAGACCTATAGGTCTGACTCAGCAGGGAGGAGTGGTGGATCTTGGCAGGGAGCAAGGATACGTCTCTGCAGCATGCTGGCAGGGGAAAGGCTTTTCTTTGTCAGGCTGGGGCTGCTTTCTAAAGACCACAAGCTATAAGATTTTGCAAACCTTTTGTTTTTAACCAGCTAGAGATGTATTTATCTAACTTAAACTGATATCATTTTTTTTTCAATAAAATGAAATCATATGGTTGGGGATTTTATCCTGTAATAACATGCTTGGATAGAAACCTCAGAAAAGATTTAGGGAGATTTTGAGCTCTCCTGAAATAGATTTCCGCCTGCCCTTTCCAGTAGCGCTTTTATATTGCATTGAAGGTTTAAATGCTTTGTTGTAAAACTGACATTTTTGCAGCAATAAGGAACCCGAGATTATAAATGGCAACAAAACTGGTAATTTCAGAGTCCTGGAGTTGAGAGGTGGCCATCGGTCAAGCCCAACGGTAACTCCAAGATTTGATTATGAGGCCGCATATAGAGGAAATTCAGCAGTTGGGTGACACGTACTGATAGAGAGGTAAATATCAAAGAACATCTGTTCTGTGACATCGCTGCCGCAATCCAATTCCATTAAAAGGAAAACATGCTTTAGGGAGAAAATAGGTATTATCTATGATATTGACAGAAGAGAAAGAGGAATCATAACACCTGCTGTAATGAGGAAAAGAGCTACTCCAAGGATCTGGCTGAGTTTCAAAGCTCCGATGAATAGAATGTATTGCTTTTTTTCGATGGGCGCCCGCGGGTCCTTTGCAATGCAGACACTGTGCAGAGATACTGACGGAGACTTGGGCGTTGGGTGGGAATTTAAAGGGACATGCTGGTCAAGCCTGAAAATGAAGTCTTAAGGGGTACTCCTTTTCAAAAAAATTAAACAGCAGCGTACATCCTCCCCACCTCCCTGGTCCTTGCTGTACTCACTTTGGTGGGCATGCAGCCGATGTAGCAGTCTGGGAACTTGAACTCCCCTCTCATCTTCCCATTCGATCCGTAGGGCATCTGGTACAGATCAGAAGGATTCTGAATGGTAAGTATCATACGTGACCACTCAGAATCGCTCTGATCTATACCAGGAACCCTACAGAAAGAGGGGGAAAAAGAGGAGGGATTCCAAATCCATGGACAGCTACACACACTGTCTGGGCAGTAATAGCTCATCACCTAAGGAGGTAAGTGCAGGGGGGACAAGGGTGTTGGAAAGGGTATGGATTTTGTTCACCTATTTTCTGAAAAGGTGATTTTCCACTTTAAAGTGTTTGTAAAGGTTATTTATATAACAAATATGTCCTACTTATCTACTCTGTGCAATGGTCCTCCTCTTCTCGGGTCCTCCGTCAGAGCTCCCGGCCCTTCCCTCCTGCTGAGTGCCCCCAGAGCAAGCTGCTTGCTCTGGGGGCACTTGTGCATCTTTGCTCTCGAGCTGCCTCTGTGTGTGTATGACACACACAGAGAGCAGCTTAGCCCCGCCCCCCACTCCCTCCTCACTGGCTGTTTTTGACAGCAGAGTCCAACGGCTCCCACTGCAGTATCTCAGCCAATGAGGAGGGAGAGACAAGAGAGAGCTTTTGCTCTAGTGCACATCGCTGAATCAGGCTCTGCTCAGGTGAGTATAAGGGGGGAGGGAGCTGCACACTGAAGGTTTTTTACCTTCATGCATAGACTGTATGATGGTAAAAAAAAACTTCAGCCTTTAGAACCACTTTAAAATGTATCTATAGGCCTAATTTCTAGTTTAGTTTTGGATTGATTGGGGAAAGGTTAGTTTTCCAATGGCGAGATTTCCCTTTACCTGTTTAAGACCCAACAACGGGAAGATAAAAGAAATCTCTCTAAAGGGAAAGGAAGTCCACTCTTAGACAGGTATCTTCAATAGAGGCTTCCCATGCCAATGGTCAAAGGGGCAAATATTAAGGCTTAGTCTTCTCAAGAGAGTTGGTCCTGAAACTTGAATGGCATTAGATTTGGCCTGAACTTCAAGAATTTGAATGCGCCAACCCTAGTCTGTATTTTAGTGTTATTCTTAGAGATTTGGGCCCTAAAAGGCTTCTAGGAGAAAGGGACCAAAGGCTGCTCCATAGGCTGATAAAATACAAGGAGCCAAGAGACAGTCTGGGGGATAAAACATAGGAGAGATTACAGGATTGTAGTATGTATAGTTTTGAGGAAAGAATGGAAAGAGTGGACTGGACATGATCAAATCCTTTATCTACATGAATGGGGTGAATAAGGTTCAGGTGGGCAGTATATTCAATATCAAGCCAAGATCAAGAACACAGGGACATGACCTCAGACTAGCTGGAGGCAAGTTGAATGCTTACCTTAGAAAGTATTATTTTACTGAAAGAATAATTTATTATTGGAATAAACTTCCAGCACAGGTAGTGAATCAGTCAACAGTAAGTTCAGACATGCTTTGGACAAACATAGATCTATACTCAGAGAAAAAAAGTATAAAAAATGGAGTAGAATTGACAGACCACTTGGTCTTTTGCTCTCTGCTCTTCTGCTGTTGCCTGGATACCATTAGCGTGCTTCCAGTGCCACCACTTCCCACGCTTCTATCCTATTATCTGGTAGATTTTCTAAAGAAAGTGATAAAGGTTGTTTTTTTGGCCCATCAGGGCTGCCAGGAGCTTCCCAAATGACTGTATTCTGTACGCCATTGCATAATTTTATGTTCTGTAATTCACATTTACTTGGAGCCTGCTTTAGATTCAAAATCACTTCAATAGAACTTCAGTAGGACTTCTGGTTCGGAATACTTGGTTGAGTCCTCCATCTAGGCATTTTTATAGACCAACAACCATCTCTATATAAATGTTTTTGTTGATAATCTAATGGTCTGGGAACCATGTTTTTCTTATATATTTATAATGCAGGAACGAAACTTCCAACTCTACTCTATAGGTGAAAAAAAAAAAAAAACATTACCCTTCCTTACTGCCACATCAACAATTTTTAGTCCATAATAAGGCTCTCCAAGAATCCTCAGCCCCAGAATTTTCATTTACTTATTAGGCCCTTTAAAGGTCTGTAATTCAGAAGAAACCTTTTGTGTGGAACATGACGTCTCCAACAATAATGTTAGAGGTACCAAACTAGGGATTTCATCTCATGCAACAAGCTTATACAACAATGAAAAGTTAACAGCAAGCATTTCTTGTACATGTCCTCCCAACTTAGATTTCTCATTTTAAAAAATGTAGAAAGTGCACTAGGGTAGCCTATTTCAACATTTACTGGCCAGAAGCAGAGACATTTTTTTCAACAACTAAATCTTAGTTTAACTTTATAAAGACTATTAGCAAATTAGTGAGCTGTACCAAATTTTGGACAGATTCCTGGATATCTACAAGATTTACCTCTCTCACCTAATGGATCCATCTGTTCTCCCCTGCCTCTTTATTGAACTGATAATATAGTCCTCCAGTCAGAGTGTGAGGGAAACAATTATATTCCTCAATATATTAGACTGTCAGTGACATAAATACCTTAAAGGATATGTAAAGATTACATTTTAAAAAAACAAACATGTCATACTTACCTAGGTTTTGCACAGAGTGGCCCCAATCCTCCTCTTCTGGGGTCCCTCAGCGCACTCGTGTTTGCACGCTCCCATGTCCTGCTGCTGCATCCATTGACACAGACAGCAGGACTTGACTCGGCTCCGCCCCCGGCTCCCGCATCATTGGATTTGATTGACGGCAGTGGGAGCCAATGGCTGTGCTGCTATCAATCTATCCAATGAGGACCCGAGACACCAGCTGGAGCGTGTGTGCTCGTCCTTAGCGATGGAACAATCGGGCTCAGGTAAGTAAAAGGGGGCTGGTGCACCACAAAAGTTTACAACCCCTTTAACCAGTTATATTGTGGGGTTGGTAGAGATTAATATATATATTCTTACTGTGTATCAATGTTAAATCATCAGTGTAATTATGTCACTGAGATTATTATGTCCTTCCTATACCTTCTTCCACTCTTAGACAGGAGATCAATGAGTGGGGGCAGGGGAACAAGTGCTTTTAATGAGAGGAATAATTCTAGGGCCATCATTCATGGTTAATGCTAAACTGATGACCTGTAATGGCTTTTAAAGCATCAACTATGGTATCTCCTGTGGGTTTTTGGGGATGCAGGAAACCGGGCTCCCTTCTCCATATTTAGTGGACATGCTCCAAGGCTCTACGATTTTGGTCCCGGGTCAATGCAATGATCCGAACGGTCTTACACTTATTTCTTGCAAGCAACCCCTGGGAAGCATTGCAGCATAAGTCTATCCTGTCCTTGACTAAAGCCCAGATGAAACTGGTGGGGTTTGTGTTCATAGCAACCCAGCAGACCTTGGCCAGAAGCCTGGCGCCAACCATTCCTTAATTTCACTGAAGTTAAACAGCGGTTCGTGGAAACCATGGTCCATGAGAAGCTCACATCCATACTTAGCGAAACTCATGTCAAATTCTTGAAAATTTGGGATCCATGTATAACCTATAATGGCCATTTAAACTTGGTTCATTCTTTACTCTCCAAATGATCATCTGGACAGACTTTTTTTTTGCATCGTGTAACAGGCTGGCCCGCACATGATTCCTTTCCCTCTACCCCCCAGGCAAGCCTTCCCCCTCTCCCATTTTGCAAAGATTTCCTCCATGCTCTCCCCTATTCTCGCCCTTTAGCGAGTCTTGAGTTCTGGGATACCTTCCTCCTTCTACATTCCCATTGAGGTATACTCCCTTGGGTATTAAGTATTGATACGGATGGAGCTTCTCCCAGCTAATATTACAGTACATGAACATATACAGTTACCTGTTCCTTATAGTTTGAGATGTCATTTGTAGTGTCACCTCTGCTCTATTCAGTTGACCTATTCCTATCATTTTCTTGCCTCTGTAACCCCACTGTTGTTGCATTTTTTTCTATATGCAAATCTTTTACATACCCTGCACCAATGCTTGAAAACCCAATAACATATTTTGTGAAATAAAGCATCACCTGTGGAGAATTTTGGGTACCATAGTTTTTTTGTGATTCCACGGGTGTGCAATTTTAAGGGTTCACGTGTTTGGTATCTATTTACTCGAGGTACTCCAATCATTCATATTTTATTTTACCAAAAAATGTATTTTGTATTGTTTGCACTAACATTTATTTTAGTGTATTTTTTCCTGAATATATGTGTTTGATAAATAGCTGGACAAATATTGTGTGACAAAGAATTGCAGCTACAGCGACGACCCATCCATAAGGGGCGCAGAGGCACCACCCCCTAATCTCTATGCGCCGTCCCCTAATCTTCATAGAGTTCTACAAGTGTATTTTTTTTTTGTGAAGCAATTGATTAGAGCCGGAGGCTCAAAAAGGTTGGGCTCGGGGGCAGAGCACTGTGCCCTGAGCCCACCCATTTGTGACATTAGCGAATGTTGATTCACTACTGTCTTCCTACTTCTCCTCCCAGCCAATCAGGATAGGAAGTGGGTCCTAAGACCAGATTGGCCAGGAGGAGAAGCTGGGTAAGCCGTGACCTGGATGGGGTAAGTGCGGGGCTGGCAGGCTTGCAAGCGGGGCTGGCGAGTGGGGGACGGGTGGGGGGTTTGTTTGCAGCCCCCCCCAAAAAATGGAGCACCAGCTGCCACTGTGCAGCTACCACCATTTTATTTTCCAGGTCGCTGCTTTCGAACAATATATACTTTTTTTGGGGGGGAGTTGCAGTATTTTCTTGCAAAAAATGCAGGTTTTAACAAAAAAAATAAAAATTGCCCTGGTAGAGTGGTGGTTAAAGTTGCTGATACTAAATCCAAATCAGAGTACATTACTTGCAGTTACACATTAATTAAATAACATTTAACTGCATTTTTATTATTTTTTTTTACTCTGCCTGCAGTTCAAGTTTACAGCACACCAATTTCTTTTTTGCACCCTGTTTGTGTACTAATCAGCAAATCTTTTTTTTTGTTTTTGCAAATTGTTAAAAATCCACCCAGTAAACAGATAATTACAGTGTACAATGTTTCACAATTAGTAATACTAGTATGCAACGAAAACACATTTTGCTGTAACAAACCCAGCTAAAACAGGATTTTGGCAATACTACAAAACTGCCGTTCCTAATCCTGAGGCA
The DNA here is from genome assembly GCA_018402905.1 of Glandirana rugosa. Taxonomy (NCBI): domain Eukaryota; kingdom Metazoa; phylum Chordata; class Amphibia; order Anura; family Ranidae; genus Glandirana; species Glandirana rugosa. The sequence continues at coordinate 47,725 of BLSH010206717.1, forward strand.
GGAATAAACATAAATTCAGCAATGAATACTATTCCATTTTTTTTTCGACCTTGTACAAGTATTTTTATCCTCTCGTGCCTTCAGACAACAAATCACAAGGCCAAGCCTGGGAGTTACGCTTGTGCTGGGAGCTTTGTGTCACAATAAATCTTATTCAGTGTTCCATTGTCCAAAGGAATCTCTAATGCACATAATGCTCCCTAATTAAGAATAGTAATAATTCTTCTTAATGTATCTTTTAACATCTCTACACAAGAACAAATATTAAAAAACCAAAGGGCCCTTTACATCGATACCTAAAGTGGACCTTTTGAAATTAATAAATTCCTGACAGGTCACAGTATCACAATATACAGAGAAAGTATCTTTTTTTTCAAAAACAATTTACTTTTTATATGATTAAAAAGCTGTCCTTGAGCTCTAGTCTGGTGACTTTGTCTCAGCTGAAATGGTGCCTCAGTCTGCTGCAGGCACGAGGAAGCATTGGGGGAGATAGAGGAGACTGAGGAAATGCTTCTTCCTGCCTGGAGCAGACATGGCATCATCTGATCCCTTAAAGGCTTAGTTCACCTTTAGAACATGTTACATGTTGCATCTGTATTTAGGGTGTAACATGTTACAGCTCCTGCTCCCCTCTCCTCCTGATCCCTTTCCTCTGTGACAGTGGGCAGGGGTTCCTCTCCCCTGCAGCCCCTTGCATAGTTAAAGCGATTGTAAAGGTAAACATTTTCTTTTAAATAACACACATCTCTATACTTACCTGCTCTATATAATGGAACCGCACAGGGTGGCTGCGAACCTACTCTTCTCAGGTCCCCCGTCAGTGCTCTTTGTCCCTTCTCTCCGTCTCGTGCCTGCTCACTCCAAAGCCCTGCTGCAGCGCCCATTGACACAGACAGCGGGAGCCAGCTGCATGATACCAATTATCTTTTTAGCTGTCTGAAAGGTTGTCATTTTGACTAACTCTGTAAGTGGCATGTTTGCCATTGCCCCCAATGATTTGGTTATAGCAAGGGTCCTCTGAGACCTGAAAATGATTTGAGGCTGGGTTCACAACTAAATCAGATACGGCTCACAGCAGTGGTCCAGTACGTCCCTGTTCTCCTTTTCAGGGATGAATAAGGACCAAATTTTTGCCTGAATTTGGACCTGAAATGGAGCCAAAGATGCATAGGACTCCTGTGCAATGCGCTCCACAGCCACCCTGGAGATGTGTGAACCAACTCCATAGAGAGCCGGTCACACTCTCCTGTCGTGTGAACTGAATGCAGGGGCAAACCACATCCAATTCGCACTAGTGTGAACCCAGCCTTAGGGGGGACTCTGATGGGAACCCTGATGTAAAGGGACACTCTGATGTGGAGTCTGATGTAAGGGTGGACTCTTATGGGGACCCTTATATAAGAAGAGACACTAATGTGAACTCTGTATGTGAGTACCCTGTTACATCAGAGTTCACATTAATTTCTCTCCTTACATAAGGGCCCCCATCAGAGTCCACCCTTGCATTAGACTCCACATCAGAGTCTCCCCTTACATCAGGGTTCCTTATCAGAGTTCCTCTTTACATTAGAGTCTACATCTGAGTCCCCCGTTACATCAGAGTTCACATTAGTGTCTCTTCTTATATTGATATCACCATCAGAGTCCACCCTTGCATCAGACTCCACATAAGAGTCTCCCCTTACATCAGGGTCCCTATCAGAGTTCCTCTTTACATTAGAGTCTGTATGTGAGTACCCTGTTACATCAGACTCTAATGTAAAGAGGAACTCTGATAGGGACCCTGATGTAAGGGGAGACTCTTATGTGGAGTCTGATGCAAGGGTGGACTCTGATGGTGATATCAATATAAGAAGAGACACTAATGTGAACTCTGATGTAACGGGGGACTCAGATGTAGACTCTAATGTAAAGAGG
>BLSH010206717.1:105384-135717 GCA_018402905.1 Glandirana rugosa
TCGTACGTTAATGATTATTCTGTAGGGCCATAAGTGTCCGTCCAACATGTTTTTACCTCTCTTAACCTAATATCTGACAACGTTATAAAAAATGCAAAGGATAAAGATAAAGTTCTGGATTTGTTTTAGACATTTAAATTGCCTTGACAACCCCCCTAAAGAGGGCCCCTTTCCACTCCCAGGCCCCAGAGCAGCCACATGGAATGCTATAGCTATTGTTACACCTTTGCTCCCACCACATCTCAGATCCATATCTCTAAAACTTTAATGAACACAACAGTTTTTTTTTTTTATTAGATGATAGTATTAGACAGGGCATTGATCTGTGTTGTGTTACGGATTGCTAACAAAGATAACATCATGCTGAATGAGACAATTCCCACCACGTAAAAAATATTGCAACAGTCTATAATCCAATTCTCTCCATTTTTGTACAACCTGCCTGTGAATACCGGGATGTCTTATTAGTAATTGCATGCTGAGCAGAAAAATGAACAGCAATGAAAACATAAAAAAACAATTATCACCATGTATAACACCTCCGGTATATAAACTACGCTAAGTGAATTCGCTATTTTTCAAACAAGTAGATGAGAAATAAGTTGACAAGATGAAATATAAGATCGATCCTGAAATGAGTCTGTTAATGGAAACTCGTCAAGAGAAAAATATAGAGCCTTCCATTGCTGGCTCTGAAAATGCCAGTTGTCTGGCTGTCATGACAATTCTCTGGTTTTAATACTTTTGTGTGGAGACCTGCAAACAATACGTGGATGAGGACCTTTGGCTTTTCTTACCTGTATACTTGTACTAGGTCATCACTTTAGAAATGACTAAAGCCAGTGTTGTCAGCAGAGTAGCCAAGCAATTGGTATCTTCACAAGTAGATCAGAAATGAAAGAGTCCATATTAGGCTTATGACAGGTTTACTTTAGGAACTAAGAAAAGGTTACACTGTATTTAAATCACATTTATATAACTAAATAATTATGCATGATAGTAAAATAGATGATATGAAAGTATAGCATGCAAAAGCTGAGAACATACATCACAGGCAATTAAAGCGGAGTTCCACCCAAAAGAGGAACTTCCACTTGAAGGACTCGTGACCCCATTACATGCCACGTTTGGGCATTTTTTTGGGGGGGAGCGGGCACCTAATTTTCACAGGTACCTGCTCCCTCTTCCGCTCAGGCTGCCTAGGCGACTCGAGCGGAAGTTCTCCTCTCCCCCTCCATCCCTGCAATCTTCTGGGACACGTCACAGGTCCCAGGAGATTGCCCTGCCATTCAGGACATGCAGCTCAACATGTTAGTAATGTGGCTAGTCCCTAAAAAGTGGATAACACACATCCAGTGTAGATCAAATATGAAATTTTAAGATTTAGCTACTATTGTTATTTTCTTTGCTGGCAGCAAATAATCCCCCAATCTCCTGGCTGCATTTTCAGTAATGTCATCATTTTCTACTGAATGGATAGGCTACATTCTTAGTGATGTCATCATTTTCTACTGAATGGATTGGTTTCATTCTTAGTGATGTCACTGGTCCCTAGGGATCAGGTAGGCAACATTATCAGTGAGGTCATCCCTCTCTAGTGAATGGATAGGCTGCATTCTCGTGATATCGTGGGTCTCTGATGAGCTGAGTGGCTACATTCTCAGTGATGTCACCAGTCTCCACTAGTTGGATAGGCTGCATTTTTAGTGATGTCACCGATCTCTAGTGAATACACAGGCTACATTCTTAGTGATGTCCCTGGTCTCTAGTAAATTGCTGCAATGCTAGTCATGTGGCTAGTCCTTAAAAATGAATAAAACACATCCAGTGTAGATCAAATATGAAACTTTAATATTTAGCTTATACTGTTATTTTCTTTGCTGGCAGCAAATAATCCGCCAATCTCCTGGCTGCATACTCAGTGATGTCGTCGTTTTCTAGTGAATGGATAGGCTAAATTATTAGTGATGTCATTATTTTCTAGTGAAAGGATGGGCTGCATTCTCAGTGATGTCATCATTTTTACTGAATGTATAGGTTTCATCCTAAGTGATGTCACTGATCCCTAGTGATCGGATTGACTGCATTATCAATGATGCCATCCCTCTCTAGTGAATGGATAGGCTGCATTCTTAGTAATGCCACAAGTCTCTAGTGAATGAATAGGCTACTTTTTCAGTGATGTCACCAGTCTCCACTGAATGGATTGGCTGCATTTTTAGTGATGTCCCTTTGGTGAATACATAGGGTCAGGGCTGGCCCAAGACATTGTGATGCCTGGGTCCAAGAATGAAATGCTGCCCCCCCCCCAAAAAAAAATCACGCCCACTAAAAGGCCCCCACATCTATTATTCTATATCATGATAAATAAAACTAGTGCAAAATCTGACTTGAAAAATTTAGTTTTAAACACATAAGTCTGAGCCTAGGTTAAGGGCGAGGGTAGTATATAGACAGGCTAGTGTAGTATACAGACAGCCTAGTGTAGTATACAGACAGGCTAGGGTATATAGAGACAGGGTAGGGTATATAGAGACAGGCTAGTGTAGTATACAGGCAGGTTAGTGTAGTACACAGACAGGCTAGTGTAGTATACAAGCAGGCTAGTGTAGTACACAGGCAGGCTAGTGTAGTATACAAGCAGGCTAGTGTAGTACACAGGCAGGCTAGTGTAGTATACAAGCAGGCTAGCGTAGTACACAGACAGGCTAGTGTAGTATACAGGCAGGCTAGTGTAGTATATAGACAGGAGGTTAGTGTAGTATACAAGCGGCAGGCTAGTGTAGTATTCAGGCGGCAGGCTAGTGTACTATACAGGCAGGCTAGTGTAGTATGCAGACAGCAGGCTAGTGTAGTATACAGACAGGCTAGTGAAGTATACAGGCAGACTAGTGTAGTATAGTCCTGATTAATAAACTGCTTTGCAGCCTTTATATGTAACACTTTAACACTTTTTCCAGTACTGGCTGTCATGTCTGTTACTAAGCTGGCCGAATTTGTGTCCTGCATGATAAAGAGGACAGTCTGTTATCCACAGTGCTTGGGGGGGATTACTAATGCAATTACTGTGTCCATTCAGCAGGGTGCTAATGTGATCAGACTTACTCAGGCAGCTACTCAGTGGTGGACTGGCGGTGCCAGTGGCGGCGGTCGGTGGGTACTCCTGCTAGCCTGCGGGCTGCACTGCCTCTTGAGAGGTACAGGCAGGCAGCTGAGCTACTCAGTGGCTGTGCAGTGGCGGCCGCCGGGTCCAGCAGGTACTCCTATGGAAGCCCGCGGGCTGCGCTGTGACCTGCCTGTGCTGACTATTCCGTGACCTAGAGTAGACTGCTCCAGGCCCCACTCTGCTCCGCACCGATCCTGAGCCCCGTTCCGCTCCCCAGCACATGATGCTAGCATGATGACAAGTCAGTGCACGCTCTGCCCGTGTTGCCGGCCGGGCTGCCGTCCCTCTTAAAGTGCCGCCTGGAACCCAGGGACCCACTGGGACCCATGGTAGGGCTGGCCCTGCCTAGGCTACATTCTCTGTGATGTCACTGGTCTCCAATCAATGGATAGGCTACATTCTCAGTGATGTCAGCAGCCTCTAATGAATGGATAGGCTGCATTCCCAGTGATGTCACTGGTCTCCAATCAATGGATAGGCTACATTCTCAGTGATGTCAGCAGCCTCTAATAAATGGATAGGCTGAATTCTCAGCGATGTCATCCGTCTCTAGTAAATGTATACGTTGCATTGTCAATAATGTGACTAGTTAGAAAAGAAAAATGGATAACACAGATCCAGTGCAGAAAAAAATATGAAACTTTAATATTTAGCTAATACTGTTATTTTCTTTGCTGGCAGCAAACAATCCCCTGATCTCAGCACTGACAGTGATTACAGTATTGTTTCATGAAATTGTAGCCATTGTGCAGAATAACAGAAGCGGCTGTGAAATTTCTTCATGAGATGTGCGTGTCACATCAGCAATTGCAGCTCAACACAACCGGCAATTACTGACCAACGAGCAAACATCAGCCAGGATAAAATACTATTTCCCCGCCGGTGACATGGATCAGCTATTTGTAAACTTTCATTACCGCAGGAACCCAAACCCATTCAGATGCTTAGGGAAAAAAAAAAGAGATAGTTTAATCCCATAGCTTCTGAATATCCCATTGGTGCCCATTTCCTAGGTACAGGATTATAGGTAGATATAAATATTTATTAGTCTCTAAAAACTAGAACAAATGGCTAAAAAAGAAATCACACATTGTTTACTATCTGAAATGACAGCTGCAGATTTAAAACACATTATTTTGTTTCATAAATCCAAAGACAGGCAGCAATTTAAAGTACAACTCTCTAGGCAATAGCCACTGTAAACATTGCTTTGTTTGGATTTCGCTGTCTGCGGAGTGCGGTGTATGAGAGTGTTCCACACTACCGAATCATCCTTTATGGCTCCTGGCACAGAAACTACCAAATTAAAAAGGAATGCTGATCAGCAAAACGTCTTTGTGAATTAACATAGAGGTAATCCTGATGCATTTCTGCAGACCAGGACTGAAAACAAGAAGGAATGTTTCTCTGCCAACAGCTGAATGTAAACAAAAAATATGGCTTAATAAAAGTTATAGGTTATACTTACAGAGCTAATAGTGACCTTAGAGGTATTAAGGTGGCTGTAAACCTCTTAAATGAAAAATGAACAAAGCATGTCCTTTTATAGTGGGTACTAGCCCCAAACCAAAGCACCTAGTGTGGTTCCTCTCTGATCTCTCCTCCCTCTGCTATCTGCAAGAGTCACTTCTGACAATCTAAAATGATTAACAGCCTCAGCCGTTTCATGTTTCCCTGTAAGACCGTGTAGAGGAGGGTGTGTTGTTTCCCTCCACTCAAGTCTCAGATTACACTCAGCTCTCATCTCTATGCTGTGCAGTGTGTGGCATCAGATCCCCACCCCCTGACTGCTGGAGCTGAGAAAAAAGCCTCTGATTTGTGTGTTTTATAAGTCTGTATAGGGGAGAGGGCAGCAGATAAACCGGTACAACTTATTTAGAAATATTTTCTCACCTGATGTAGTCTCTTTACTGGGTATATGTAAAAGTATACAACCACTTCAAAAGAGTTAATGGAGTTCATATACTAAAGGCAAATATACTGTCCTTTTTCCAAGGTAAGTCACACTTTTCAAAGGAATTTAGTGAATGAGGTGACGCCTTGCTGATTTCCATCATCCAATCATGCGCAAACAAAAATTATGTTTTTTCTTTTTCCTTTGTACATGGTTGTGTACTCTTTGCATGGTGAAAATTCACCACAGTCACTGAGGAAAATTCCATTGCAAAGTATAGCTTCCTTTGCAAAGCAAACAGCCTATTTGTCTTTAGGCAATCAACCCCAAAGTGTTTTAAAAATACAATTATACGTGGACCACCTCAGTACTAGTGGGTGTTTCTATTCTTATTGTATATATATATATGTGTGTGTGTAAATAATGTATTTTTATGTTTGCTGGTATTTTGCATTCCAATAAATATTGTTATATTTTAAAGTCAATCAAAAAGAAAATAAAATTGAAAAATATTTTAATTTCCAAATTTGATCAGATGTGACTTTAAAAAGTCTAGTGTTGCCATAGCTACACAGCACAAACATTTTTCTGCTTCACAAACTACAGCACTAAACTGATGTTCATGGTACACTGCCTGAAAAAAAATATTTACTAAATAAATAAAGCTATTTTTTAACAATGTCTATTCTCAACCCAACATTAAAAAAAAAAAAAAAAAAGACGCATAAAAGAAGCATAAAAGTATCAAAAGATAAAAAAAAATGAGTTAATTAGGGCTATTGCATGTGAAAAATAAAAAAAAAATAGGATCGGCAAGCTGTTACAGTGTTTAGGAAGCAGGTTTAGAAATGACATTTAAATTTTAACTGGATATTATTAATTTTGCTTAAAAAAAAATTGTTATTGAGTATTTTTTACATAAAATCCAGTATTTAGCTTCTGTTGCACCTCAGTGCTGTTGTTCTCCTTCAGCTTCTTTCTGTCTACATGCATTGACTGCACATCATTGTTCTGGGCCAGCTTCCTGATGACAACAGTGGACCCTTACGGCCGCTTGTAGTGTCCACCAGGGGTGCAGGGTAACAAAACCTGAGCCCAATTGAGAGACAGTTGTCCTTTAACAATAGGAAATACTCAATAAAAAACCTAAGGGATCCTTGCCCTATTTTAAAACCATAAAATAGTAACAGCTGCCAGCGCAGGATGAAAAAAATAAAATAAAGTAAATAAATTAAAGTGCACAGAAAACTTCAGTCAATGTCAATCAACTCAATAAATTGCAATAATGACCCGACAATAAATAAATCAGTAACCCCAAAATGGACACTCCACTAAGTCCACTTAGAACAGCAAACAACACCTAATATCCATAAATACAATCGTACAATGTTTATATATCAATATCAAATCAAAAACCAATATACAAAATAACTGGGAAAAAATGAATACACCCAATAAATAGTGCTATGGCGCAATAAAGTTCATAATAAATCAAAAATGTGATTCCAAAGTCAATCCTCATCACCACTCTTATGGAACAACTGTATTCAAAAAGTTTTTATCACATACATGTATCTTTTCATAAATGTGCTGCAAACCCAGTGTTATGCTTATCACCCCGTTCCTGTAATTTTCTGACTCTTGAAGTGCTATAGCCACAGTTGAGGAATCTTCATATTTGACACTTCTGTCAAATGCCTTTGTTCATTACCATGTGTGTGTGTTCAATGTGTCAAGATCTACAGGGTGGGCCATTTATATGGATACGCCTTAATAAAATGGGAATGGTTGGTGATATTAACTTCCTGTTTGTGGCACATTAGTATATGTGAGGGGGGAAACTTTTCAAGATGGGTGGTGACCATGGCGGCCATTTTGAAGTCGGCCATTTTGAATCCAACTTTTGTTTTTTCAATAGAAGGAGGGTCATGTGACACATCAAACTTATTGGGAAATTCACAAGAAAAACAATGGTGTGCTTAGTTTTAACGTAACTTTATTCTTTCATGAGTTATTTACACGTTTCTCTTTGTTTACAGCCATTGACATGTCGCCGAGGTTAACACGTGCGGAGCAGATAGAAATTGTGTTGATGTCTGGTGAACGCCGTAACCAGGTCATTGCAGCAGATTTCAATGCAAGACAACCTACGAGACCACCCATCTCCCACGCTACAGTTAGCAAACTGCTTGCTAAGTTTTGTGAAACTGGTTCAGTGTTGGATTTGCCAAAATGTGGACGCATGAAATCTGTCACTAATGAAGAAACATCAGTGGCTGTCCTAGCTTCATTCAACAAGAGCCCCCAGCGTAGCACTCGCCGCATGTCACTGGAGAGTGGCATTAGTCGAACATCCCTTCGGCGGATATTACCTACTTACAAATGGCACCCTTACAAACTCCAGCTACTGCAGCATCTCAACGAGGATGACCCAGATCGGCGCACTGAATTTGCAGAATGGGCAAAGCAAAACAGGACCCTCAGTTTACGCAGAAGATTTTGTTCAGTGATGAGGCAAACTTTTATGTGAATGGTGAAGTTAATAAACAAAATCACCGCTATTGGTCTGACACTAACCCACTTTGGATAGATCCCTCTAAGACTGTTGGAACCAAAAAATTGATGGTATGGTGTGGTATATGGGGTACAAAGATAGTGGGGCCATTCTTCATCAATGGAAGCCTCAAGGCCACTGGATATGCGAAATTGCTACATGATGATGTGTTTCCCTCTTTATGCACTGAAGCCGGCACGTTCCCTGAGTTTTTCCAGCAAGATGGTGCACCACCACATTATGGGTGTCAGGTCCGAGCATTCCTAGATGAACAGTTTCCTGGAAAGTGGATTGGTCGTCGTGGGCCAGTTGAATGGCCCCCAAGGTCTCCCGATCTGACCCCCTTAGACTTTTATCTTTGGGGTCATCTGAAGGCAATTGTCTATGCTGTGAAGATACGAGATGTGCAGCACCTGACACTACGGATACTGGAAGCCTGTGCTAGTATTTCTCCTACGGTGTTGCTATCAGTGTGTGAAGAGTGGGAGAAGAGGGTTGCATTGACAATCCAACACAATGGGCAGCACATTGAACACATTTTATAAGTGGTCAGAAACATGTAAATAACTCATGAAAGAATAAAGTTACGTTAAAACCAAGCACACCATTGTTTTTCTTGTGAAATTCCCAATAAGTTTGATGTGTCACATGACCCTCTTCCTATTGAAAAAACAAACGTTGGTTTCAAAATGGCCACCATGGTCACCACCCATCTTGAAAAGTTTCCCCCCCTCACATATACTAATGTGCCACAAACAGGAAGTTAATATCACCAACCATTCCCATTGTATTAAGGTGTATCCATATAAATGGCCCACCCTGTACAAATCATTGCTCTATCCCAGCCATTCTCAACTAGGGTTCCTCCAGAGGTTGCTAGAGGTTCATTAAGCTATGGCTGATTAGCCTCCAATTTAATGGTGCAGTAGAGTTCCCGGGGCCAACACCACTTGGCGAAGCCAGAAGCATGACACCAATTATGTTTTTAATGTCTGCAAGAGTGGCATTCTTACCACTGCTGTAAGGGTTGCCACCAATGGAAGGGGTATTTTTCCCATTGAACCCTGATAAACTAGTTTTATTAAGGGTTTCTCATAGGCCTGAAAATTATTTTAGCGGTTCCTCTGGGGTGAAAAGGTTAAGAAAGGGTACTCTATCCGATGGTGCCCTCTTATCTAGTGGATGCATCCAACACATCGGCAAGTGTCAGATATTAACCACTTCAGCTACGGAGACATTTTTGACACTTGCTGTTTACAAGTTAAAGCCAGTATTTTTTGTTAGAAAATTACTTAGAACCCCTAAACATTATATATTTTTTTCTAACATCCTAGAGAATAAAATGGTGGTAGTTGCAATGCTTTTTGTCACACCGTATTTGTGTAGCGGTCTTATAAGCGCCATTTAAAAAAAAAATCACTTTTTTGAGTTAAAAAATAAGACAACAGTAAAGTTAGCCCAAATTTTTTCTATATTGTTAAAGATAATGTTAAGCCAAGTAAATTGCGCTCGCTCGTGGAATGGCACCAAACATTGGCACTTAAAATTCTCCATCGGTGTCATTTAAAAATTTCTACAGGTTACCAGTTTTGAGTTACAGAGGAGGTCTAGTGCTAAAATTATTGCTCTTACTCTAACGATCGCTGCGATACCTCATGTGTGGTTTGAACACCGTTTTCATATGCAGATGCGACTTATGCGTGTGTTTTCTTGGCTGCGCGAGCTCGCGGAGACGGTGGCGCTTTAAAAATGTATTGGTTTTTTTTATTTATTTTTTTAGCACTGTTCCTTTTTAAAAAAAATCTGATCACTTTTATTGCTGTCACAAGGAATGTAAACATCCATTGTGACAGTAATATGTGGTGACAGGTACCTTTCTAAAAGACCCCCTAACCCTCCTTTGCACTTAAAAGTATGCAGATTGCCAAAAATGGCGTTTCTGAATACTGTATTTTTTCTGCCATTGGCACCCGAGTAAACTGGAAGTGACGTTGTGACGTTGTTTCCGGAATTTCACGAAGGAGACCAGATCAAAGTCGATTGCGGTTTCGTTTGGGACTCCACACAGCCAGCAGATGCACTGGATGGACGCTCCGGTCTTGGACAGTGGCGGGGGGGGGGTGTCCCCTCCCGCCGCCTGGGATAGCGGGCGCGCGGCTCCACAGCCGAATCAGCGGTTATTACCAGGTAGCCGTCCACCCCCTCTAAAAACCGGTATCGGGGTATAGCCTGCATCCACTTCTCCTGACCGTCATTTATATGCGAGTGGTTAAAGTGATATTAAAGCTTTTGTTTTCTTATTTTTTATTTATTATACGTTGTTTCCTGCAATAGAGCCACCCTGTCGCAGTATATATGCGGTGGGTGGTCTTTAAGTAGTTAAAGTAGAAACATAAGCAAAACTTTTTTCAGTTTGGATAGAGTAAGGGAGGGTTTTAACCCCTGTTGATTCATTTTTTGCCATCTGTGCCCCATTGGGGAGATCTCCCTTCACTTCCGGTCTTATAGCCAAAATAGGAAATGAGAGGAAATGCCTGCAAATTAAGAGAATCCCGTGGGGACCCCCAGGCCACCAGAATTAGTGTTCCCATTGGAAGATTTCCCCTCCATTACTTGTCAGGGGACAACCAAAAATTTTGGATTTTCTTTCACTTTCAATGATAATGATAAACAAGACAAATATAAAATATAAAAGATGCATCTCCCTAATGGGGAGCAGACAGCATTAAAACCTGACAGGTGTTTTAAAGCGGAGGTCCGCCGACCGTCACCGCCCCTTTAACTGCTGACTGTTAACTTTAGGATACTTACCGGTCCTGGAGTCCAGTGATGTCGGCGCCGCCACCGATCTTTGGATCAGCTGGTTGAGTGCTGCCGCCGCCATTGAGGGTAAGGGAACCAGGTAGTGGAGCCTTTCGGCTTCATGCTGGGCCCCTACTGTGCATGCACGAGCCGTCGCTGCACTTTCTCACTGGCCCGGTGGCAGAGGAGGAGGAGAAGGGAGCCGGGCTGCTGACGTCAGGTATCCCCCCCTCCCCCCTGAAAAGTGCCAAATGTGACACCTGAGGGGGGGAGCAATCTGATGAGGCAAAGTATAGCCTTTAGTTATACTTTAAGATTCTTTGGGTGGCCATAGATGTTCAGGAGAGCAAAAGTTCCAGGATTGGGCAGTAGAAACGATAAGCAAAATCAATCTTCTATCGCAGGAAACATTTAGTTAATTTTTTTTTGGGGGGGGGGGGGGCTGAGGTCATAAATAAATGAGGTTTTGGTTAGTGAGCTTGGATCTACTCCTGTTCCTCCTGCACCTGGACTGGGACCTCCAAGTTGCATGTATACCATCAACAAGCCTGAAGTGGAAGCCTGATAAAGTTACAACTCCCATCATGCAATAAAGGATTAAAGGCCACTATTGGCTGACACCAGTAAGGAGGGTGGTGTCCTACTCTGATTGGTCTCTTACCTGAATGAAGACATACTCGTCCTGTACCACTAATGAATTGGTGTCAATATAACGAGAGAATGGTCCGCTCTTAGTGGTCTCTGCACACTCTTGTATTCTACAAGTTATGTAATGGGCATCTGCAAAAAACAGAAAGATATAATGTAAAGTACTCACATAAAGCAACATTTTGCAAGCAGAAGGAGATGCAGTCTACACGGTATAGAGTGCAATGTGGTGCAATTTAGAATAAATTCATCTCTTTTTGGTGGGCTCTTTACAATTGCAGACTCTGTTTGGATCGACCTCATACCCCCTTCAACCGACTGTCAAATTCATCATCATCATCACTAGAATGAGGTTCAAATTTGTTGCCATGCAGGATTCATGGTGAAATTTTGCAATGAAATGTCATTTAGCTTTTGCTTTAGTACAGACAGGTGTGCTACTTACAGTATTGTGCAGGTCTAAGACATCCCCCTTAGCATGTTAATTAGAGGAATTGTGTATTATTACTAATGTCCCTTAGGGCAGTGCCTTGCTCCCCATGCTCTTTATTTGGTAATCCCATGTCTATTCACCTTGAAAATGATTTGGTTTACAAACAGACCAAAGCCATCTGGGAAATGTCATTTAGCAGAAATTGTATTTTTTTTTCTTTCTAAATGTCACTTTTGCTTTAGTATGTCTTACGTCTCTGCCACTTCACAGGCAGGTTTAAGGAATTCCCCAAGCATGTTATTTAAAGGAACTGTGCATTTTTCACTACATTTTTTTTATTGTTTATTCATCAGTTTACCATTGGTCAGACATTAATATCATAGAATGTAACTGAATTGTGCAGGTTTGATTTTTCACTTAACCCCTTCCTTACCGGGCACTTAAACCCCCCTCCTGCCCAGACCAATTTTTGGCTTTCAGCGCTGTCGCATTTTGAATGACAATTGCGCGGTCGTGCGACGTTGTACCCAAATAAAATTTGCGTCCTTTTCCCCCCACAAATAGAGCTTTCTTTTGGTGGTATTTGATCCCCTCTGCGTCATTTCTGATCGCCGCTATAAACAAAAAATGAGCGACAATTTTGCAAAAAAGAACAATATTTTTTACTTTTTGCTAAAGTACAAATCCATTAAAAAAATTATTCATCAGTTTTGGGTGATATATATTCTTCTACATATTTTTGTTAAGAAAAAAATCAATCGGCGTATATTGATTGGTTTGCGCAAAAGTTATTGCGTCTACAAACTGGGAATTGATTTATGGCGTTTTTATTATTATTTTTTTTTTTTACTAGTAATGGCGGCGATCTGCGATTTTTATCGGGACTGCGATATTGGGGCGGACATGTCGGACATTTTTTACACATTTTTGGGACCAATGACATTTATTCAGCGATCAGAAATTTAAATGTCCACTGATTACTGTATAAATGTCATTGGCAGTGAAGGGGTTAACCTGCAGGGGGCAGTGAAGGGGTTAACAATGTTCCCTGGGTGTGTTCTAACTGTGGGGGGGGGGCAGGGCTGGCCAGGACATAACAGATCTAACTGATCCCAGTGACAGGGATCAGTAGATCTGCTATGTCCCCTGTCACAGAACGGGGAACCGCCGTGTTTACAACGGCGGTTCCCCGTTCTGAGGCTCCTAAAAGTGATCGGCGGGTCTCGGGCGGACATCGAGTCCAGGGGGCGCGCCTGGAGCATGCGCAGTGGAGGACGTCCATGGACGTCCTCCCGGCATTTCAGGCCCGCGCTGGAGCCGTACTTCGGCAATAGCGCAGACCTGGAATGGTTAAACATAAATAAATGCTGGATGCATTTTTTGCATTGCCCCTCATCAGGGCCAGATCTAGGGGCTGTGCTAGGGTGAGCTTTGCCCTCCCCCCACATTTCAGTAGGGCCACCCCAGGACCAGCGTAGAGTAAGAAAGGTTGAAATTTAAGCACCACACCACTGCTAAGAGGTCCAGATACAAATTTATTCCATTAAAGGTCAGAGGTACTATTCAAGAAATAGCCAATGTGGTTCAGGGGTCTACATGCCCCCTTCATGAAGGTTTGAGTAGCAACAAAGTGTAGCCCGGGCCCCGACCTCTGAAGGGCCAATGGTGCCCTTCAGGCAGAGGCGTCGCTAAGGAAGGGGAGGCTGACAGGGCTACAGCCCCAAGGGTGCCCCTGAAAAGCCCCGGGGCTCAGGGCTGTCAAACATTATTAATAGCCCTGAGCCAGCGGCCATTATTATTATTAAACTGTGGCTGCGTGGCCGCGCCTACAACTGACGTCACGGGTCCAATCCCACGCTAGCACGAGACAGGACGTGTGACTACAGTGATGTGATGTCTATCTATTAAAGGTGGGAGTGAGCGCAGGGAAAGCAGACGTCACATCCGGATCTGGAGGAGACCACCGAAGACCACGCTTGGCGTCCAGCATGCCATCTGCCTCTGATCCGTCCGTGGAGGTGCAATGAACTGAAGCCAGGCAGCAGGCAGAGAGGCAAGGCCGGAGCCCGGGACTCGGTGGTCGCCAGGACACCCGGACATGGCACCACTCAGTCAGCCACACAGCCAGCCAGTTAGGTAGGTTACAGGCCCCCAGCCCAGGGGCCCAGCCAGCCAGCCCAGAGCAGCATGGTGAGGAGCGGGAAAGAAATGTGGTGGCTGGTGGTTGGACACTCAACCTATTACTACCCCTATGCCGGCCACTGCACTGTCACTGGGGCCGGGGCTCCATCATTCTGGGGTTCCTAAAAACCTGCAGGAGGTTGTCTCATCTTCCTGGGGGTTTAACTTTCATTATGGGTACCCTATCATTGTGAGGGTCCTATGCATCATTGTGGGGGCACTATGGGGGTTTTATCATTGCGGGGGTGCCGTCTTCCTGGGGGGGGGTCTTCTGGTTCTCAGCCTAGAACCCACCTGTAGCTGTCTGTCTCCTCTACAAAGTGGACATTGCAGTCATTTTGGTTCTTGTAGTTCTCCAACCCCTAACCCTGTCATGTGGCGGAACTACAAGTCCCAGCAACTTTAAAGTGTGGGTGGGGCTTTTGGTGGGGCTTGGGTGGGGCTTTGGGTGGGACTTAATTTGAAATGAGGGAGGGGTCATCACATTTACCTTCAGGCTGAAACCTTCAGGGCCAGGGAGAGCTGACATCCAGCATCACAAAGTGGGTCACTAGTCATGGTGGGTGCAGATGGAATAATTGAGTTGGGCTCCCACTGCCACTGGGTCCCTTGCACTTCACACACCAACCGCTGTATTTCCCAAGTGTCCCCACACCAACTTGCTGGGTCTCTTCTTCGGCTCTGCAGCCCAACTTCTGAACTTTCTTGCAAGCGTCACCCCCAATATTCCACTAGGTTCCTAGCTTGACTTCTGCTGAGACTTCGCCAACTTTTCCACTGTCCCCCAGCTAGTAAAAAAGGCTGCTCTGGAACTCAGATTTCAAACTCTGGCCTCTGATAACAAGAGCGTTGTCCCCGTAGGCAACAACTTCCCCTTTACCTCTGACCCTGGTTCATGCTTTGCCTCTGGCGACAGGAATGATGGTCTTCCATTAAAAAATCTGTCCCTTCACCTTCCACAAAGAGGGGTTCTCTGGCCGGCAGAACCCGTGCAACTTGGTTAGGCTTCCGACATGAAGCCCCCACCCCACGCTGCTGCTTCTTGTCCTGGGTAGGCTTCAGAATGCCTAGCAACCAGGTGCTCCTGGATAGGCCTCAGGCTTCTGGCCTAGCAGCCAGGAGTTTCCAACACATGTCCATCCAGGCAGCCGTTCAGGTGGCACAGAACCCCAATCACCTGGCTCCTCCCAAATATATAGGTTCTCCCAGTAGGCCATGGTGCCCAAGAAAACCCCTGCCCATTGGCTAGAGCAGCCCATCATTCATATTCCAAGTTCATACAAACCTTATCATGCCAATGGCACCAGCAGCAGTGCCACCTAATGGCAGAGGAGAGAGGTGCATCAAACTCAGAGTTAGGAAGAGAATCAGGAGATCCTCTAAAAATTGGCCAGGCTAATTGTCACCTAGCAAACTAAATTTGCCAGCAGACCCGTTCAAAACCAGGGTGCTACACAAGGTAACAAACTAGTAGTGAACTGTACCTACAATAGTATTTATTCCAGTATGAATTTAGAGCACAGGCCTAATCAGCAGCTTGTTTGGCAGCCTCCAGGACCAGTAACATTGGTATCAGGAAGAAGAAGGGCTGAGGGGCAGCATGCAGTCTTGTCCATGCCAAGTATGTATAGCTGCACAGTGCCCTGCCCCTATCCATCACACCACATTATTTGTTTCCATGGTGCAGGGGGTGGACTAGGATGCATGGCATCATTTGTTGCCAATCGTGAAAGGGGGGACTGCTGTGAGGGGGAATGGTGGGCATTCTGTTGTCATAGAGTTGGGCTCTGTTGTAATGGGGGGATACTCTGTTGTGTTGGCAGTATTCTATTTCAATGGGGGGACTCTGTTGTAGTTGGGGGACTCCAATAGGAAGGCTGACTCTAATGCAATGGGGGTGACTGTAATTTAAAGTAAACAATGTAATGGGGGGGACTGTGGTGGGGGCTGATCCTGAATTGCTGGTATGGTGTTGACAATATGCCTCCCTGGCTTTTTTACTGCACCCCCAGATCAGACAGGCTAGATCCAGCCCGTTCCCTCATGGCATGGCACTGCCCAGCTACCAATGTCCTTTGTTGTACAATACCTTGCCTATTAGTATTCAAAATATAGAAAATTGTCTTCAATGGGGTTGGCATTACAGTTTACAATTTATGGAATTCTGAACATGTTTGCTGAACAACATATGGGCAAAATGAACCCAAGTAGATACGCCCATTGCTAATCATCATCAATCCAAGTTGGTGCTAGTATGACTTTGTAACAGGATGACCTCTGCAGTCTCTCTTTATTATTGAAGGGGTTATTTTCTTGTTCTGCTACCACAAGGTCAGGAATTGAGCTGTAACCTCCACAACAGGGCCACAGACAGTAATAAAAACTGGACATAGATGTTTACTCTTTTCAAGTATTTAAAAAAAAAAATTGGATTGGAGTTGGGCAACACAAATAAAATGGAGACACCCTCCTCTGCCCCCACTTACCCCAGGAACCCAAAGTCAAGGTACTTTAATATGCCCATTTTGACTTCCATATGGAATTTATGAAGAGAAACCATTTGGTAACCTGAAAATGAGAAGAAACTAGGTGTTGACCAGAGAAAATTCTACAGTAACCTACAATAGCGGACTCTAAGGGCCAAAATAATGGTGACAAATAATGGATAAAATAATAATCTTTTTTATATAATATTAACATAG
Organism: Glandirana rugosa; assembly: GCA_018402905.1. Classification (NCBI taxonomy): domain Eukaryota; kingdom Metazoa; phylum Chordata; class Amphibia; order Anura; family Ranidae; genus Glandirana; species Glandirana rugosa. The sequence goes on from BLSH010206717.1 coordinate 121,765, forward strand.
ATAAAAATCAAGGTTTTCCACCCGAAACATCTGGGGAAAGTAATGCCTTCTAATAGGGATACCTTGATGTTTATCTATTTTAATATTGTATGATATAAAAATATTATTTGCCTCCATTGTTTTGGGCATTATAGTTCGCTATTGTAGGTTACTGGAGATCTTTCTCTGGTTAACACCTAGTTTCTTCTTGTGTATTATTTGGATATGGCCATAAAAGTCTCTTTTACAACTGCATAGAAAATGGCCCTTCCTTGGACACCTTGTACTTCTCTGTCAAGGCAGATGCTTTTGGTTCACAGAATTGCATTGAATTTTTCTTTTTTTCTTAACAGAAAAGGCAGTTTCTCTGATTCTAATTAGCTGGATTCATCAGTAGAATGATTGATCCCAGGAATTAATACAACAGCTATTGACGGTGAACAAAAAAATTGTTTCCTGCCTTTAAGATAAATCAGAGCCGTCTTCTTTAGATCTGGTTTTGCTTTCTTTTTGATGAATAATTTTGAAAGTGAGAATTGACGTTTGCTTTTTTTCACACTTGCTCCTTGACTGATGAATTGAAATGACTCTGTAGTGAGAAATGTTTTGCTAAAAGAGCTGTTATCGGTGGAAGAAGGCAATAAATACTCACTTCTGTGGTGCCCACTGGGAAACTGACACTTCCAGGAGGGCCAATCTTCTTGGTCCTCAGAAGGTCTCATTGGCTCCCTCTGACATCACTGCATTAGAAAGTGATTGTGTGAGATCAGAGGCAGAAACCAGTGGGTCCTGCAGAGGACCAGGGGACTGACACTTTATCGGCTTTTCGTGTTGTTTTTTTCCAGAAGACTTCAAGTCTAGTAGGCTGAGAATTGTTAGTCAGTGTGGCACCATTAAAGGTGAGTATTTGCCAGCTTCTTTTACAGATAGCAGTTATTTTATCCTTTTTGTATTTATTTTATTTTTATTTTTAATCATTTATTTCACAACAAGGTTGCTTTTATGGATAACTGTGTTTATCCTTTTTGCCTTTGCTCCACTGCCCACTTGCCCACTGAGCTAAACTACCCCTCTCCTCCTAGGTTCTGAGCACTGGCCATGGCTTTGCAGTAGCCTGTTACAGACCTAAACCAGTAATGCCACAAAAAAAGCTATTGAGCTCTTCATGCCTGCTCATTTTCCCTTTTTGAAAGATACATCTCTAGGCAGGTGCCTCTGAAGTTACAGTGTTTGTGTATGTACTCATAACTGTAGCCGGCAGATTTAGCTATGTGCCGAGGTGCATCAACCAGAGGTAAGGTCACTTCCTGTTATGAGGGTATATGGGGAAGTGTTCCCAGGGCTTTATCGTCCTATGGGAAAGCAGGGGAGACCACATATCCTAAGATGTAATCATTAGTAGAGGAGGAAGTCCAACCATAAAAGGAATCGGGCATAAACAGCCAGTTCTGTGTGGGAGGTACTTGAGCTCAAGATACCCACACCATTGTACATGCACATCATTGTATAGCCTCATCGTTTTACATTGGCACCATTGTCGTAGGCGAAGCTCCCTTGCGAGGGATTGTTATATTAAGCTATAGAGAAGTTGAGTGATTTAATGTCTGTTGTAATGAAAATAACTGTGTGAAGGACATCTCAAATGTGTAACAATGTAACATCCTTGTACCAATATTGCAAACTGCATTCTGTAAATAAGTTTGTTCATTCTGCAGTCTGGTCACTTAGGATAAGTTCATGTGTGCCATCGTAACGTATTTAATTAGGGGAATGAGGTGTAATTGATAATAGTGTTTCAGGCAGTGTTAATTTCGTCAACTAAAATATTTTCATTGACTAAGTTAATACTATTTTAGTCGACTAAAACGAAAACAATTGCGATGACTAAAACTAAAATGGCATTTTAGTCAAAAGACTATGATTAAAACTAAATTGAAATTTGACATCAAAATGAATACTGCTCTACCAAATAAAAATATGTAGGGGGCATCTACTAAGCTGCTAAACGAAAAAATAAAATGAGAAAAAGGCTTTTCTTATTTTTTTCTTGATATTTAATGTTGGTAATATATTCAGGTATTATGTACAATGGCATTACAGCCAATAGAGTTTACAGTTGTTCGGGTTTTTTATATTTTCAACTTGTACTTCTGCTTGTCAAAAAGCAATATTTTTGTTTGTTTATGAAATTGGTTATATTTATAAAGACGTTATATATCACTATGGCTAAATCTGTGTCTGCAGTGCATGTTCAAACCTTAATACCAGAGATAATAATAGGTTATTAGATTTTTACTCCAGGGGTATATAATGAGTTTAGCAATTCTAAAGAAATGCTTAAATAATGCATTAAAATGTAACTAAACCCATTAGATTTTAGTCGACTAAAATGTATTGGGTATTTTAGTCGACTAAAATTAAAACAATTCAGATGACTAAAATACGACTAAAACTAAAATGACATTTTAGTCAAAAAACTAAAATGGCATTTTTGTCAAAAGCCTATAAGGCCACTTTCACACTGAGTGATTTACAGGCGTTTTTTTAGCTAAAGCGCATCAAAAATCCCCCCCAATCCACCCCAATGTGAAAGCCAGAGTGCTTTCACACTGGAGAGGTGCGCTTGCGGGACATTACAAAAAGTCCTGCAAGCAGCATCTTTAGGATGGTGTGGTGAGCGGTATATCCACCGCTCCTCCATCGCTCCTGCCATTGAAATCAAAGCGCAGCGCACGGACACTTTTAACCCCTTGTGGGAGGTTAAAAGCGCAGCGCTCCCACCAGCATAGCAGCGCCACAACACCGCTATAACAGCGGTAAATTGGCGCTGAAACTAGCGGCGCTTTACCGCTACCACCCGTTCCAGCGTGAAAGTAGCCTAAAACGAAATCAAAATTTGACGTCAAAATTAATACGGATTTCAGGTGCTTGTGTAACATCATTGTACAGAAGGAAGAGGAGTATCTCAAAACCATGGCACTGTCCATTGGAAGCTTACCAAAGCTAAAAGGCCCACAAACTTGTTTTGTACAGAAGGAAGGGAATGGATGAGGATGGTGGTGGCCAGTGACGGAGGGTTCAAAAGAGTGGTTTGGTGTCTGTCCAAACATGCACTTCTCAGCAATGGATCCCAATCCTAAGGTATGGTTAGGCAAGTCCTTTTAAATATGTGCACACGTGTTATGTTCCTCTTCTAAACCTAGTGGTTGGAGAAGACAATACTCTTCAATTCTTTAGCACAGTACACTTAAGTGTTCTACACTGTTAATCTCTAAATGTTCTGTAGTCTGGTGCCGGAATAGATAGAAGGACCACATCTCTTCTTTAGCCAGTATCTATTCCTGTTTTAGCCCTTGCTATATAATTTAACATTGGCCATTCCCAGGTAATAATTTGCAATGCGTATTATTTTAACGAGACACATATAGCATGGTTCCCCCTTGTTGCTGGGCAGTGGTTCCCATTCATTAGCTCCCTCCTACAACACATCCATACTGATACAGTAACAACCAAGTCTAAGCCAGCCCTGATGAAGGGGATTTGGGGGCCCCTGAAATGCTTTGGCCACTTTCTTTCTTGTGGTTGTGGCTTTACTGTTAAGAATAAAGGGTAGATGGACTTTTGGATTTATTGCGTGGCGCTTGGTCCCTACTGTTCGTGCAAATTCTCAAGCTGGGTATGCCCAAATTTTGTGGGAACATCCCTACACTTTGTGTTCTCTGAGCAGTCGAGATCCATTTGAGAAGAACTCCGTATCAACAACCTGAAAAAAAAATCAAGGTGCTGGACTTGAAGCTTGGCTTTCTTCAGATGCAGGTAGGTAGCCCCACCTGCATCTGAACAAATCAAACTTCAAGTCCAGTGCCTTGATTTTATTTTCATAATCTTTAATAAGGCCATCAACCAAAACCAGATGCTTTGGCACCTTCTGAGGTTTGAATTCTTGCCTGGCATTGTTACATAATTTTCCCATGAAGCAGGGGCATTGCTAGACACTGCCAACCAGGTCACATGCCCATGGTGGCCTACTTAGTATCCCAGGTCTTCTTTGGAGTTGCCGTTGCCATCAATCATGTAGGATCCCATAGACAAACATTCTATATGAAATACACTTTAGAAACATCACGCAGTTCATTTAATTTTATTTATTTATTTATTTTTTTTAGGCAGTTGTGACTTTGGCCTTTCTTTTTTACCCATGACATCTCGTATATAAAATTAAAGTTACAGCTGTTTGACACCAATGAAAACTTTTTGAGAAAATGACTAATCTTGAACTAAGATCTCATTCAAAGACAATTCTTTTATGGTTTAGTTAGAGGTATACAGTAAAAGTTATTGAGGCAACAATAGCATTGCTAGAAAAGATTGACCTGGGGACCCTGCCTGCAAATGGCAGGAAAAATAATGGACCAAAGGGAAGAAGAAAGCAAAGAGAAAGGATAAGAGAGAGACTAGCAACAGTTCAACCTACGTGCCCAGGTGTGTTTTGGGGTGCTAGCCTCACCCCCCAACCATAAGGCCATGCCCCTGTTTAGCTAAACTCCACCTTTTTGTTGAATCACTTACAAAAGTAGAACCCTCTATAGCAAATAACTGACGCAACCATAACCATCAGCATTCCCATTAACCATCAGTTACAACACCAGTTCAAAATACATGCTTCAGTTTCCTAATAAGTAAGCAGAATATAATTTTACTCGAATAACTGGAACGTCAATTCAGTTCTTTGTTACTGCAGGCAGGCTGCAACCCCAGCACATATTTAACTGGATGGCCTTACCGCAACTTCCAGCAGAATCCCTGTAAACTAGTCATTTGGCGCTAATAACCATGAAATGTCTAGTTGCAGTTAAGATTTTAATAAGTCACGAGCGGCTACAGCACAATTAATTGGCCTCGGACGGACAATAGCGGTAAAATGCTTCATCGCCGCAGCCAATGAAATAGCAATGATTTCCTTTTAAAATTATAAAGATGCTTCATCACAGATACTGCAGTATTCTATTTAAGCATAATATAGGAAGCCAATGATGCGGAGCGTATTGTGCAGGAGCAGAAAAAAGACACTGCGAGGCCCATTAACAAATACTGGGGCAAAAGAAAAAAATAAACCATGATTTTCCATAGCGGCCATTTGTTAGCTTGCATTGATAGTAAATACTACATCTGAAAGAATAGCATAGTCGTTACTATACCCATAGTACTTACTATAATGAAAACAAAGGCTGTTTCTGAGGCAAATCTAACTCCAATAGTTTTCTATTATTAGATTATATTGAAATTTATTGTATTATATTAAATGATATATTATGTTATATTGTATTGCATTCATAGTTGGTAAAGTTAAATAAAGACAATATTCTATCCAGTTCAACCAGTGTTGGTGTGTTCATGTAGATCAGGGATCCTCAACTACGGCCCTCCAGCTGTTGTGGAACTACACATCCCATGAGGCATTGTAAAAACTCTGACATTCACAGACATGACTAGGCATGATGGGAATTGTAGTTCCTGAACAATTGGAGGGCCATAGTTTGAGGACCCCTGATGTAGATAATCATATCCCATATCCCTTGTGACGTTATGCGAGGCACCACAATGGATGGGCGATACTTGTCACCTCGTATGCGATTATTTTGAGGCGACTAGCGGGAGTCTGAATCAGGTTTTGGCAGCCACTGTGGCAGAGCTGGTTCCAGCCAATACTTTCTGGTCCACTCAAACCCCTCTCTACCTGCATTTAATGATCAGGAAGAGATCTCACTTGAGCTTGATTCTGGATCTCAGAGAGAGAAAGCAGAAAGAGCTCTGTGTGCTAATTTGGACTCTAAAAACAAGGTTTGCAATGTGCTTATGTTTTGTGCATGTCGGGGACAGCCCCACACTGTATAGAGAGGAATCCCTTTGTTTAGTATAGCGCCATATGGCAAGGTTTTGTTTTCTGTTTCTGTTTAGATCTTGCAAACCTGTAAAAATAAACCTGGCAAGCCACCAGACTTTAAAGAAACTGACGTCCATGCTGAATCTTTTCCCCTGAAAAGTGATCCCCACGAGCTAATCTCCCACACACTGTATATTGTGTTCGCTAAGATGCATATCCAAGAGTATTTTAAAAATATCAATACTTTCTGCTGACACCAATTGTGGAAGAGAGTTCCACATCCTTACCACCCTGACAGTGAACAACGCCCTAAGCAGCTTAACGTTAAACCGATTCTCCTCCAATCTCATTGTGTGGCCCGTGTCTTCTTACACTCCCTGAGACTGAATAGTTTCCTACCTACACTGGGATCACCATTGAGATATTTGTATATTGCTATCATATCTCTTCTCAAGCATCTCTTCTCCAGGGAGAACACATTTAGTGTTTTGTAGCCATTCCTCATAATTGAGGTCCTCCAGTCCCCTTACTAATTTTGTTGCCCTTCTCTGGACTTCCTCCAGTTGTAGCACATCCTTTCTGAGGATCGGAGACCAGAACTGGACGGAATACTCCAGATGTGGCCAAACCAGGGTTTTATAAAGTGGTAGAACTATCGATCTATATCTGGAGTAAATCCATTTTTTATGCATGTTCTGCTGGCTTTGCTTACTGCAGCTTGACATTGCATGCTATTGCTCAGTCTGTCTTCTACTAGGAGCCCCAGATCTTTCTCTGTCCTGGAATCTCCCAGAGGTGCTCCCCCTAGTGAGTGACTTGCATTTATAATTTTAATCCCCAAGTGCATTACCTTACATTTTTTTAAACCTCATTTGCCAACTAGTTGCCCACTCCATTAATTTATTCAGGTCCTCTTGTAAGGTTTCTATATCCTGCTGTGACGTTATTGCCCTACTCATTTTTGTGTCGTCAGCAAACACTGAGATTAAGCTATTTATCCCATCCTCTATAAGATTTATAAATAAAACAGAGTTGGTCCCAAGACAGAGCCTTGGGATACCCCACATACCACTCTAGACCAGCCTGAGTACACGTTATTTATTACCACCCTTTGGATGCGCCCCTGTAGCCAGTTTTCTATACAATAACAAAGCCTATGGTCCCTGCCTACAGACAGTTTGTAGATTAAGCATTTGTGGGGTACTGTATCAAATGCTTTTGCAAAATCCAGATACACCACATCTGCAGGCCTACCTTTGTCCAGGTGGCAATTCACTTCTTGTAGAATGTTAACAGATCGGTTTGGCAAGAATGACCTTTTGTCAACCGATGCTGATTACTACTATTGATACTGTTTTCATCAGCAAATTATCATTATCTCCAGTTTACATACTATTGATGTTAGGCTGACAAGTCTGTAGTTTTCAGGAAAAGAACTCTGCCCTTTTTTGAATATTGGTACCATGTGGGCTTTTCGCCAATCAGCTGGTACACCATTCCTGTCAGTATGCTGTCCATAAAGATTAGGAATAATGGCTTGGCTATAACCTGACTGCATAATGCATTGATGGATAGATGTCAGTCTGGAGGAGGGGGTGTTCCTAGGCAGGATGCATTTGCTTACAGACCACCCTAGGTAATGCCCACATGTGATGCTGAGCCTCCATTATTTAAAGAACTGAAATGCAATGAATGAAAGGGGTGGGCCAGGGACAGTTGGGCTGGGGAAGAAAGGGCCAGATCAAGCAGGCCATACAGGAAATGAGCAACATTTCCACAGCTTCTAATGCACATTGTGAAAAACTCACAATGTGCAGTGAAATCAGAGTAAGTAATTTCAGTACAGCAGAGGAGCTTGTACAACTGTGCAAGACTGAAGGGAAGTCAGCTTTAAGATGTATGTCAAGTCAGAAGTTTTTTCTGGTTTTGGATAGAATAGCTTGTTAGCACTTGGACCAATAGTGAGGGTGAATGTCTCCAGTGGTAACACATCCAGCAATAAAAACTTGACTGAACAGCTAACATTTCTGTATTCTATCCAAAACCAATGAGAAAATGCAGGAACATGCATATGCCTGAATGCACTTGTCAGGAAAATAGCCTTTTCCCGGCCATCCCCGACTGTTCGCGCGCCTATTTAGGGTAATGCTCCCTGTAGCAGGTACTGTGTTCCACAGCAATACCGTGTTCCCTAGCGACCTGAAATCTGTGCACTTCCTGTTCCTGTGACCCCGGCTTGACCTGACCACCCGTGAGTCCTGCCTGAACCGACCTCTGCTTGTCTACGACCATTCTTCTGCCTGATCCCTTTGTACCTCGTTGCCCACCTTCTGACGACCCTGCCTGTGCCCGACCATCCATCCGCCTGCACCCCCTGTACTGCCTTGTCTGAACATTGCCGACCCGGCCTGAACCACTACTCTTCAGTCTTGCACGGACTTCTGGAAGACATCCTATCATCATCTGCGTCTAATCCAGCCCTCGTGCCTCCCTGTGCTCAAGCGCTCCCTGTCTGTTCTACCAGGGGTTCTGGAACCAGGGCCGTAAGAGAGGTTGTTCCCCGCACAAACCAGACTCCACTGCCAGGATTTTAGGCATCCCCTCAAGCCCAGAAACCTTGATACTCTGTTCAATGAGGAAATCAATCACATTTATGGACCAGAATTCCCTCATAATGGGCAAAACAGATGCAAAGACATGGGAACAGCAGGTGTACAGACCTGGGAACTTAGCACAGGGATGGTGGAAACCCCTCATAATGGGCACAGCAGGTGTACAGGCCTGGGACCTCAACACAGGAATGGTGGGAACCCTCATAATGGGCACAGCGGGTGTACGACCTGGGAATTCAGCACCAGGATGATGGGAACCCCTCTTAATGGTCACAGGTGGTGGACGGTTTGGCTCTGAGGAAGAGGGCTCGTCCTCGAAATGTGTCAGCCCCCCCCTTTTCATTTTGGGACACCTTCTGATCCTCTGGTTGGACTGATGGACATTTATTGACTCCAATGCAGTGGAGCACACTCTTTGTGATATGTGATAACCTATACAATGTTTGAGTATATATTACTCCTTTTTATCTTTTTAACCCCTTCAGATCCGCGCTATAGCCGAAAGATGGCTACAGGGCAGATCTCAATTGCCGGTTGGATGTCCATGGACGTCCACCCTTGTGCACGCTCCTGGCGTGCACTCACAGTGGTGGAGAGCACGCGCCCACCGCACGCTGCGTGGGCATGCCCACGGGTCAGGCAGACTCGACGATCGCCTGTCAGAGCTGCAGAACAGGGAACCGCCGATGTAAACACAGCGGTTCTCCGTTCTGTGAAGGGGACATGACAGATCTACTGATCCTTGTTACTGGGATCAGTTAGATCTGTTATGTCCCAGCCAGCCCTGCCCCCACACAGTTAGAACACATGCAGAGAACACAGTTAACCCCTTCACTGCCCCCTGCAGGTTAACCCCTTCCCTTTCAATGACATTTACACAGTAATCAGTGGACATTTAAATTTCTGATCGCTGTATAAAAGTCATTGGTCCCAAAAAAGTGTCAAAGATGTCCGACATGTCCGCCCCAATATCAAAGTCCGATAAAAATCGCAGATCGCTGCCATTACTAGTTAAAATAATAATAATAATAATAAAAACGCCATAAATCAATTCCCATAGTTTGTAGACACAATAACTTTTGCGCAATTGTGATTTTTTTATGTAGAAGAATATATCTCGGCCAAACCCAATGAATAATTTTTTTTAATATTTTTTTTTTTGGGATATTTATTATAGCAAAAAGTTAAAAATATTGTTCTTTTTTCAAAATCGTCCCTCTTTTTTTGTTTATAGCGCAAAAAATAAAAATTGCAGAGATGATCAAATACCATCAAAAGAAAGCTCTATTTGTGGGAAAAAAATGATAAAAATTTTGTTTGGGTACAACGCGCAGGACCACGCAATTGTCATTCAAAATGTGAGAGAGCTGAAAGCCTAAAATGGGTCTGGGTGGGAAGGGGGGGGTAAGTGCCCAGTAAGTAAGTGGTTAATAAATTTATTGTGGTAATACACTAGGTCGGTGCGCTTTTCTCCTTTTATGTCTCACTTGTCTCCAGTTTGAGGATGTCCAATATCCTGAGAAGGCAGCAAGACACTGCTCACACTTCTGGGTTACCACTGTTAGCGCAGAAGAATATTTGTATGTTGGGCACAGTAGGTGTACAGACCCAGTAACTCTGCACAGGGATGGTGGAAAACCCTTATAATGGGCACAACAGGTGTATAGACCCAGGGACTGTGCACAGGGATGGTGGGAACCCCTCATAATGGGTATAGCAGGTGTGCAGAGTCAGGACCTCAGTGTAAGGATGGTGGGAGCCCCTCACAATGGGCACAGCAAGTGTGCTGACCCTTAAATTAACACACCAATAGAGTTCATGAGAGATAAAATAGACTATCGGGTTTAAAGTTGAACCCTGGGATCTCTCCTCCTGAGTACTTTCCCCTCCCCCAAAGGTCCTCCTGAATGTTTTTTTTTTTTTTAATACTTAACTTTTTCCAGATATCTGCAGGCACAATCTGTTCTTAAGATCTGCCATGATGACACCAGTGCCAATCTCCATATCACTGTATGTGAGAGCAGGGTGCCTTGGTGTTCCCTCCATAGGGGTTGGGTCTGGGATGACCTGCACTGACAGGGGGTCCACAGTCTTTCAGGTTAAATGATGCAGGGCACCATCTAGTGTCAAGGGAGAGTTACTGCAGGAGTGTCAGAAAGGAGGTGGGGAGTCCACTTTTTGGCCTTCAATTCTGCAGCATGTTCCAAACCCCAAGACTTGACTTTTTGGGTGGACTGTGTAGCACCATGCTGTATGCCCATTCCCTGTGAGGACAAATGCCTCCAGTCAACTTCCTTTTCTTCTCTTCTAAGAGAAACATAAATGTGAAACATTCCACTGAACGCGGGGAACTTTACTTTCTCAACTAGCTATTATCAAAATTCCAAACTATTATAGGAAATCATCCTAATAACTGTTGCCACCGCCAGCGCTGACACTTTGTAATGAACTGTCTACCTTCCAGGTTCAGTGTGAAGTCAGGGACCCACGCAGTCCCCACACAGCCTCCAGTAAATGATGGATAATTACAAAGCAGGGTCTGATTAGGAATGACTCAATTGTTGTAATCAGCCCCGGTGAGCTGGTAGCGGAGCAGATAGCTGCACCGCAAGAATAATTTGCTGATCCGAAAGGTTACGATGGCTGCTGTAGCATTAACAGAGAGGCTTCTGTGTTTATGAGGCTATTGCAGCTCGTTAGATTGAGATACTGCAGTGCAGAGCGACTTTGTGCAGACGCAGACCCAGCGCGCCATGGTCTGCCTCCTGTCACCGCAGTATGTCACCGCTGGCTGGGGGCTCCGCTCATTATAGCCAATGCTTAATGAATATATCTCATGTGCATAATATTGACTGAGGCTGACAGGTCCTGGTGCATCCCATAACTCCCGAGGTCATCTGATTGCCATTCCTGATAGCGCGTTTAATGGCGAGGCATTACCCAGTCTCTTCCATAGGCTGAGAACGTAATATAGCTGAAAGCTAAACTCTGGGCAAACAGTTAAATGTGTAGATGAAATGCATATATGTAAGCTGCCAAAGGATTTGCATTTCTGTCCATCCAGTTCTGAGATTTGCACAGCTCTGCCACTCACAGCCTGTCTAGCAAGGGAGAGGTCTGCAGTTTCATCCAGTCCTGTGATTTACACAGCTCTGCAACAAAGCAAAGGTATGTCTAGCAAAAGAGCAAACTTGATTGTTCTCTGCTGCTTTTCCGTCCAGTCCTGAGATTTGCAACAACTCTGTCACACAGCAAAGCTTTGTCTAGTAAAGGAGAAGATCTGATCATAGTCTGCTGCAGTTTCATCCAGTCCTGAGATTTACACAGCTCTGCCACACAGTCTAGTAAGGGAGAGGACGGGATCGCCCTTTGCTGCAGTTCCATCCAGTCCTGATACTTACACAGTTCTGTCACACAGCACAGCCCTGTCTTGCAAGAGGGGGTACCTGAATGTTCTCTGGATGGGTTCCATCCAGTCCTGAGATTTACACAGTTCTGCCACACAGCACAACACTGTCTTGTTCTCCAAGGTTCCAGAGAGCAGGGGGAGTTTGCAAAGGTGCTGCTTGATGAGTCGTCCAGCCTCCCTGAGTCACTCAACCCTGACCCAGATTCAACAAAGGCTTGACTGTCAGCCAAGCCAAATGTACCTACACTAGCAGAAAAAAAAACTATTTACATTAGTACCTAGCTAGAGGGTGCTACATAAGTATTTGTACTCCAAGCAAAACATGACTTAGTACTTGGTGGAGTAACCCTTGTTGGCAAGCACAGAGGTAAGGCGCTTTGTGTAGTTATTGATCAGGTTTGCAAACAATAAAGGAAGGTGCCAGATCAGTATATGTCAAACATAAACTGCAATTTATTCTGAAAACACTTACATCTAAAAAGGCTGTATACTGCACACAGGGCTGGTAGAATGGAGCAATGGTCTCAATGGACTGGAGAGTAGCCGCAATAGCACATGCCAGGAGCATCTAGAGCTCTAACTCACGCCACTGTCAGTGTGTCCACAGGCTGGTAGAACAAGTGGGGGGGCGGACCGCAACATGTTTCTGAGGCCCTGCCTCCTTCATCAGGCTGATGCCCAGCTAAGGAGATCCCAAATGCATAAAACCTTTCCAGTCTAATTATACCTGTCCCTGATCTTTCAGGAAGGATTTATGTTTTTTATACAATGAAGCTGGCTGCTTGGTAAGATCCAATTGCGACAATTCTTTATTAGCTACATAGCAGGATACAGTAATAACACTGAAACCCTACTCATTCTTTGAGTAGGGCTCTGGACAAAACACATTAGCATGTTATTACGGTCTCTTGATATGTAGTGAATAAAGAATTGGAAGTTACTGCAATGGATGTTACCAAGTAGTCACCTTCATTGTATCAGAGGCTTATTGCTACATTTCAAAGGAATTTGGGCCAGAGCAGCGGTTCCCAGTGCCCCGGGTAATTTGTGGTAGAGCATATTTTCTGTGCAGTGGGATGGACAGAGGCAGACATAATCTTTCATTCTAAAGATACAATATTTGCAAAAAAAAAAAAAGCTTTATAGTTAAGGATTAGATTTGCAAAGCATAGACTATTTGCACAAAGTTTGTAGCCCCACCCCAGAGGTACTGTGAAAAGGCTTTTTAACCACTTCCCGACCGCGCTATAGACAAAAGACGTCCACAGCGCGGTCGGGTTATTCTGACAGGACGTCCATGGATGTCCTCCAGAATATCGCTTCCCGCGCGCCCCCTGGGGCGCGCACACGGGAACATCCGTGACCGTCGGGTCCGGGGGACCCGACAGATCACGGATCGCGGTGAATGGCCGCTGTGAGCGGCCTTTCACCACGTGATCGCGCCGTCCAATGACGGCACGATCACATGTCAACAAACCGGCGCTTCCGCCGGCTTTTCTCTCTGCTCTCCGCACCGATCGGTGCAGTGTGAGAGGAGAGAGGGGGGAGGAAAGAGGTGTGCAGTGCTGTGGGCAATGTGTAATGCCCACAGCACTGCTAAATGACAGCAACCCCCACCAGCCATCAAGCACCCACCCAGCCATCCACCCCATCCATCCACACCCCCCATTCTTATCCATGCTCAGCCACCCATCCATCAATCCATCCATCCTCACACAGCCATACTCACCCATCCATCCATGCGCACCCATCCATCCATGCTCACTCATCCATCCATGCTCACCCATCCATCCATCCATGCTCACCCATCCATCCATCCATGCTCACCCATCCATCCATCCATCCATGCTCACCCATCCATGCTCACCCAGCCATCCATCCATGCTCACCCATCCATCCATCCATGCTCACCCATCCATGCTCACCCATCCATCCATCCATGCTCACCCACCCAACCGTACTCACCCAGCCATCCATCCATGCTCACCCACCCAACCGTACACACCTAGCCATCCATCCATGCTCACCCACCCAGCCGTGCTCACCCATCCATCCATCCATGCTCACCC
>BLSH010206717.1:138570-162411 GCA_018402905.1 Glandirana rugosa
CGGTCATGCGACACTGCACCCATATGAAATTTTTATCATTTTTTTCACACAAATAGAGCTTTCTTTTGGTGGTATTTAATCACCCCTGGGTTTTTATTTTTTGCGCTATAAATTAAAAAAGACTAAAAAAAACAATGCATTTTTCTTAGTTTCTGTTATAAAATTTTGCAAATAAGTAATTTCTCTTGATAAATTTTGACCAAAAATGATACTGCTACATTTCTTTGGTAAAAATAACCCAAATCGGAGTTTATTTGGTGTTGGCGGACAGACAGATGATTTGGGGACTGTGACAAATGTGACGGGGACAGACAGATGTTTTGTGTATGGTGACAGATGTGACGGGGACATACAGATGTGTTGGGGACTGTGACAGATGTGACGGGGACATACAGATGTTTTGGGGACTGTGACAGATGTTTTGTGTATGGTGACAGATGTGATTGGGGACATACAGATGTTTTGGGGACTGTTTTATGGGGACACTTATGTGTATGGGGACAGGGGTATCAGTGGTGCTTGGTGCACTGTGTGGGGGGCGCTCTGTGAGAGCTTTCTGCATGAAATCCTCATCATGCAGAGAGCTGTCACATAGCTGCAGATTCCCCCCTTTCCCCCCCGCACTGAGCTCGGCGGGGGGAGAACTCTCACAGAGATGTTCGTCTCTGTTTACAATGTGACAGCTGTGATTGGACACAGCCGTCACATGATCAGGAGGGCCAATCAATGCGCCCATATCCCGATCTCTGCTCAGCTGGATCCTGTGATCATAATGATTACAGGATCCAGCCGCAGCGCGCCACGTGGCCGCGCTGCAAGCTCCCGTTCTGCAGGACATTCATACTCGTCCTGTCAGAACGGGGAAGCTCCCACCTGGCCGTATATATACAGTGGCCGGGTGGGAGGTGGTTAACATGGAGGAACCCTTGATATAACTGCTTGGCTCCAGCTAACCCTTACTAATAATTATTATATTTACAGCTCATAGTACATTCGTGTGATGGTCAGTGGGAAGAATGCTCCCTAAATTTGTGGTCATTGGGAAGAATTACCCCCTTACAGATCGCTAAAAAGATTATTGGTGTCACTGGTTCCACATCTGCGAGGCAGTAATTGCTTATTGCTCAAGGAAGCCCTAGCAACCTCTGCAGGAAACCTAGGGTTCCATGGGACCCTGATTGAGAAATCCTGCCCAAAAGAAACCCTTGAAATAATTTTCAGGTCTCAGGGAACCACTGCTAAAACCAATTCCTTGATTTCATGCTGCTGACTCTGCCAAGTGGTGGTGGACCTGGAATTATGCAGGCACCATCAGCTAGGAGGTCAATCATCCACAGCTCTGTGAACCCCTAGCAACCTCTAAAGCAGTGGTTCTCAACTCCGGTCCTCAGGACCCACTAACAGGCCAGCTTTTCAGTATTACCTTGGGGAGATGCAGACTAGAATACTGCAATCACTGAGCAGCAAATGATATCACCTGTGATGTATTTCAGTTATCCTGCAAACCTGGCCTGTTAGTGGGTCCCGAGGACCGGAGTTGAGAACCACTGCTCTAAAGGAACCCTAGAGATCCACGAAAACCCTGGTTAAGAATGGCTGATCTAGACAGTGTGAACAAAGATCCCTCATCTGAGGCCTCCAATCCTGACATGCTTCAGTGAACTGCATTAGAGAAGGAGGTTCCAGAGCAGGAATCTCCAAACGTTACATACAAAGGGCCAGTTTACTGTAGGGTTGCCATATCATCCCTTTAATCCAGGACACATATGAATTACACAGGTTCTGAGGCTAATTTAATACAGATAAGGCACCAAGTGAGTTCAATTACCACCTTAATCAGCCTCAGAACCTGAGTAATTGATATGTGTCCTGGATTAAAGGGATGATGTGGCAACCCTAGTTTACTGTCCTTCAGGCTTTAGGAGGGTTGGACTTTGGACAGTAGAAAATGCCCAACGTCAGTGAGAGTAAACAATGCACCATCATTGGATTTAGTGGGGGGAATGGTTCCCCATCGTTTGTGTCAGTGAGAGAAATGGTGGTACATCATTTGTGTCTGTGGAAGGAAAAGTGCTCCAGGGGCAGGATAAAGGTAGGCAAAGGACCACATCATTTTGAATGGGCTGAAATCGCACCGCACCAAACGTAACGCATGCACTACTTTTTGAAACGCAACCACATTGCATAGTACCTTTATACCATGTGATCCAATGGGGGCAGGTGCAGGCAAATGCAATGGGGGTTGGGGTGTCGTTAACTTGAACTGACCCCTGAAGCAGATCACAAGGGCATTGCGATCGGAATGCAGTGCGGGAAGCCGAACGGAAACGTGGCTCTCCCGCACTTCCAGTGTGAATGAGCCACCTAGTACTATTAGGGTCTTCAGTTCCAATCCCAACCACAGCACTGATGGATGGGCTGGGAGTTGTAGTTCATCCAGTGCCCAGCTAGCACGAACGTACTTAGCTACACTATTGAGGGCCCGTGGCTTCACAACAGGGAGTCCATGGCCCATGCCCACAACGGGTGGTCCGAAAGTCCTCCTAACAGTAAGACCAGGCCTCACCATGTGTTAGCTGTGGTGGAAGAGGAGGTCTGATAAACTGCCTTTCAGGCCGGTAACAGCAAGTAGTGTGCTGGAGGAAGGAGTGTATATATGACGGTGCATATAGAAGGTCCCGTGACTGATCTTTGGGCATCCCACAGTCATCCCTATCCAAGTTTAAC
Source organism: Glandirana rugosa (assembly GCA_018402905.1). Lineage (NCBI taxonomy): Eukaryota > Metazoa > Chordata > Amphibia > Anura > Ranidae > Glandirana > Glandirana rugosa. The sequence continues at coordinate 141,298 of BLSH010206717.1, forward strand.
CCCTAAACAAAACAACAAAAACAAAGTACCGACCTGTTCAGTGACTCCGGGTGTGTGGAAATCGTGTGATTGAGGGCAGCGGGCATGTGGACCACAACTACCAGCCACCCCAAGAGGGCACATGGCTGCATTTACATTCCTTATGATGGCAATAAAAGTGATCAAAAAAAAAAAACTAAAGCAACAGTGTAAAAAAAAACAATTAAATAAATTAATAATAAAAAAGGTGCCCCTGTCCTCCCATGCTTGTGCGCAAAGGTGAACGCACGCAAACAGCGATCGTCTCACACATGTGAGGTATCACAATGAACGCCAGATCATGGGCAGTAATTCTAGTACCAGACCCAGTGGTGGCCTGTCCATTAGGAGCACATGGACGCTGCCCCCCCAATCTATGCGTCCCCACCCCCATTTACATGTGGGACGTGGGACACATGGATTTCAATGTTTTTTTTTAAGCACATGATTAGACCCAGAAGCTCTAATAGGCTGGGCTCGGGGCGCAGAGCACTGGAGCTGGAGCCCACCCAGTTGTGTGACAATAGCAAATGAACATTCGCTATTGTCACACTGATTCTCCTCCTGGCCAATCAGGCAGCGGGTCCTGAGACTCATTTCCTGATTGGCTATTGCACGGGTATGCGCAGTTTTAAAGCGAGACATATTTGGGTAACTTCATATTTTTATATTTTACATAAAAATTGGGTTATTTATTGTGTTTTTTGTTTTGCATTAAAATAAAAAAAAGTGTATTTTTTAAAAAAAAAATTTCCTGCGCAAATACCGTGTGACATAACAATTTGGAAAACCCACCAATATATTCTCTATGGTCTCTACTTTAAAATATATATATATATATATATATATATATATATATATAATGTTTTGGGGGTTCTATGTAATTTTCTAGCAAAAAATACTGATTGTTACACGTGAACAAAAAGTGCCAGAAAAAGGACCGGACTGGAAGTAGTTATTGCTATAAGAAAAGCCATCCCAAAAAATGGAGGTGTAGCTGTTCCATGTAGGCAGGAAGTGGCTGCAAAGAGGATACAGTGGATGAGCAGTCATGAGATTCAAAAAATTATGAAAAAGAGAGAAACAGTGTTTTATGATGAAAAAAGTGTGGGGGGTACTGTTAATAATACACAAGGTTTTAGTAAAATAGATGCCTTCCAGTTATTATTATACAAGATTTATATAGCGCCGACAGTTTGCGCAGCGCTTTACAATATTAGGGCAGACAGTACAAATTACAATACAATTCAAAACAGGAGGAATCAGAGGACCCTGCTCGTTAGAGCTTACAATCTAGGAGGGAGGGTTAAATGATACAAAAGGGCAGTAAACTGCGGGGGATGAGCTGATTGAGAAAAAAGGAGTGTAGTTATTAGGTGGTGGCAGGATAGGCTTCCCTGAAGAGAAAAGTTTTCAGGGATCGCTTGAAGGTGGATAGATTTAGGGCCATTCTGACCGATTGGGGTAGGGAGTTCCAGAGGATGGGAGAGGCTCGGGAGAAGTCTTGGAGGCGAGTATGAGAGGAGGTGATGAGGGAGCTGGAGAGCAGGAGGTCTTGGGAGGAGCGAAGAGGGCAGTTAGAGTTTATATCTCCATCTGGGAGACAAGCCACATTCTATGGGGCTTTACTGCTCAAGTGACCTGTGGAGGGGATGCAAACAATGCCTGGAGGCCGGGGGGCGTCAGATTGAAGTAAATGAGCTTCTCTGCAGAGAGGAGGGAGGTTGGCGAGAGTAGGATCTGTTAGGCTAGCTTAAAGGGGCAAACAAAATAAGCATGCTTATCCTTTAACCACTTGACCTCCAGAAGGGTTTACCCCCTTCCTGACCAGGCTATTTTTTGCTTTAACTGGCAATTGCGCAGTCATGCAACACTGTACCCAAACTAAATTTCGCTATTTTTTCACGCAAAAAGCTTTCTTTTGGTGGTATTTGAGTACCACTCTTTTTTTTTATCATAAAAAAAAAATACCAAACATTTTGAAAAAAAAAAAGTTTTTCTTAGTTTCTGTTATAACATTTTGCAAACAAATAATCTTTCTTCATAAGTTTAGGTCAGATGTATTCTGCTACATTTGTTTGTGCATTTTCACACAGACTAAATAATATACACAACCAAACTATGGGGCATACATAACAGTATATTTTCAAATTGATCAATCCTGATGTACTGACGGCCTAATTTCTCCTTTCTTGAGGCTCCTAAAATGCCAGGGCAGTACAAATATCCCCCAAATGACCACTTTTTGCACCAAATGCCCATTTTTTGGAGAGTAGAGAGTCGAAAGTATTTAGTAAGAGTCATGGTGAAGTTTACATTTTTTTGTCACACGTTTTTGGAAAATGAAGAAATTAACCACTTGCCGACCGCCGATCGGCATCTGACGGCGGCAAAGTGGCTCGTTCCCGCAAATCGCCGTCATACGACGGCGGCTGCGGGAACGAGTTTAGTGAGCGCGCCGCCGTAGGCGCGCCCGCGCGCTCACTGTGTCCAGGGGGGGCCAGGGAGCGGGTGCGGCGGCTTCGATTGCCGCCGGCTACCCACGATGGCCCCCCCCGGAGTGAAGGAGCGGAGGTCCGTGTATGTAAACACGGACCTCCGCTCTGTGTGAGGGGGAAGGGCTGTGATCACAGCCTTCCTTTACGTGAAGGCTGTGACCACTTCCCTTCCCCAGATAGGCAGTCCCCCACACAGTTAGAACACGCCCAGGGAACATAGTTAACCCTTAGTGCGCCCCCTGCAGGTTAACCCCTTCACTGCCAATGGCATTTACACAGTAATCAGTGCATTCTTATAGCACTGATCGCTGTATAAATGCCAATGGTCCCAAAAAAGTGTCAAAATGGTCCGACATGTCCGCTGAAATATCGCAGTACCGCAAAAAAATCGCAGATCGCCGCCATAAAAACCCCAAAAATGAATTCTCATCATCCATAAACGCGACCACTTTTGCGCAAACCAATCAATAAACGCCGATTGCGATTTTTTTTATCGCAAATATGAGGAAGAATATAAATCGGCCAAAAAAGGTGAAAAAAAATGTTTTTTTATATTTTTTTTTTGGATTTGTATTTTAGGAAAAAGTAAGAAATTTGGGTTTTTTTGCAAAATTGTCGCTCTTCTTTTGTTTATAGCGGCGATCAGAAATGACGCAGCGGTAATCAAATACCACCAAAAGAAAGCTCTATTTGTGGGAAAAAAAGGACGCAAATTTCGTTTGGGTACAACGTCGCACGACCGCGCAATTGTCAGTTAAAGCGACGCAGCGCCGAATCGCAAAAAGGGCTCCGGTCCTAAAGCTGGAAATCCTTCCGGGGCTGAAGTGGTTAAATAAAATTTGGCGGTTTTTTCCCACTTTTTTTCTTTTACATACTGTCTCCAGCGCAGTACAGCATCATCATATGACTGGTTTGGCAGTGATCAGGGATACTGACTGGTGACAGTATGTGTAAAAAAAAAAAAATCAAAATAATTTTTGATTCAATTTTTAAAACATTTTTCTTTGTTTTTTCAATTTCTTTTTTTCATCAGCATATAGTTCAATGTTACCATAGTGACACTGTACTGCTTTCTATTGTGATGCTGTGATTGGCCACAGCTAATCACGTGGTACAGGGTGCCAGGTACCATGTGATAGCTGTGGGCCAATTACAGCATCATAACAGTAAGCAAGCTGTCATGAATGGAAGCCATTCATGACAGTCTTGCTTCCATTGTAATCATGTGATTATTATGACTGGTCATAGCAATTACATGATACACCCGCTGTGACCACTTCTGTGGTATGCTGCAACGTACCAATCCGTCACAGTGCCTGCAGCTCGCAAAAGTACTGTGGGCAGGTGGAAGTGGTTAAATCGGTATTATACCCAAACGTAAATATTTATTATGTGTCAGCGTACCAGTTCCTTTTTTAGACTTTCTTTCTTCTCTTTTCAAATGGTGATCCAGCCCGCATGTCTGTTGTTTATCAAAATGACAAGCCCTCTAGCAGAATGCATCAGTTTACATGGATGAAACAAACCATTTAACGTTCACAGGGGGGCTTACAATGATCAGCTTTTATTTATCCATGTAAAACCTTTATCCCAAAAGGGAAAAAAGAATTGCTGTAGCTGATTATAAAGTTTGGCTGCAATTTGTTAGAGCATCAAAATCTGCTAATACATTTAACACTTGGGTCTCCGGTCAGCCGGCGGACGTGCCAGGCGGTCGCTCGGGTGAGATGGAAGAGCCCGGGTAGAGCGACAGAAGGCGGCGGGAGGGACGTCCCTTCCTGATACCTGTAATAACAATCAATCGGCTGCTAAGTCACATTGGTTGTTACCACAAGAAAGCCAATCATCGTCTCGAAACAACAGTACTGGGGTGATGCCTGCAGCTGCTCGGTACAACCACTTGAAGCAGAATGATGTACAGGTCCGTGATTTTGCAGCAAGTGGTTAAGATAGAATATGAAAAAAGTCTCTTCCCTTTTTGGAATATAAATAGCATTTTGGTAATAAAGTTTAAAAAAAAAACTATAAAATAACAAAGTTGGCTCCTTTTAATTGAAACTCTAAATCATGTTAATGTAATATTTGTTAATGAAGAGCTACAGAGAGAGTCTCCAGGATTTTAGGAGGAAGAGAAAAGTTTGCAGCGTAGATGAAAAGTTTTTGTGTTCTCAGAACTTCTTCCCGTTGATTGATCAGGGCTCGGGGAAGTGCTGACAGGCGTGGAGCTGCACTAAGCCAGAGGAGCGACGGCGAGACTGGTCTGTAGCGCTCTGCCAGATTGTAATGAATTCCATGACATTTCATCTGATCTTTTCAAGAGATGAACGGATTGCTTCCAATTGTGGCTGAGAGGAGAACGCTTAAGAGGCCCAAATAGCTGATAGAAAACAGAGCCAACTTTTATGAACTTTAGAGTTTATGGACATTTATCACCCACGGCAGAGTAATGTGGCCAGAACAGATTTGACAGATTCGACCCAAGTGCAACCTGACTCGGGCCTATGAGGCTCCCTACTGCAAGGACAGCACAACAAGGCAGTACAGTGGTGGAGTACATAAGAACATTACCTTAAAGGACTGGGGCATCCAGAGTACCCTGTCCCAATGGGTAACCATCAGAAGAGAACTGATTTTTCCAGGTCAAAAATTCTCTACAGCTTTCTAAAAACGTATTGTGGTCTGGTGAATCTCTCTGCCTGGAGACAACAGCATACAGCAAGAAACTCTTGGCCAATCGGGTGTTAGCAGGTAAAGAGTTGGACAAAAGTTTGGATATAAAGTGAATGCTCAGTGGCATCAGATGGTTCACTATATATAAGGGGACTCAGTGAGCATTATTTCTTTCCTTTTGTTACTCTAAGTTCATTCAATACAAGGGGGTTGAAGAGCCCTGTGTGCAGAAGCTTGCAATCCAAGAAAAGGGTAAGTGATACAAAAGGTAATAACTGTGTGGGGATGAGTTGCATGTGCACTGTGATGTAAGGGAGGGTAAGGGACTCTTGACTTCTGATGGTGGGGAGCTCTTGACATCTAATGAAGGTGGGGTGGGGTGCTCTGTACATCTAGTCTTACAGATATGACTGGTCTTTTGAGGGTGACCATAATGCTGATGCGGCCCGCGATGAAATTGAGTTTGACACCCCTGGCCTAAAGGAAGACAAGGTAGGAGATAGCCATACAAATTGGACTAGGGAGTTCAAGAGCATGGGAGAGGCTCTGGAGAAGTTCTGGAGGTAAGCATGCAGGGGAGTGATGAAGGAACTGTTGAATAAGAGGTCTTGGAAGGAGCAAAGAGAAGCAGTTTGGGTGATATGTTGATGACGTAGCTGGAAGCAAGGTTGACGATGGCTTTGTATGTTACTGTTAATATTTTGAATTTGATACTTTGGGCAATTGAAAGCCAGTGGAGGGATTGGAAGAGAAGCGTGGCAGACACTAAGTGGTTAAAAAAGGCTGATGAGCCTGGCAGCAGCATTCATAATAGACTGAAAGGGGGCAGCCTGTATAATGGCTAACGAGGAGTGAGTTGCATTAATCAAGACGAGAGAAAACAAAGTGAGTGAATTAGCAGCTTGGTGGTGTCATAGGTTAAAAAGAGGCACATTTTGGAAATGTTCCAGAGTTGATGGTGGCAAGATTTGGATAGTGATTGAATGTGGGGCTCCAAGGAGCGGTCAGAGTTCAGAATTACACCTAGAACCATGGCAGTAAGGGAGGCAAGGATAGTTGTAATATTGTGATCTTGATATAAAAGCTAAGGGAGGGGAAATGGGGGAGAAAATATTATGAGCTCAATTTTTTAAATGGATCTCTTACATGTGCCCATCCAGAAGGGAGATACACTGGATCTACCACACCTTTAGTGACTGGCTCGCAACCAAGATCTGTGTGTCGAACACACCAGAGAACAAAAAGTCAAGCAATAAATGAGTTCCAATAGTTTTTGGCTGAAAAATGAAAATATTCCAATGCATTTTTTGGGAGGAGGGTGTCTTACAATACTATTATACTCAAGGCTACAGTAAAAGCTATTTTAATGTGCATTCGTCAGAAATAGGACTCCTATATGTATTATCATTTACATGAATTTGTACATTTTTAGACACCACTAACGCAAAACTGATTTTATGAAAACACAAAAGCAATTCATTTAGACAGTTTTCCCCTGGCTTAGAATTATATTATTTTTGACACATGTATATTATGTTTATATTTCTTTTACTATAGCCTCGAGGAAGGTGCATTGTAAGACTCCAGAAATGTGTTGGATGCTGTTTCACTTTATTTCAGGAAATAAAAGGATTTAATTTGTGCTGCTTTGTTTGTAGTATGGTATCCTGACACCTCAACACACACATCTAGCTTCAAAAGAAGTGATACATGAACATGCAGTTCATGTATCATCTCTGCACTTATCAATAAATGTACTGCACCGGAATTTTGGAGTGCCAACCTTCTATACATATTCATGATTTGGATGTTTGAGGAACGTCTTGGTCTGTGCACCCACCAGGCGGATTTGGGACTACCTTCTGGATCTAATACTCATTCCCTGTTGAAGCACTGCACACCTGTTATTGCTAGCTTCAAAAGAAACCACATTTGGGGGCATTACTTTCCTTGTGATCAGCTTGATGCTGCACAAAAAAAAACTTAATGGGCATCTAGTAGAATAATCCATCACCATATTTGGACAAATTTGATTAAAACCTGAATCAACTCAAGTGCAACTACCACCGTCAGTAATGACTAATATTTTTTTTTCTCTTTTAACCACTTCAATATAGGCACCCAGGTCAATTTTCAGCTTCCAGTGCTGTCAAATTTTGAATGACAATTGCGCGGTCATGCAATACTGTACCAAAATTATTTTTTTTTTTCACAAATAGAGCTTTCATTGGTGGTATTTAAAAACCTTCCACCCAGCCACTGTACATATACGGCCGGGTGGGCGCCTCACCGTTCTGAGTGGACGTTCAGGAACGTCCCTCAGAACAAGTGCTCACAACGCAGCCACGAGGCGGGCTGCAGCCTGATCCTGTGATCATTATGATCACAGGACCCGGCCGAGCAGAGATTGGTGTCACAACTCCAATGGGGTCTGGTGACAGATGCGTACCACTGGAGTGCGAAGCGCACCACAAGGTTGTGGACCTATGGCTGACTGCTGCTAAGTAGTACCGGCTGATGCGGGGAGAGGACCCCCTAGAGCACAGACACTGAAACTGAGGGAGCTAGTGCATCGGTTTCCCCAGAGCGCGGAATCTAAGAGCCAGTGGGTGTTCACCAGAGCCTCTAGTGGTGAGGATGGATTTGGCTGCAACTGGATCCATGTCGTGGCCCCCAGGGTCCCCTAGCTCACGCTCGGCTGGCCCCAGGTGGTAGAGGGGAAGCAGCAGCACAGGAACAGTAAGAATAGTCAGAGGAATAGCAAAGGGTCAGGGCAACCAGGAGACAGGAGAAACCGAAGACAAGCCGAAGATCGAGGTAACAGGCAAGAAGGGATAGTCAGACAAGCCAAGGATAAGACTCAGAGCAACTGAAGGAGACAATCACAGGCACAAGCCAAACACGGACAAACATTGATCAGCAATGAGGCCTTACACTGCCAGGTATATATCTTGTTACAAATTAAGGCCTGGGGCGGAGGCCAGCTGAGGAGGGCCTACAAAAACTCACAGGTACGGGAGGCCCGGCCTTTAACTGGACACATGCAGCAAAGGTAGGCAACAGATAAGACATGAACATTTGCTTAGGTTACATGACAGAATGTTTACTATGGTTTCATGACAATCGGGATATGGGCGTTGTGATTGGCCCTCCCGATCACGTGACAGCTGTGTCCAATCACAGCCGTCACAATGTAAACAGAGACATGTGACAGAGGTGTTTCCTGCCTCGAAGCATACTGGATATATGAATTAAAATGCTACTGGCCATATGGTATGAATATTGAATGGGACATAAATTCCTTTATCAATACTGCGTAGATCCGGTCTGTTTAATTTTTGATCTTCTCACAAGTAGAAGCTTATACATTAACCAGGTTGAAACTCTGATCTGGGCCACCAATGTCAAATTATAATTTTAGGGTATATAATGTTGGTTTCATATCATCATATCACTATTATTGAATGGGACACTAATTCCTCTATCAATATTTGTAGAGAGGGGTCTGATTAATTTTTTGATTTTTTTTACTTTTTTTGCTCTTAAGTTGAAACTTATAGTTTAGTATTTGTGATCCAAATTTTAGAGTATATAAAGTTTTTTGTTATTTATTTTAATTTATAATTTATTGATTACGATTTGAATTGTTGTTTATGTTATTTATATCTATATCTTATCAACATTATTAATATATCCATATGTTATGGTGACATCACTGGTCATTAAATTATATTTGATGGCAAGTAGAATATGGGATGCATCCATTCAGTGGAGCACCATTTCCAGCATCCACCTTCTGGCAGCTGTGGTGTGGCTCCACAAATAGGATTTGCATTGCGCTGTGCCGTCCCCGATGTGTATTCCGGTTCAGACGGAGTTGAGATCGAAGCTTGGCGTGCACTGAGCGTGTTAGACCTATGATTGGTCGCCCGAGTCATGTGGCCTGGATGACGCTGAGGTACGTCGCTGTGGTTGCGTGACCAGGATGATGTTGAGCCATGGGCTGTCATTGGCTACTAGGGTTCAAGAGTGAGGCTTGGCTCCAACATAGGAACATGCCCATATCATGTCATGATCAGAGATTCGTGATCGGTAGCTGGACCCACATGATCCCAATGACTCCACGTCATTGGCCGGTCTGGATGCAGTATGAGGCTTGGAATCCGGGCCGGAAGTGATTACGACCGGATGACAAAACGGACCCAGGTTCAATGATTGATTAATTATAGATATTATATATAGAAGCGCAATGACGGGGAGCGGACCTATACCCCAGATGAAGTCCCTTTGAGATGAAACGTGTCGGGTGAAAGTGAGTCCGCTCCAGATCATTGCACCCATTAGTGCACAAGACCACTGTGTGTTTCATGACAATCAATTGCCTGTAACCTTGGATATTGATGTAAGTGCAATATATCTTTTTAATAAACTCCATATTGAATGGTTTTATGCTATGTGGAGGCCTTTTTGTCTTTCTATGAGAACTGACCCTCATGGTGCGTTTGTTTGATGAGTTTGATCTCAAGTGATCACGATGATCTGTTCTGGATGCCTACTGTTTGCTGTGGCCAGATCAACTTTTCAACTATGGGCTTTATACAAGCTACCTTAGGGTAAGCGTACCCAACTATTTTCTTGGTAGTGGAAACACTGTTATGGTGGTGATTGCAAAGTCACTTACACAGTGAAGACCATTTCTGCACTTTGGACTTGAAATATCTATCTACCTCACTATATACAAATGTGTTTTGGTTTTACCCTTTTTGGACATTTGTTCTGAATAATGTGCAACATGAATTTGTTTTGGATGACACATGCACTATTTTGATGTATTTTGGTATATATTTTATATTTACACTAATTAGATTGTTTATACTTCGTAATACGCACTAAAGCACTTTAGCGCACTGTTTTTTTAGCGCAGGCACTCGTTTACAATTTAATTTTACAACGTAGTTAGGTTGTTGTGCCAGCATCATATCTAATACCATTCAATTCCTTAAATTTGCAGGGATTTCCTCTCACTTCCTGTTTGACTATGGGACAGACAGGAAGTGAAGGGAATTCTCCCCAATGGAACACAGAAAAAAAAAAATCTAACAGTGGTTATAACCCTGCCTTTCTGTATCCAAAATGAAAAAAAACGTTTTGTCTATAGTCCTATTTTAAGGAATCTTCCTTATCCACTTAGACTTGGATTTTGAGAAGCATAGTCATACCTTTATACACAACATACTTATAGCAGCCTTTCTCAACCTTTTCAACACAGAGGAACCTTTGGAATAACTTACTGGTCTCAGGAAGCTAAAAGTATTATATCTACAAGTCATGATACATTAGTGTGATGTCAGTGGGAAAAATGCTAAAAAGATGAATGGTGTCAGTGGGAACTTATCTGAGAAGCATAAATTACTCATTGCTCAAGGAACCCCCTAGCAACCGCTGGAGGAAGCCTAGTTGAGAAACCCTGCTTTAAAGTATTGCCCAAACAATGACAGCACATGACAGAAAATGACTTTTGTTGGATAGGTAAGTACACAAATTTATTGGGTTAAACTGCATATTTTAGTCCATACTAACAGCACCCAACTGAATAGTCTATTGCCTGTCCCAACCACAACTTCCTCACTGGTGTTCAACTATCAAAAATGGTGGCAACAAAACAAGAACTGGAGAAACTTCAGGTCAGCGTGAGAAGCTTCAGGTTAATGCGGCAACCTCAATACGCCACTAAGCACCCAGTTCATGCATTTTACACAAAACAGCCCATAGCATAAGATACAATAGCATAGTGTTAAAAAGTTTTAAAAAAAATTTGTTTAATTCTATGTATACATTCATGCATTGGTCAAGGGTCCCTTCATTTTGGTTTCTACCCAGTTTGTGTTCTGGATTCCAATTGCCTGTCTTATGTCTGTCCTATTGGCCCTAAAATAGTACTTCTGCTGTTAATCTCTGCCTCACATCTGAACATTGTCTAAACTCACCCAGACTCTGATTGAGCCTATTGACTTGGTACTTTGACATGGATATAAGTTTATACGATGGCTGATGGGGTAAACCTGTGGGCCACAACTGGGGGGCATGTAACTAGACAAAGGTGAGGAATCAGGAAACTTCTTTTGAGGAAAAATGTCGAGAATATCTCTGGAGAGCTCTGGAAACATTGCACAGCCTGATGGATAAAGATGATAGATGTCTGCAGAAGACTCCTCATGGCCAACTATATGTTTGCTGGTAAGAACATCTGGCAGAGTCAAGTGGCTTGCTGGTGGTGTGTTGGAGATGACAATTTAAATCAGCCATTCTCAACCAGGGTTTCATGAAACCGTAGGGTTCGTCCAAAGGTTTTATAGAGATTCCTTGGGCAGTGTCTGGTTGACATCCCATTTGATGGTGCCTTCATAATTCTAAGCCAAGGCCAAATGGCAGAGCCAGCAAACTGACACCCATGATCTTTTTGGTTGTCTGTAAGAGTGGCATTCTGACCACCACTGTCAGGGGCATTCTTCTCACTGGCCACCCATGTAAAGAGCATCCTTCCCACTGGCCAATCATGTAAGGGAATCCTTCCCACTAGTCACTTATGTAAGGGGCATTCTTCTCACTGGCCACCCATATAAAGGGAATCCTTCTCCTTGGTCTCCTATGTAAGGGGCATTCTTTCCACTGGCCCCCCATGTAAAGGGCATGTTTTCCAATGACCTCATATTATTTGGCTTTAGTGGGGATTTCCAGAGATTTAAACATTATTTCAAGGGTTCCTCTGTGGTAAACAGGTTGAGAAAGACTGTATTAAATATTTAACCTTTCTCCTCTGAAAAGACCCCCTGCCCCCAGCAATATAAAGCATTCCCTGGATCAGGAGAGCCATGTGCTGCCAAAAATGTTTTTTTGAGATTTTTCATTGTCTGCACAGCTAGGAACAAATGCTAACAAGACGTGGGTGTTTACAGATGCTTCTGTCCTGCTGAATAATGGACAGCAGATAGAATAGCTGACTAAAGTTTAAATCTTTGCAGCAGTTCCCATGTGTGAGCCTCAAGCTATTTCTGTTGCCGTATGAGAGCCTGCATAAGTGAGAAGTTTCAGGTTTTACCGTTAAAAGAAATAAAACGAGAGAAACATATAGTCAACCTGGTAGATAATCTGAGAGAGGACCTTAGAGAGATGGGCTTGCAATGACTCACACGATCCATGCAATGGAGTCGTGAGGCTGTTCAATTTGCTTCATCAGTCAATCATGTGCAAGCAAAAATACCGTTTATTTTTATTTTGTGATAAGGTATTTCTTGCAAAGTGAATTTTCACCAATTCCCCTGCAAAGTGAACTGCTTATTTTCCTTTAGTAAATAAAATCCAATGAAACCATCTGACACTTTTTGTCACTCTGACTTCTTCGGTGCCTTTGAAGAAGTCTAAGTAATTCTCTACCATACTCACGGCTAATGCACCACAAAAAAAGAAGGGGGTATTATTAGCCTTTAAAAATTCACTATCTTTCCAACTCGAAACATGCCTCAGTGATCAAGATGGTTGATACCGGATTGTGACTGGAACAGAATGGTACACCATAGTCTCCATCTACGCACCAAATACTCACCAACTCCGATTCATCCGCAAAGTAAACAAAAAAGTTGTTAAAACACGAAAAGGTGCAGTGATTTGGTGTGGAGACTTCAACATCATCCCAGACCCAGCATTAGACTCAACAACCTTGCCCACCCACAGAAAACCAGCCTTAAAAGCACTGTTAATAAAACTAGGCCTACACAACGTATGGAGATGCCAATACGCAGAAGAGACTTCATATTTCTCTCCCCCCGCTTCAACACATACTCCCGCATAGACTTATTCTTAAAAGATCAATGGACTCTTCAGAAGGTATCCTCTTCACAAAATTTAACTGCTACTTGGGCGGACCACTCACCAATAAGCATAACTATTGAGAACTACCACAACCCACAGCCACCCTTCATGTGGAAAATAAACACTCATCTTCTACAATATGAGGACTTCACAGCTTTCCTATCAGACAGACTGGACACATACTTCCAAGAAAACGTAGGCTCTGTCAAGGACTTTTATACCATATGGGCATCACACAAGGCCTATATTAGAGGCCTCTGTATCCAAAGGGGAGCCAGGGAAAAGAGGCAGAGGAGGCAGCGAATCACTAAACTGCTTAATGACATCCAACAAGCAGACTCCATGAATAGATAAAACCCCTCAGAATCGCTTAAATCGAAAATATTCAAATTAAGAATGGAACTTAGGGCCCTATTGATAGAAAAATTTGACAAAATCCAAAAGAAATTTAAAATGCAAACCTACGCATGCAATAAAAAAACAGGTAAATCCATGGCACACCTCATCAAAGGCCCCAGAATTAAAACACATATCCCCTTTCTATATCATGGAACCACCAAACAAAAATGATACAATCCCCAAGCCATAGCGAATGTGTTTAGAGACTACTACAAATCACTGTACAACCTCAAAGAGGATAGTAACACACCTCAACCCCGCCTGGAATCCATTCAGGCATTCTTAGACTTGGTTAAGCTACCCAAATTAACAAAAGAGCAATTATCATCCCTTAATGCCCCTCTTTTGGAAGCAGAAATAGATAAGGCCATAGACAGAGTACCAAAAAACAAAGCTCCAGGACCGGAAGGGTTTGTAGGAGAATATTACCAAAAATTCAAAAATACCCTAAAGAAATATTTAGCTACCCTATTCAACAAAGCTGCCTCCTCGGCCTCTCTACCTGTGGAAATGCTAAAAGCAACAATCATCACTTTGCCAAAGCCAGGTAAGGAGCCAACCACCCCCCAAAACTTTTGCCCCATCTCTTTACTCAACCACGACACTAAGCTCTACGCCAAAGTAATTGCACTCAGACTAATTGACTTCTTGCCCACTCTAATTCATGCCAACCAATCAGGATTTGTGAAAGGGCGCTAAATGTCTAATGCCCCACGCGGAATGATCAACTTGATCAACTAGGTGCAAAAATCTGGAAGGCATTCGATTGGGGCTACCTAGAACAAACGCTCAAAAAATTTGGCTTTCAAGGCCACATCCTGTTTGCAATATTAGCCCTATACTCAAATCCCTCGGCCCAAGTATTCTGCTCATCCATGCTATCTACCCATTTCAACATATCCAACGGGACCAAACAGGGATGCCCCCTCTCCCCATTCATTTTTAATTTAGCACTAGAACCCCTGGCTGACAAAATTTGATCAACACATACTATCACTGGACTACAAATTGACAAGCATGAGCATAAGATAAATCTTTTCGCCGATGATGTCATTCTCATCCTATCCAACCCGGAAACCTCCCTGGCTGTGGCAAATAACACCCTAGATTGGTTCAATTGTATATCCTACTACAAGGTTAATGCTGCCTTTAGGGATCACGGTATACCTCCAATCACAGTTAACATCTAAATACCCCTTCATATGGGCAGACTATGCTATCTCCTACTTAGGCATCAACCTAACCAAGAATGTTGAGTCATTAGTCAATGCCAACTACTCCCCCATATTATCTGAACTACCTTAAGAGCTGCACTCACTATCCAAGTTTCACCTCTCATGGCTTGGTAGATTGGCAGCATTTAAAATGCTTAAAGCGGAAGTAAACCCATCCATTTAACAGTTTAAAAAACAGTTACATTTCCGGCACGTGCCGGAAATGTAACACTCCCATTGGTTGTGCTCTAAACCAGACTGTCAAACCATCCAATGGCTGGTGTCATAGCTGATCACATGTGCAGCATCATGGCAGTTGTAGATCAAACAGAGGCCAAGATGGCAGTTTCCTTGGCTGAAAGTGATAGGAGGGTTTACTACCACTTTAAACTACCCCAAATACTATATGTATATTTAGATCACCCCCCATCCCAGTCCCAGCTTGCTTCTTTGCTTTCCTACAAACCATAATAGGCAAGTATGTATGGAAATCAACTAAACCAAGACGTTCTAGACTCAACCTATGTAAACATAGAAAATGTGGGGGCGTTGGCCTGACCAATATAAAAGATTACTACTATGCAACCATCCTAGCTCAGATCAAATCATGGTTCATAAAATAATTAAATAGTCCTTTGAGAGACATTGAGTCATCACAAATCCCAAGCAACAATCTTCAGACCTGGCTCCTAAGCAACCCACAAATTGGCAAAAAACGCTCCCATTACTCTCCCACCATTACGGCAACTGTATTAGCCTTCACTCACTGCAGAAAACACGCCCACAAAGGCAAGATACCCAGCAACATGAAAATACCCATCTCTGTGGTAAAACCCAGGATACCGAACCTATCACTTAGCACATGGACAACACAAGGTATAAAACTCGTTGGCGACCTATATAGCAATGGCTCTTTAAAACCTTTCACTACCCTGACTCAAGAATTCTCCATTCCCAAATCCGACTACTTCAAATATACCAAAATAGCATACTGCCTTATAAGGAACCCACATATCAAATTAAAATTGCACAAAAACATAGTCACATACCTACTGACCAACCAACCCAACACGAAGGGAATCTCACTGTTTTATGGCCTATTGGGATCAAAAAATGTTTCCTCTAAGCTTCGGCCAATGTTATTCTGGGAAACAGACATTGGGGAATCCTCCTCAACCCTCCAATGGTCCAAAGCGATTGAAGCCACATACCAAACCTCCAAATCTTCCAACTTATGGGAACTAAACATGAAACTCAACCTAAGATGGTATATCACCCCATACCAAATACACAAATATACCCCTTCCATAACCCCCACATGTTGGAGGGATTGCAATGCGATTGGTACACTATTCCACATTGTGTGGAAATGCAATAAGCTCCAAAAATTCTGGTCAGACATCTCCTACCTCATCTACAATGTCACCAATCCCCAGTAACCCTATCCCCAGAACTAGCCATATTAAATATAGGCATAGATTTGATCCCTACACACATCAGACACATCACCTTGCACATACTCGTAGCAGCAAGGTTAACAATCACTAGACACTGGAAATCAACCACCATACCACAACTTCAGGAAGTAATAGAAACAGTACATACCCATGGTATATATGAGCGCATGTATGCAGCTTCAGAAAACAGACTTACCCTCACAAACAAACACTGGAAGACCTGGATGGAATGGTTTAAAGCCAACTGACATATTTGACTTACAACTACGCAATGTGTCTTCCTTCTTACTTTATCTCCTGACACACATAAATCATTCATGTCTTGCACAGGTGGAAACTGCATATGTAATTCATGGCTACCCTTAACATTTATGTATCGTTACCTAACAAACTAAAATTGTTGATATGTGCCACTGGCAGGCTCCGATATATACCCTGTCTCTTACCATTTGAAAATTTGTAAGACAATATGCATATGTAGACAACATATAGAACATGTGTACATGTATTTACTATGCTTAACTTTATATACCGGTACTCAATAAAAATTCTTTAATGGTAAACTGGTAGCAGTTTACAGCAAAAAAAAAAAAAGTCTAAGTGATGAAACACATCAGCCAGAGAGAGTCATTGGGGTTTATTTACAAAAAAACAAGCTGTTCACTTGGCAAGGGCATTTTACTCCGAGCTTAGCGAATCTTGTGCATCCATGGTGTACTGCTGATGAAAGACTATCAAAAAACCTTCTATATTCTCCTCCACTACAGCTCTTTGTCTCTGCCTCCTACCCACCTCTGAGCACCGTCCCTTGGTTCCACACCCTACTTACCTCCCTGTCCTGCCACTTTTAGAGAATACAGAACCAAGTATCATTTTGTGGCACTAAGTAATTTATATGGAATTTGGTAGACCCCACCCCAGCAACAATGGACCCCCCAGCAGCAATAGATCCCCCACACAACAATATATCCTCCCAGAAACAATAGACCCCCAGAAGCAATAACATATCTCCCAGCAGCCAGCATCAATAGACCCTCCAGCAGCCAGCAGTAATATACCTCTCCCTCAATGGTAGATCCCTCCCAGCAACAATTGACCCCCCCAGCAACATAAGACCCCCTGCAAGCAACAATAGATCCCCACACAAAACTAGATCCCTACCAGCGACAATAGATCCCCCAGCAGGTAGCATCACTAGACCCTCCAGCACACCCAGCACTCCTTGCCACAAAATACATTCAGTGCTGGGGGTACTGAAACTGCGGGTGGGGGGTAAAAAGCCCTACCTACACAAAAT
Organism: Glandirana rugosa; assembly: GCA_018402905.1. Taxonomy (NCBI): domain Eukaryota; kingdom Metazoa; phylum Chordata; class Amphibia; order Anura; family Ranidae; genus Glandirana; species Glandirana rugosa. The sequence goes on from BLSH010206717.1 coordinate 158,720, forward strand.
AATCCATTGTGTTCGTGCAAAAAACAAACACTAAAGATTCTCCATCTTGCTGGAAAACAATATATGCAGTTCATGCAATAATGCTAAGTCTTCATATCTATATCTTGTATATACATCTCCGTGGTTTACTACAATCAAACTTAATAGTGCTCCACCACATAGTCACACACTTGCATGGTTGGGCCCTCACTTCTGGTACTTTACCTTAATACAAAAGGTCTATCAGAGCCTCTGCCCTTTTAAGGGGTAATTGCCCCACCACATGATCACACACTTGTAAAATTAGGATCTCACCTCTGATACTTGAACTTAAAGTGATTCTAAAGATATTTTTTTTTTCTTTTGAATAAAATAAATGTTATACATACCTGCTCTGTGCAATGGTTTTGCATAGAGCAGCCCCTCTTCTTTTTGGGTCCCTCATCGGCGATCCTGGCTCCTCACTCCTGCCGAGTTCCCCCAATAGCAAGCCTCTTGCTATTGGGGCACTCAAGCAGACTCACTCCAGAGCAGCTCTGCTGTGAATGGACAATGTCCATTCACACACACAGTGCGGCTAGTCCCTGCCCCCTGCTCTCTCCTCATTGGCTCATTAGCTGTGTAGCTAGTAGCCAATGGTTCCCACTGCTGTGTGAGCCAATGAGGAGAGAGAGACCTGGGAGAGGCGCTGCTCTCATGCTCATCGCTGGATTGAGATGGGGCTTGGGTAAGTATAGTTTTTTTACCCTAATGAATAGAATGAATTAAGGTTAAAAAACCTTCTGCCTTAATAACCACTTTAATACAAAAGGTTTTTCACAGTCTTCAAGGAGTACGCTATTAGCTCCATAATCATAAAATTCAAAGAATGAAAAGAAAGCTGCTTTCCGTCATAAAAACCTTGTTTAATATTACATTGATCTTTTCCATAGATAGGCTGATCCATCTGCTTCTCTGCAGAGGTGTGATCAGTATATAACTTCAGATTGCTCAATATCAGGGGTAGGCAATAAGGATGGACTCGGGCTTGCTCAGAACCGAATGTGCCTGGGCCCGCCAGGAAGTGAACCCTGCACTGCGCTGCTCACAGGCAGTGAGACATTTACCCAATGCACAGTTGCAGCAATCAGTGAATGTCTCACTGCACGCAATTAGCGCAGTGCAGGGTTCACTTCCTGGTGGGCTTGGGCACATTCGGTTCTGAGCAAGCCCAAGCCCATCCTTAGTAGGCAACTAGCAGACTGTGGCCTCCCTTCTACCGAGCTGCAGCTTTTCATCTGCTCTGACAACTAAGGGGTTGATTTACTAAAAGCAAATAGGCTGTGCACTTTGCAAAGTGCAGTTACTCCAGGGCTTAGAAGATGAGGTAAAGCTTCACTTTGCAAAGAGTACCCAATCAAGGGAAATAAACAAAAACAGCATTTTTGCTTGCACATGTGCAGCTAATAGCCCCCTTAGGGGTGGCTGGTAGATGTGGTTCACCTGTCACTCTGCCCTCAATCACGCATTTTTCCTTGCATCTGGAGTCACTGAACAGGTTGGTACTTTGTTTTTGTTGTTTTATTAAGGGAATAAACTTGGATAGGGTATGGACGACTGTGGGATGCCCAAACAAAGATCAACGATACAGGACAATGCTATATACACTGCCGTATATATACTCCTTCCTCCAGCACTGACACTTGCTGACCGTTACACTCCTTCACTTCTCTCCTGCAAAACACTTGTAGCCTCTCTGTTGCTCTCCTGCTCCCTTGTGCTGCTCCAGGATCTCTCTCCACTCCTGGCTGCACCCGAGCCACCAGGCCTCATGCCCCCCCCCCCCAGATTGGGGGTTCCCCGGGGAGGCCTCAGCAACCTCTGCTACATCTCCACACTTCCACCCGACAATCAACTCCACCCAGCTGGGCAGACCACAGTATTTAAGGAGGCCTGCCCCCTGCAAATCTGGGTTGACTAAATTTGCCTCTCCTAGCAAACATACTATCACAAAAGACCTATTCACTATGGGGGCGCTACACATGATTGGATGATGGAAGTTAGCAGAGTTTCTGCTCATTTACTAAGCTCTAGAGCAACTGCAGTTTTCAAAGTGCACAGCCTATTTGTCTTTAGTAGATAAGGAGAGAAACACAGGTGCTCTAAGTGTAGCTGTAAAGCAAAATTCTACTGTCAAACAGCAACTCACAGTCTACTCATTGTGAGTCTACTCACAAACAGCAACTTGTTCAAGGCATGTAACATCAAGAGGAAACCTCAGCCGCATATCTCGGCGATGGAAGACAAGCAGACATCAGCAGGGTCACGTGGTCAGAGCCGGTGGTTCCCGGCGCTAAAATCCAAGGGAATTCCTGGTCACAGTGGGATGACGTAGATTCCCAGTGCAGCGTGCAGAGGGCAGTGATAGACGACACGTTCTCGGACCATACGCTCCTTCTTCAGGCTGTGGGTCCACCATTTTAGAACAGGGCTTAAGTAAGAGCAGAGCGGCATTCCCAGGAGGGAACGCTCTTCCTATTGGTGGATGGGCATGGCCTTAATACATTGCTATGAACTAGGAATACATTTCTTACCGAGATATATAGAGAACATTGCTGAATATTGTTTGTGTGCATAAAATTGCATAAGGATACATAGAAATATTATAGATATATATATACACAAATAAAAATTACATTAAATATGCAACTTGTGTGGTATATGAAATAAATTACAAGCAGATTACAAATAAAGTGTAAAAGATGGAGGCTTATGTCTTCAATAATAAATCACATTGTGCAATAACCTTTGGCATCTGCATGAGAAACACGGGTTGCACAACCATTGGGATATTTGTATAAGAGAATTCAATTGATTACTGTGTTAAGGTATTTCCTCATACTAATGGATTGGTGTGTTCAAGGTGAGCGCTCAGACCGAGGGGAGGGGGTGTGGATGCACTAACGCAATACTGAGGCATGGTCGAAACATGCGCGTACCACCAAGCACAGATGTGTGGATGTTGATCCCTGGACACTAAGTCTAAGGAGTTAAAACTATTGTAATATTTTTATATTTAAAATACTCTAATGGGGTCCAAAAAGTATTTACTGAACCTTAAGGTTCCAAGATGACGGTAAGTGGGACACCTAAACAGAAATTAACAATAAGAAATATTATAACAGGGGTATGAGAGCATATATACACATATGTAAAGGAACCACAATATATAACAAATGTATTGGATTAGGGTAAGTGACTCCTAAGGCTAGGGGCAATAAGTCCGAGCAGGTGATCTAGCTGAGCTATAGGGACCGACATATGTGGGGGAAAAAGTGGTGGTCAGACTGATTATAAGAAGGAGTTTGTCTCTATTTCCTCGTTCAACCCCCCCCCCCCCCTGTAGTGAGAGAGTCCAAAGTATATATCCAAAAGGTTTCTCTCTGGCAGAGATGTTTGAAACGCCGCTCTGCCAGGGAGAGAGTGGCTGGTATGGACTCATATGGGTATTGACCCATACCCTGAGGCCCTCCGAAGATTGTTATTGATGTTCCAGAAAGTGTCTGGGGACACTGTGCTTGTCGTTGCCACCCTCCACAAACCTACGGTGCTCCCCAAATCTCTTCCTGTGGATAATGGGACCACCAGAGCACCTATGCCATGCAGGGAGAATGGGGGTGCAGTTCTGAATCTTAGCCCATGGTCTTAAATGACCTTTCTCAGCACTAGCTTCC
>BLSH010206717.1:162421-188621 GCA_018402905.1 Glandirana rugosa
CCCCCCCCCCCCCCCCCCCCCCCGGAGTGAGAGAGTCCAAAGTATATATCCAAAAGGTTTCCCTCCGGCAGAGATGTTTGAAATGCCGCTCTGCCAGGGAGAGAGTGGCTGGTATGGACTCATGAGGCCCTCCGAAGATTGTTAGTGATGTTCCAGAAAGTGTCTGGGGACACTGCGCTTGTCGTTGCCACCCTCCACAAACCTACGGTGCTCCCCAAATCTCTTCCTGTGGAGAATGGGACCACCGGAGCACCTATGCCATGCAGGGACAATGGGGGTGCAGTTCTGAATCTTAGCCCATGGTGCTAAATTACCTTTCTCAGCACTAGCTTCCAGTCACCATCAGTAGATAAGTGGTGTGAATGGAGGCTACTAGGGTGCCAACAAATTGTATCGTGGATGTATGGGACTTTCCTGGCACCAAATATAACTCAAAAACAGAAAATATATAAAAACAAGTAACCAATCACCATCTTGTTATTAGGAAAAGTTAACTTTGGCAGCTCCCGCCCATCCCCCCTACTCGCCCTGGCCCTGCCCCCACCTCATCTAGCTCATCTAGTTCTTTGCTGACTCCCACTGTATGCCAGGCCATGCTAAGAGAATGACAGGGGACGGAGGCTGGGAGGAGAATTGGCTTCCATTCAACACCGCCTGCCCCCACCTCCGTTGTGGCTCCACACTGGCCCTACGCTTATTTCCACTCAGCTAATGCGAGCAGTCGAGTAGAAATTTTGAGGGCTGCCTTAGACCATAAGAGAACAAAACTCCACATGTAACTATCATAGGCATAAGTGTAACAATCTCGATGTGGAAGCTGGCTAATGCGTTTTGAGAATGACTCCTTATTAGGAGCATGAATCCATCTGGAAACTCAGAGAGGTTAGCGGTTGCAAGCCTACAAATTAAGTTTAAAAACAATAAGCTGAGCATACAAACAAATGGATGCTGCTCCTGGTCGGTCTGCTACATGATCTCCCACGCTATCATCATTCCAGCGGGTGCAATGTCCAGCTCGTCGACTGAAATCCAGGATGTATAAATAAACTTCGGATGACTACAAATTCCAAATTAATTGAAAAGCAGTGTAAAAACACAAATACAGGCAAAAAGGTACAATGGGTGCATAGAGGAGTCAACGCATTTCACTCTAGTTCAGTGCTTACTCATCATGACTAGGACAGTCATGAGTGAGTGCTGAGCTAGCATGAAACATGTTGACTCCTTTATGCACTCACTGCACCTTTTTTCCTGTATGCTGTATGTGTTTTTACGTGGCTTTACAATAAATTGGGATGTTTGCAGAATGCAGCCATATGACCTAAAAACAATAAGCCTGGTATTGTGGTGATGTGATGCCATGGTAAAAGGGTCCCAAAAAAGAAAAAGGGCTAACAGAGACCCAAAGGACAGCTAAGAGATCTTAACCACAGTCCAGAATAGGTCCATCCAAGAGTGTGGTTGACCGCAGTGCTCCCGGTCACCATTAACGATCAGGAGCTGGTTGGCGGTACTCCTGATCATTTGAAGGCTGTGACAGCCAATCATAATAGTCACATAGTCACATCATTCGGCACCCCTTAAAGGGCCAGTGGGAGCTGTTGACAAATGGTTAACATTATATGAGATTTTAGTGATTGGGCTTACATCTACTTTAATCAAATCAAATTCAGAGTTCTGCCATCTCTTTGCCTTGTTTTATGGAAAAAGCCGGTGAAGGTTTTTCATTATAATATATAACGTGAGTTAAAAATGAACAATCCTCCAAATGAATTAGACTTTTTGTTTTTGTTCAGGTCTTGCGGGAAGACTATTCTGCTGCCTGACATGGCCCGGAACCTGTAAAATCAAAGTGTCGGCCTGTTGTTTCCAGATCCTATGAATACAAAATTACAAAAGGCTGCTTATCCGATTATGCTTAAATGTCAGGTGTTCATTTCAGTGCAGAGCAATCAACGGAACACAATTAGCCTTTGGATGGAGCTTACAAGTCTAGATGTTAACGGAAAGCAATTTCTTTTTTTTTTTCCAACCGCTGATAAGTAGCTCGAGTTGCATGTTCCGGACCGCTGTTCAGCAAATTTTACACAATAAAATGTAATAAATGAATCACCTCTTCAATCAGTTTAACCCTTTAAATAAAGAAAGAAACAGTAACAATTAAAGGAGCAATCACTTTTTTTTTTCTAATACCATTCATCGTGTAGAAAGCTTTTTATATTTTAAAGCCAATCTCTGGGCAAACTCTGCCCCCCCCCCCACCCACCTACCTATCGGTCTTTAGAAAAAAATTCTTCTCTATAATTACTTACCTAAATCAGTAGTCATGCCACTCTCTGTGGTGGTTTCTTGCTGTTCTCCGTTCGGGTTGAACTCAGGCATATTTAGACAAGAGTCCAAACCCACCCGATTTATCCCTCCAGGAAGCTCCAACAGCCAATCATAGGCAGTGGAGAAATTCCCTGCCCTGCAGCCGCACATATGCAATGGGCATATACAGTATACATGTGGCTGCAGGGTGGGGGATGCCTCTGCCGCCTATGATTGGATGTCAGGTTTGACAATGATAGCTCAGGCGGGTTTGTGTTCAAACGCAACTGAGCTCATCATTTTTTTTCACTGGTCTCCACTGTTCTCCTTCACAATGTTGAAGCTAAACTTAATGCAAAATAAATCCATTCATCATGTGTATTCTTCCTTGACTCTCTGTGTGCTTTGTGTATTTCTTCCAGATCTGTGCAGTAATTCAGTGTGAGACTTTTCTTCCTTCTGGAGTTTTCTACAGGCAGCCTGTAGTAGGTGGGGCCTGATGGGTGCCTCCCACAGCTCTGCTCTCTACTTAGGCTATGTACAGTAAGGTGGAGATGTTGCCAATGCTTTTATAAGACAACTAGAGTTGAGTGGACACCTGGATGTTTGGGTTCGGCGGGTTCGGCCGAACTTCGCGAAAAAGTCCGGGTTCGGTACCAAACTTGACCCGAACTTTACCCCGAACCCCATTGAAGTCAATGGGGACCCGAACTTTTCGGCACAAAAATGACTGTAAAAAAGTCCTGGCAAGTGCTAGAGGGCTGCAAAAGGAAGTAAAATGGGGGTAAGAGTAGGACAAGAGCCCTACAAAAAAATGGGGATAGGGAAAATAACTTAAAATCAAAAAAATAAAATAAAAATGGGAAGGGGGGTGGATGTGGAGTAGCAGCCTAGAGGTTGACTAGGATTGACCGTGGCAGTGTAGGTGATGATTTTAGAACAATAATCTGTCCCTTAAAGCAACAGCAGGAACCTGACCCTATAGGAGTAGGCGATGATTTTAGAACAATAATCTGTCCCTTACAGCAACAGCAGGAACCTGACCCCATAGAACTAGGAGATGATTTTAGAACAATAATCTGTCCCTCAAAGCAGTAGACTCTACCTAGTCCAGAATCAGATCGTTCTGTAATGCAGGATGAGATCTGCAAACTGTCCCTCAAAGCAGTAGTAGTAGTAATCTCTACCTAGTCCAGAATCAAATCGTTCTGTAATTCAGGATGAGATCCGCAATCTGTCCCTCAAAGCAGTAGTAGTATTCTCTACCTAGTCCAGAATCAGATCGTTCTGTAATGCAGGATGAGATGTTATTATATCTGCAATCTGTCCCTCACAGCGCCGGCAGCATCGTCTCCCTACACTAGCCTGAGAGCATGTGACATGCAGCACTATGTGACTCCAGCTTATACAGAGGCTGGGTCACATGATGCACTGGCCAATCACAGCCATGCCATTAGTAGGCATGGCTGTGATGGCTTCTAAGGGCAAACCAGTGAAACGCTTGTTGATTGGCTGCCCTGCAGCTATTCAACAGGCGGGATCAAATACCCGAACCCAAACTTTTTTTCAAATGTCTGGGTTCGGGTCCGGGTCACGGACACCCCAAAGTTCGGTACGGACCCGAACTTTACAGTTTGGGTTTGCTCAACTCTAAAGACAACATCTGAGTTTGATATTAAATTAGGTGCAAATAAGTGGATTTATATACTTTTGTGTCTGAAGTCCAGCTTTAAAGATGCATTCCAGGTATGGCAAATTGTTACATAGTTACATAGGACCAGTTTGGGCAAAGGCAACTATGCATATCCATACCTATGAGATGTCTCTACATGCTGGAAATCACTGTAGTAGTCATGGCTACTCCTGTAGTCTCTGCTAACCCATGGATCCTATGCTCAGAGGCTGCCCTGCTGCATTCTGAATACATTGACTGCTCAGAATGGGCACCACTCAAACAATGCGTTGCATTTTCCCAAAGAATGGACAAGGTATAGATGCAGGTTGGTGACATCACTCTCTCCACCTCACCCAATCAGAAAATGCTTTGTATTAATTTAGTAAATGCAAAGCATTCCCTGAATGGCACCCATGCTATCCAGCAAGACAGCTGCTCTGCATGGGATGGAGTAGCTAGTGAAGATCACTGAAATAGCAATGCCTACTACAGTGATTTTCAGCTTCTAGAGCAGGGGTGCTCAACGGGCCACATCGGAGATCTCCAGGTGCTACAAGTGGCCCAAGGGCCAGGGTTTGAGCACCCCTGTTCTAGAAAAATCCCATGGGTACAGTATATACATAGTTGTGGATAAAAACCCTACTGAGGAAGGCCAATCAGGCAACACACGTGTTTAGGAGGAGCAGCCTGCTTTGCTAACGTTACACAGCCTGTTTCCCTTTATGCCCGGAGGTGGTGAGCAAGCCAAACGGGCTTTTTATGCTTGTAATTATCTAGTTTCCTGTAAGTGTTTTGAACATTGTTTTTTAATAAAATAACAGAGAACACTATGTAGTCTCCCATTTATATTACATGTGGTGTTTTTAAAGGGCTTTTTAAAGTGCCCCAAAAATGCTGCTTGCAGGACTTTTCTCAACGCCCCACCCCAGTGTTAAAGCATCCATTGAGATGCATGGGAAGTGTTTGGAAAAGGGCTTTTCAGGTGCTATGTAATGATTTATACAGCAGCATTAGCCCAGATCCAGCCCTGATTGTGGAGCCCACACAGCTGGGAGTTCAGTGGAGTGAAGTGTTTGTGAAAGCACTGGAATCGGGAAGACCATTAAGAGCTTGGTGTGTCTATGCCCTATAACATCAGCAGTGAGATGAGCAGGTTTTTCACCTGGTGGTGGGATATCACAACAAAAGGAAGATCACTTTGGTTATCAATTTGGAGTATTTATTCACTGGAACAGTGGACACATGGATTTTTTTTTTTTTTTTTTTTTTAAATTTTGTTTTTTATCTTTCTTTTCTGGTTTTTGCATTGGACATATTTTGATGAACACTATAGTGTTTTTTTGAGAATTTTCTGTTTATACTTTGGACCAATGTAACTATGTATATAAAATGTAATCATATAACTTGATAAAAAATCTTTACAAACTGGTCCAATGTAACAATGTAAAAAAGGGCCATATCTGGAATTAATCTGTAAAGTAGCACTGAAAGCAAACATTTTTGATAGAGGTTAAGATCCTCCCTTATCCTGTCAGTTTTTTTATCCATCTGTGTTCCATTGGGGAGACTTTCCTTCACTTTCTGTCCCATAGCCACCACTGGAAGTGAGAAGAAATCCCTCCAAAGTGAGGAAATCCCTGGTTTTCCACATTAGAAGATTTCCCCCCTGCTTCAGTTTTGGTGACCAGTGACCACTTACCCACTTTTGGATTTTCATTTGCTTTTATTTTCCGTGAAAACAGTCACCAGGACAAATAGAGAAAATGAATCTGCCTAATGGGCACGCAGTAAGTAATAAAAGCCTGACAGGTGTTCTAATCACTCTCCATGCATTTCATAACTAAAAAAGAGAGTTTTGCCTTTAGTTACAGACAAAAGGACCCTGTGAGGAACAGGGTGATGGTCAAATTTGGTAGCCAATTGGAAGTGATGGCTGAATGTTATTTCTCAGGGCAGGTTTACTGATGGTGACACCATGCTTGCATAATATGTGTTGAAACAGCCACTTGTAGCGGCAATCAGATAACTATGGGGGAGATTTACTAACACTGGAGTGTGCAAAATCTGGTGCAGCTTTGCACAGAAACCCTTTGGCTTCTAGAGATTTTTTTAATTGAATAAGCTGTACTGTAGTTAGAAGCTGATTGGCTACCATACACAATAGCACTAGGGTTGTCACGCTATACCAGGAAGTTCCTTATGAGGACTTTTTAATCACCACGTTTTCTTTTAATGAAAGCTTAAGATTTAAAAAATATTGAACAGACTATTAAAATGACATTAATATGTTTAGGCTTCCATGAGATTTTAGTGATTGGGTTTAGATCCACTTTAAGCTGAAAAGCCCCAAGCATGAAAAATAAAATTAACTCAGTCGAAAGAATCTTACTTTATTAAAGGGTCCATGGTAATATAATTACTACTTTGGACACATTCATTTAAAATGTATACATAAATGTGAATTTTACGATTGATTATTTTGTCTGTTCTTCCAATCTGCTGTTCTCACCATACACTGTTTATATTCCACAAACCATAGGACAGACCTACGCTTTATTTTATGGTCTGCAATGCCCACAGCCTTATCTCACAAGTTGAATCTCATATTCATAAAGAACGGCCTTTGATAGAAAACAAAGACGAGGGACTGTGAAATAAACATCAAAGAAAACACCAAACAAAAAAAGACCGGTGATCAATGAGCACCATTAATATTAGATATTAAATCTCAACGGAGGCGCCTCATGTTCCTCCGTTAATTCTGGCTGAACTTTAAGTCCATATGTTGAGTCTATTGTGCGGCTGACACGATGAGCAGAGATCAAGGCTGGTGTCAAGTCTGCGCAGGTATAAAAGGCCAACCCTTGTCAAAGCTGATATTTCAGTTTTTGTGATTGCTGGCAAGTTGAATCAAACGTTCACTTCTTGTATTAACACTTTGAGGGTTTTTATTAAGTCAAAAGATATTTTGCTGCGTATATGATATTACAGTGCAATAAGATTATATGTACATTTAACATATTTTAAGAATTACATGTGTAGACATTTTAAAGCCCTGAGACTGACACTGGGCACCACCATCTTGGGTGTGATGTCAGCAGAACCATAGGACTCAGAGCTGTCACTCAAGTGACACTCTATATCAGCGTTTCTCAACCTTTTTACCTCACGTGAACCCTTGAAAAAATGTTCAGGTCTCAGGGAATCCCTACCAAAACCAATTTATTGGGAGTCAGTGGGAAAATGCATCTTACATTTGTGGTCAGAAGGAAAAATACTTCTTACATTGGTAGCCAGTGGGAGGAATGCACTTCTATTGGGGGTCAGTGGGAAGAATGCCCCTTACATTGGTAATCAGTGGGAAGAATGCCCCTTACATTGCTAATCAGTGGGAAAATGTCCCTTACATTGGTAGTCAGTGTGAAGAATGCCCCTTTACACAATAGTAATCAGTGGAAAGAATGTCCCTTACATTGATGGTCAGTGGGAAGAATACTTCTTACATTGGTAGTCAGTGGAAAGAATTTTACTTGCATTGGGGGTCAGTGGGAAGAATGCCCCTTAGATTAGTAATCAGTGGGAAAATCTCCCTTACCTTTGTAATCAGTGGGAAGAATGCTCCTTACATTGGTGGTAAGTGGGAAGAACTTGTCTTACATTGGTAATCAGTGAGAACAATGCTGCTTACATTGGTGGCCAGTGGGAAGAATTTGCTTTACATTGGTAATCAGTGGGTGCCACTCTTAGGCGCGCCATACACCCGACAATCTGTACAGCCTCCTTTAGATCTACCGACAAGTATGTAGTGCAAGGGTCATTTTGATTGGACACAGATTGATTGGATAGATTAGGTAGGTCCTCATGCAGACAGGACTTTTTGGCAGGGATGGCCCGTCCATTATGGACACAGGAGCGCCGCCCTCCCCTATCCCTACCACCGCCTCTCCCTTCCATGCACCCAGCCCCTTTTCAGGTCACCGGGATGCATGAATTACTATTGCGGCGGTGGGCGAGAGTGTTTTTGTGAAGCACATTATTAGAGCCAGAGGCTCTAATAGGGCTTCAGAACGCTCACAGTCCACTCAGGACCTCCACCCAGGCCAATAAGGTAACGGATTTGGCACCCATCACCTGATTGGCTGAAAGCATAGGCAATCTCAGTGGACAGCCTAAGAGCCTGGAGGCATGATGGAAGCCGCTGTGGAGGACACGCAGCCGCTGCACACTACCCACCTAGATGGGGTAAGTGCAGTGGTAGAACGGGGGGAGAGGTACCGCTGGGGGGGTGAGATGCTGTTTGGAGGGGGAGAGGTGCCGTTCGGGGGGGTGTTTGCACCCCCAAAAAAAGCAGCAGCCGCCACTGGTTTTTCAACATTTTTACAGCTGCTGTTTATAGCTTTAGACCTCTTTTCCTACAGTCAATAAACTCCCCATCATGTTATCCTATGTGTTCATGCACACATAGGCTGTTATCAACTGTTTTTGGCTGGGGCGTCTTTGAACTGTGAAAAAAAACCAAGACCAGTGGGTTCTGAGAGAACTGTAGAAATGCTCAAACGCTCAAAAATACCCAAAAACGTGGCTCACCAATGTTTTTGGACATTTTTGATCCACTGAAAAAAAAAATGCTAATGCAGAAAAACGCTTTAAAAACACTAGTGTAATAACGCTGAGAAGAACACTCGCTGCAAAGCTACTGACATCTTTAGAACGTCCTGTGTGCATGAGGCCTAAATCTAAAGTTGATTGTCCATTCAGATTGTAATCTGTATGGTGAGCCTTACAGCAGCTAAAAAGATCACAAATGTCATGCTGCTAACTCTAATATTAACTAATCTCAATCAGAGCAATCTTTACATATCACAATAAATAATCAACCATAAAAATGTAAGTGAATGAAATAGAGTACAGTTGCTAGCTAAACACTCTACAGTGATTCCACAACACCATCAAAAAGAATTATAACCAAATAAGTGCAGTGCTACTACACATTCTAATATTATAAATTCCTAATCTAGATCTGTGACAGTCCAACAGTCCTTGCGTACAAATGCATGCAAACCGAAAACTGTAAAAAGACTACAAAATGCAAATGAAATATAATAAAAAAAATAATAAAGTCCAGTGCTCCCCAGTAGAAATGGTGATCTTCTAATCCACTCCTTCCTTCAGTGACTTGTGCACCTCCACCCACAAATATACTTCAAACATGCTCATTTGTATCATCCAAATAGTGTAGCTTTATGGCAAACCACAAAAACCCTCCTCAGTCCTCCCTCCATTGGATTCCAAATGTGCTCATGTATCAAATTCGGTCACATGGAACAGAAAGGAAAATACATAGTGCTTTCCATTTTAAAATTTTATTCAAATTCACCCACAATAAAATATCACTCACAAGAGTATAAGAACAATATGTTATGTTATCTGCCTGCTCACCACTTCTCTGAAATGGAGGCGATGTGGCATCACAGGTTGGCTTCTCCCTCCTAGACACGAAAAGGAAGTGTTGGACTGTCACGGATATCGATTGGAATTTATAATATTACAGCCATGGCCAAAAGTTTTGAGAATGACACAAATATTAATTTTCACAAAGTCTGCTGCTTCATTGTTTTTAGACCTTTTCGTCAGATGTTACTATGGTATACTGAAGTATAATTACAAGCATTTCATGAGTGTCAAAGGCTTTCATTGACAATTACATTAAGTTTATGCAAAGATTCAATATTTGAAGTGCTGACCCTTCTTTTTCAAGACCTCTGCAATTCACCCTGGCATGCTGTCACTCAACCACATCCTGACAGATGGCAGCCCATTCTTACATAATCAATGCTTGGAGTATATCAAAATTGGTGGGGGTTTATGTTCACCCGCCTCTTGAGGATTAACCACAAGTTCTCAAAGGGATTAAGGTCTGGGGAGTTTCCTGGCCATGGACCCAAAATTTACATTTTTTGTTCCCCAAGCCACTTAGCTATCACTTTTACCTTATGGCAAGGTGCTCCTTCATGCTGGAAAAGGCATTATTCCTCACCATATTGTTCTTGGATGGTTGGGAGAAGTTGCTCTCAGAGAATGTTTTTGTACCATTCTTTATCCATGGCGTGTTCTTAGGCAAAATTGTGAGTGAGCCCACTCCCTTGGTTGAGAAGCAATCCCACACATGAATGGTCTCAGGATGCTGTTGGCATGACACAGGACTGACCTTTTCTCCGGACAAGGATTTTTCCAGATGCCCAAAACAATCGGAAAGGGGATTCATCAGAGAAAACGACTTTACCCCGTTCCTCAGCAGTCCTATCCCTGTACCTTTTGCAGAATATCAGTCTGTCCCTGATGTTTTTCCTGGAGAAAAGTGACTTCTTTTCTGCCCTTCTTGACACCAGGCCTTCCTCCAAAAGTCTTCTCCTCACCGTGTGTGTCCTGATGTACTCACACCTGCCTACTGCCATTCCTGAGAAAGCTCTGCACTAGTGGTGCCCCAATCCCAGAGCTCAATCAACTGTAGGAGACAGTCATGGCGCTTGCTGGACTTTCTTGGGCGCCCAGAAGTGTTCTTCACGAATGCCGTGGAAATGTTTTTTATGGGATTGAGTTTATTTTTGTGGCAATTTGGACTTTGCAATTAATCTGATCACTCTTCATAACATTCTGGAGTATATGCAAATTGCCATCATAAAAACTGAGGCAGAAGACTTTGTGAAAATTAATATTTTTGTCATTCTCCAAACTTTTTTCCATGGCTGTAGAATGTATAGTAGCGCTACACGTATTTGGCTATAATGCTGCTGACTCTGCCAATTTGCATTGTCCCAAGAAATATGCAGGTACCATCCAATGGGAGGTCAATCAGCCACAGCACAAGGACCAGCTAACAACCTCTGTAGGAACCCTGGTTGAGAAAGAATGCTCTATAGCTTTCCCCCTCACTTCTAAAAGATTTTGTAGGGAGGTGAGGGGAGGGCCCGAGGAGCTGAACCAGCACACACAGTTATTAGTCACTCCCAGAACGGAGGGTCTGTGTGAGGGAATTGACTTAAAGTAGAACTATGGACAAAACTTTTTTCTTCATTTTGGCTTGAGTAAGGGAGGATTATAACCCCTGTCAGATTTTTTTTTTTTTTTGCCATCTGTGTCCCATCGCGGAAGTTTTCCTTCACTTCCTGTCCTATAGCCAAACAGGAAGTAAGAGTAATTCCCTGCAAATTAAGAGAATTCCTTAGGGACCCCCAGGTCACTAGAACTAGTGTCCCCATTGGAAGATTACTTTTCTGGGTACACCCCAAAATTTGGGATTTTCTTTTACTTTCACTTTCAATGATGATGGTAAACAGGACAAATAGAGAGGATGAATCTCCTTCGGGAGCACAGACCGCAATAAGAACTGACAAATGTTCTAATCCCTCTGAACTATATACAAAACTAAAAAAAAGTTTTGCCTTTAGTTATACTTTAAGTAGTCAGATTTTAAAGCAAGCAAATGCAGTATTTCTGAACTTTTATCTGCAATTTTTTAACTTTTCATAGAGGGGCCATCTTTCATAGGGACATTTTCTGAGAAGACATTTTGCTCCCTTTAGAGAGGTTTTCCTCTTCTTTTGTGTGTTGTGTATGCATGACAGAAAATTAAGGGAGATTTCCCCAAAAGGCAATAGCTGGCATCCCATGGTGGTTATAACCATTCTTCGCTTTATACAAAATTAAAAAAGGTTTGGCTTTAAACATGTTTAAATAAAAATTCATAACATTTTTTTTTCATATCTTGCATATATTATGCTTTTCAAAGAATTTGGACTTAAAAAAAATACACCATTAACTTCTGAAGAAATGTAATTTCAAATTTATTTTCCTTTGAACAATGTAGCAAAATACAAGCAAAAGGACAATAATTCCAATCCCTGCTTCCTTAATTAGAGATTATTTGCTTTAATGTGTGGTAATTGCTCTGGCCTTCAGTCTGAGTTGAAAACTTAATTAATCCTCCGAGTAACACTTTTTGTTTTAGAGAAGAATGGAAATATCTCCTCTTTGCCAGATTTGTGTGAAAGCAATTGGAAAAAGTTCACTCGTAATTAATTAAATTACTGTAATATGAACATTCGGCGTAAGGGAGTTCCAGATCATGTGGTTTTCAGACATTACAAATAGCAGCAAAACTCCTATTTCTCTATGTAAATATTAATGAAAACTTGTCAGGGCAAGAATATGGGGGAAGCTATAGCTGATCTCTTTCTAAAAATGATAAAACCCTTGCTGTTATGCCAATCAAGGGGCTTCAGTGATTTCTCAGTCACTGGCCTGGAAAAAGGATGTAGTTGAGAGATAATGATTTCCTCCACCCTGGTTTCAAGTAAGTGACTAAAAGTATAGGCAAAGAAGAAAGGGAAGGGAACGTATTGAAAAAATGGACAGAAGAGAAGAGGGGAAGAGAAGAGGAGAGCAGGGAAAAAGCAAAAAGATAAAGTAAAAGGGAAACAAAAGGCAAAATGAAATGCAAGGAAAAAGGAAGAGAATGAGGTAAAGGAAAGGAAAAGAGAGGACAGAAAAGAACTAGAAAGTAAAGGAAAAGGAAGGAAGGAAGGAAGGAAGGAAGGAAGGAAGGAAGGAAAAGAAAAATACAGAAATATAAAAGCAAAGAAAGGAAAGTAAAAAAAATAATAGGGTAAAGGAGAGTCAAAAGGAAAATATACAGTGAAAGGAAAAAAAAATAGAAAGAAAAATAGGTAAAGGAAATTAAAATGAAAATAAAGAAGAAAAATAACAAAAAAAGAATTGGAAAGGAAATAGGAAATACATGAGTTAAAGAGAGGAAGAGAAATACAAGAAAGGGAACAGAAACAATGGGGTAAAGAAGAGGCAAAGGGAAATGAGAAAAGGAAAATGAGAAAAGGAAAGGAAAATGAGAAAAGGAAAGGAAAGGATAATGAGAAAAGGAAAATAAAGGAAAGGAAAGGAAAAAGGGAAAGCAAAAGGAAGAGAATAAGCTAACGCTAAGGAAAGGGAAGACAAGGCAAGGTAAGAAAAACATCTGAAAAGTAAGTAAAAGGCAAGGAAATTAAAAGAAAAAAGGAAGAGTAAGGAAAATAAGGCCACTTTCACACTGGGGCGATGGGGGCGGCCGTGGTAAACTTTACCGTTTTTATAGAGGCGCTTTGGCACCACTATTTAGGCGGCAGCTTAAAACCCCCAAGAAGGTGTTAAAAAGCGGTAAAAAGCGCCAGCGCACTGCGTTTCCGAGCGGTGTTCAGCTGCATCGGAAGCGCTGGCCCATCATTTCAACCGCTCCCGCACCGCCCCAAAGACGCTGCTTGCAGGACGTTTTTTCCTGTCCTGCAAGCACACCGCCCCAGTATAAAAGCACTCAGGCTTTCACACTGGGGTGGATTGGGAGGAGTTTTTTAGGTGCTTTACAGGTGCTATTTTTTGCGCTAAGTCACCTGAAAAAGGTCCCAGTGTGAAAGGGGTCTAAAGGATAGGAACAGAGTGTGGGGAAGGGAAATGAAGCGAAGGAAAAGGAGAAGAAAGGAAAGGAAGGCGATTCAAAGAAAAAGTATAGTAAAGGAGGGGGAGATGGTAGGAGAGGAAAAGAAACAAAGAAAGAAAGACAGAAAAAAGCAAAAAAAGAGAAGAATAATGGTTATAGTTATTCTTTCATTCATTCATTCTTTCCACATATTTGTGCCTGCAGGAAAGGCCAATAGATATCCAGAGAGTACGACCAGCATTTACAAGCTGCTGGAGCTTAGTATTCAAATAAGTCAGCCTATATTTTTTCCTCCTTTGTTGGTTTACTCTAAGCTTAATGTAAGCCTTTCCGGACCACTAAACCGGCAAACTCCTGAGGTTTAAATTAAATCTAGGCAAATATTTAAAGAAATGTATTCTAGCGAGCAGAGCTTTACTCACGCCGGGTGTTTCATAAGACGACAACGCCATAAAATCCGAAATGCAAATAAGGAGACGCCAAAGGAGAATATGCTACAGGCTTCGTCCTTTATATTGTAAGCAAACAGCACGCTCAGGTGAATTTCTAGTGCAGCCAGTGAGTAAACGACTTGGGCTAATTACCATACAGATAGAAGGGCCATTTGAATGGCACCTACGAGTAATCAGGGTAAAATAAATTAATCATTTATATAAAAGCCCTTTCACCTAAGATCCTGAGAGCAATTATGTATTCTTCCAGCAAACAAAAGGAGAGGTACAGGGGTTTCAGCTGTCAATCCATGTACTGACAGCAAAGAAAAAAAAGGTTATATTTGGTCTCATATTTTCTTAAAATGTTCTCTTTTTTTTTTCTTTTAAATCAACTTTTGACCAATTTTGTTACATTGTGACTCAAAATGTATTCTGAATTCCAGGTAGATAATAAAATAATATGATTTGATCCTGTAATAGTTTCATTAAATATTAAAGCTGAACTTTAGGCAAATAGAAAAGACGCAAATGTACATAGAGCTGTATTTCTTAAACATATTATTACATTTATTTTTTACAGCTATTTACTGTAAGTACCTGAATGTGACTTCAGTTTGTTGCAGCCATTAGACTGGAACTAAAGCTGCATTCCAGGAATTCAGCCATCTTGTACAAAATGCATGCATTAAGCCCAAAGAGGTAAATTACATCTCCTAAACTTATCTCTATTATTTATATCTGACAGGTTTATGGCTCTGCTGGAACATACACTGCCACTCGGGGCTGTGAGAGGGGAGCAAGGCAGGGGCATAACTACAGGGGTTTCAAGGGTTGCAATTGCAACTGGGCCCCATGCTCCAAGGGGCCCGTGTGCCTCCCTTGTACACCTGGATAGGAGGGATGGCAGGGGTGGCATTTAGAGGAACCAATCTCCCCCATTTTCCTCCTACTGCAGGAGATTGGTTCCTCTATGTGCTGCCCCCGCCACCCCTCCTATCCAGTTTACTTGTCTTTTGCTGTTCCCAGTTTCCCTGGGTGCTTCCCTGGTCCCCCCACAGAGCTGATGTCTTCCCCCCTCCTCTCTCCTGCCAGCTGCTGTAGAAGATCTGTCATGATGGAGAGATGGGAACGGGTCGGTAAATTTGTCATTTACCAGCTTCTTCCTTTTCTGAATGGACAGAACCAGTGATTGGTACCAATTGGTTCATTCATAACTGAAGCATAGTAAACTGTTTTTACTATACTTCAGTTTCTGAATGAATGGGAGGCTCGGTACACAGCTATTCCTGTCCATTCACTCTGTGCAGCTGAGGGCTGTGGTTTGTTTAGACCCCTGATATCTCATCAAAGCCCCCAACAGGGCTCCTAAATTTTTTTTAAAAAATACATAAAAATAAAATTGTAAAAGAAATAAAATGAAATGGTAAAAAATAATAAAATTAAAATAAAAACTACTGACACCAGTGAGGTAACTATCAGAATTGCAAAGGTTGCAATTGCGACCGGCCCTGGCATTTCACAATCATGGGGAGGCCCAAAGATGGCAGAAAGGGGGCCCACTGCAGAACTTGTGAAAGGGTCCCACTGTGGGACCGTATTAAAGAGACCCATGAGGGGAGTAAAGGGCCCCAGGATCAGTGGGAAGAGGGAGAGCTCTGGTCAGGGGTCAGGGGGGCCCTTCATAATTTCTTGCACCGGGGCCCTGAAGGTTCTAGTTACGCCTCTGGAGCGAGGCACATAAAGCAGCAAAGCCTGTCCCTCCCCTCTAATGCCCATTCAGAGAACCCTTTGTATTTTGTGGAGGAGTTCACATAATACAAATGCTTCTGTGATTAGGCAGGAGGAGAGAATGCACAGACATAGAAGCTGCACCGACTCTAATGTTGAAGATACTGAGACCTGAAGGATCAGCATCAGGCTCCTGGAAATACAGAGAGCTGTCTTCTAGGAGTGCAATAATACTGTCAAATGCAAATGATAGAGATAAGCCGAGGAGATGTCGTGCACCTCCTTGGACTTAATTCTTAGCGTGCCTTCATTTTTTTCCTGGAATTCAGCTTTAATTGTGCTCTAATGCATGGGATCATGCTGATGGAAGGAAAGAGCAGAGTGAAATATGAGCTGATCAGTCTGCTACTTCTCTTTTAACTGTCCAGTCATGGACTGGGCAAGGTATAGCACACTTATGGCCTTAGCAGAATGGTGGTGATCCCTCTTTGTGCCATCACTCGGCTAGGGAAGGGTCACAGATCAAGCTGAATTGTTTAACTGCTTGCAGACTGCCTACCTGCAATGTACTGCAGACAGGCAGCTTTTGCAGGCACAGAGATGTACCTGTACAAAGCTGCCTGTTTGTGGGTACAGGGTGCGTGCACTCCCACCCACCTACTCCCACTGTGATTGTATACAGTGGGAATTTGTCAGCAGGTCCCAGTAAATGATTAATGGCTGGGGCCCACTGATCGGCTGTGTCTAATCCCAGCCCAGAACTCTGTGTTGGCAATCAACACAGGGCTCTGTACAGAGGGGTCGAACTCTCTGTTTCTTCTCCCTGCAAAGCAAAGAGATCTCTAGTAAAAAGCTGCACACTTTACGCACATTAACACTTGTATATAGTATTGGTTGAGGAAAATGTAAAGATAGCTTAGATAACAATAGATTATTGTTATCCTAAGGTGTTAATGTTGGTGTAAATTATCTAGTTCCTGGGCTTCTACACCCCAGAGGATCTCCACAGTCTCCTTGACTTGTAGTCTAATGTAAGATGGGTTGAAATTTAAGCTCCATGCCACTGCTAAGAGGTCCAGATACAACTTTATTCCATTAAAGGTCAGGAGTACAGATCAAGAAATAGCCAACATCTTTTGGGGGTCTACATGCCCCCTTCATCAGGGCTTGACTGAAAATCAAGTGAACAAACCAGTTGTGAACTGGACCTACAATGGTATTTATTCCAGTTGAAAGCACAGGCCTAATCATCAGCTTGTTTAGCACCCTACATTAGTGGTTTGTTCGCTTGACTGCCCATGATTCCCCATGATTAAGCTTCAAGGGCAGAGTGAAACGCATTGGGGGCATGGCTTGGCAGGGGCCTGAGCTGAAGCTGTCATTTCACATATCCACAGGGTCTTGCAATCATGTGCAATGCATAGAAACTTTTTTGTCTGTTGTAGCCTAGAACAAAAGTTTGAAAAAATTGGAGAGGACTTGTGCTCAAAACTTAGGGCATAGCTCTCTGTCATATGGGGTGGCCTCAAGTGGCCCAAGAACAGTCTAAGAAATAAAATGGATGAGTGACCCATATGAGCCCAACTGTGATTGCCTGGATCACCTGCTGGTGGCACTGTGCTTCCCAGGGCAAAAGTTTGTAGTTTTGGTTTTTCCAAGCCGCCAGCAGATCGCAATAATCAGTTTCCACCTGATGCTGGCTGCTGGGAGGGTATTTAGGTTCCCACTTATTTGTGCCTCTCACAACAGTTATTTGCTCTGCTGCCAGAGTCTGCGTGCCATTTATTCTGATCTCGACCCTGATCTTGCACCCTGCTGCCTCCTATCTGCTCCCCTTGTTCATGATCCCAGTCCTGGTTCCCCCTCCCCATTTGCTCCCTTCAGGGCCAGGACAAGGAATGAGCAGAAGGGATGGTGCCCTGGGCACTGTGGTATCATATGAGGTGGGGGTGCCATTAGGAGGGATTTGGGGTTTTTTGCTAGAAGAGGGGATGTGGTAGAGAGTTTAGGGGAATTGTATTAGGAAGGGATTTTTTTGTTTTTTGGGGGGGTTGTGCTAGTAGGGATGATTGGGAGGATTTGGAGGGGGCAGAGTATGTGTACTTGGAGGGGGTAGAGGATCTGTGCTTTGAGGGGTGATTTTCTTTTGGGGGGTCCATTTGTGCTGGGAGAATTTGTGGGGGGGGGGGGTGAGGGGGCGAAGATTTGTGCTGGGAGGGGGGATTTCAGCAGTGGGGTGGATTTGTACTGGGAGAAGGGGAAATTTATGCTTTGGGTGTAAGCATGCAGATTAGTGCTCTTTTTTTTTTTTTTTTGCTGACACATAGGGGTTAATTTACTAAAGCTTGAAAGTGCAAAATTTGGTGCAGCTCCGCACAGAAACCAATCAGCTTCCAGGTTTTATTGTCAAACCTTGATTGAACAAGCAGAGGTTAGAAGCTGATTGGCTAGCATGCACAGCTGTGCCAGTTTTTGTACTCTCTAGCTTTAGTAAATCAGCCCCATAATGCTCATACATTGGCATGTTCGCCCTGGGCTCTAGATGACCTTGTCCCGCCACTGGCTCCCTGCATCTCCAGTCCTTCCCATCTGCTTCCTGCATCTGCAGTTTACCCAGTTGATCTGTGTTCCCCATTTTGTGCATGTATTGTATATAGTCAGTTTGTTAGTTAGGCTTTCGGTTACTCTGTTACTTTGTTAAGTAGATTTTTTTGTCATTGGGGTATAATTAACACAGTTCGGTCTCAGCCTCCTAAATATAGTCATGCACATCTGGCCTTCCCTGTTGCTAATCCCTGACGCCAACAGGTTTTTATTGTTCAAGACAATCAAATAAATACATGTTTCTGGGTTAAATACTCCCTTTTCAACAGGACTGGCAGTAATTAACCACTTCAGCCCCGGAAGGATTTCCCACTTTAGGACCAGAGCACTTTTTGCGATTCGGCACTGCGTCATTTTAACTGACAATTGCGCGGTCGTGCAACGTTTTACTCAAACAAAATTTGCGTCCTTTTTTTTCCCACAAATAGAGCTTTCTTTTGGTGGTATTTGATCACCTCTGCGTCATTTCTGATTGCCGCTATAAACAAAAGAAGAGCAACAATTTCGCAAAAAAAAACAAAATTTCTTACTTTTTGCTAAAATACAAACCCCCCCAAAAAAATAAAAAAGAAACATTTTTTTCCCATCGGTTTTATATTCTTCCTCATATTTTTGGTAAAAAAAAAAATCGCAATCGGCGTTTATTGATTGGTTTGCGCAAAAGTTGCCGTGTTTACGGATGATGAGAATTCATTTCTGGGTTTTTTTTTTTTACTAGTAATGGTGGCGATCTGCGATTTTTAGCAGTACTGCAATATTGCAGCGGATATGTCGGACCTCTAAGGGTTAACTGTGTTCCCTGGGCGTTTCTAACCGTATGTGTGCTGGCCTGGCTGGGGGAAGGGGGTGATCACGGCTTCCATATACAGGAAGCCTGTGATCACAGCCCTTCCCGCTCTAACAGAACGGAGATCCGTGTTTACTTACACAGACCTCTGTTCTTTCACTGCGGCGGGGCCATCGCAGGAAGCCGGCGGCGATCGAGTCCGCCCTACCCACTCCCTGGCCCCCCCGAGCACAGTGAGCGCGCGGGCGCACCTCCGGCGATGCGCGCGCACTCACAGTGAGGGATATCGCAGCCGCCGTCATATGATGGCGGTTTGCAATATAGAGCCACTTTGTCGCCGCCAGGCTGCGGTCGGCAAGTGGTTAAGGGTAAAACAAACAGAAATTTCTTGACAAATGAAAATAGAAGTATCCGCTCAGATCGCCCAGCAAGTGCACCATTTATCATAGCCAATCGTTTGTTTGGGTCAACTTGGGCCCAAATTAAATAGTTAAAGGGTCAGTAAACCGGGAGTTAGTCCTTTGCACAGTTTTTATGAGACAAACACATTATGGACTTGAAATAGCAGATCTTTAAAATTGTTCTTACCTTGCAACCATTCTACAAGGTAAGAACAATTTTACTGAACAGATCTTCTGCTATTGCAAGTCCATAATGTGTTTGTCTCAGAAAACCTGTGCACATTTTTAGCAAAGCCAGGTTTTCAAAAGATCTACGTCACCAGAAAAATCAATATGTGGAAATTAAATTTAATGACCATATCCCATCACAACAAACTTCTATTTCATGTCTATTTCTTCACCTTAATATATTCAGATGGTCATCCAGCAAAGTACTGATGCATTTCCAATACCCGGAAACATCATTGTCACTTGCCTCCATCACATCAATATCGATCAAGCATCCAGTTTTCTCTGTACAGAAAGCAGTCCCTGTTTGTGGAATTATCACTCTCACTTAACTTCATGCCACCAAGGACTCATCATCTGTCTTATGGATAGAGTGGGGAAGAGCTAAAATTTTTGGTCAGGTTTTAGCTTTGACTGTTACACATTGAGAGAGATTCTCCTCACTTCCTGAACCTGTGACACCCATGCAAGAAATGGAGGAAGATGTGGTCACTAAAACAATAAGGCACGGACAGCAATAAAATGATTCCCTGGACTTGTAAACCATTCCTCTCTCTGCTAAAAATGTGCTTTTTGTTTTGTCTGTGCCCCTATTGGAGAGATTGCTCAATACTTCTTGTTCTCACAGTAGCACTTTCCCCAAATAAGCCACTGTAATTTAACCAGTAGATTAGTGCAGAGGCAGCCAGGCACACAGCAACAGTTAATTCACTCTGGCTCAGTAATCCGTCTAGGAGATGTCTTTTTAGGATTCTTATTGCTGAAGAACTTGGATGGGATGTAGGCTGGGAATGCCTCTAGAAGGACTAGACTGGCTGCTCCAGGTCTCGTACTATTGATGTGCTCTTCAGCCACCTATTGGGCACACCTCCCCAGGGATTGGCTGAAGTGACAAAATATTTTGACTGCTTATTTGACTTTCCAGCCCACTATGTCCCAAAAAAAATGCAGGGGGGGGGGGGGAAATCAAACCTGCAACACAGAACAGCCCAAAGCAATCGACATCTGATCCACTGATTAGAGAGGAGCTAAGAAGAATTAAATTTGCATAGCATCCTAGAAACCTATCTAGTAGGGGACTAGTAGGGGGCTAGTAGTACAACATTAATAGGGATAGAGAGAATAATAAATACTGGAGGTGAAGGGAGGTCATCTACATCAAACTGGAACAACCATGATTAAACTGGGGTGGGGACCTTCAACACCATCTATCAACAATTCACACTTTCAGGCATGTAAATTGAAGGATTAACATTCTCACAGCCTTTCTTACACCAAAGATGGGATAATGTAACTAGAACAGGATGGTTCCACAATGTTCACACATTTCCCTCATCCCACCCTAGGCAATAACATCTACACACCCCAAGGTAAATGGATTACAGTATTGGTGCTACCAGTGTGAACATAAATGTTGGCATCTTCCTGATACTCATTAGAATTTAAGAAGTAAACACAGAAGAGAAGCTACTTTGCATCAGCAACTGGTTCCAGCTGAGGAACTACTAGTATCAGCTTGTCTCATAACACCGAGACCTCAATCAGCCAATGGTTTCAGAAGCACTATGGATGACAGGCACAAGTTTAAGCAGTTTAGCGGCACGTCAACTACGGAAGAATCTACCTTATGCCGGTCAATTAAAATGCAAATTCCAGGTATTAAAAAAGCACATGATTTTGCTGTGTAAAAGGCAGCAATTTCCATTATGATTCATCTAGAAGCACTCACATCTGTCAGCTGTCTGAGCCTCCATGTGGACAAGGTCAGCCTCCTTATCTAAGCCCATTACAGACCTGGAGAAATGAAAAGAGAGAGAGAACACAGTGAGATTCTTCCAGCAAAGACAGTTCCAGATAGACACATTATTCAACCACATTGTATTTTAATTGCCTGACCAATGTGGCAGAAATACCACAAATTGTCTATGCATTGAGAAATATCATAGGAGAGCTCTGCATGGTCTCTTGCGAAGGAAACAATACAGGGCAGGTTTAAAAAAAAAATGACTCGCAACATGGCTGCAGGTGCATTTGTGAAAGTGGTTTCGCCCCCCATATCTGATCTCGTTTTCTAGTTGGCTATACTAAGTGCTGAAAAATGAGTATGTTTTCTGCACTTGCACCAGAACAGATCGATGGCTCTGCGGAGAAAAATGTGGACTTGGTTTTTTGGCAGCATGCAACAAAATGTAAAATCTGCATAATACAGTAAATAGCATGATAGTTTTATGCTTAACATATTATTTTTTCCTTTATAATAACACTCTTATGGAGTGCAATTTAAAGTGAATCTAAAGCCAAACACAATAAATTAATATTAAAAAATTAAGTTACTCCACCCCAAACTCGCTCATCCATGTCTTTATGGACCTTGCTTTGTGCACTGTGCACAGTCCTGTTGAAACAGGAAGGGGCCATCCCCAAACTGTTCCCACAAAGTCGGGAGCATGAAATTGTCCAAAAAGTCTTGGTATGCTGACGCCTTAAGAGTTCCCTTCACTGGAACTAAGGGGCCAAGCCCAACCCCTGAAAAACAACCCCACACTATAATCCCCCCTCCACCAAATGATTAGGACAGTGCTCAAAGCAAGGTCCATAAAGACATGGATGAGTGCGTTTGGGGTGGAGGAACTTTACTGTCCTGCACAGAGCCCTGACCTCAATCTGATAGAACACCTTGGGGATGGATTATAGTGGAGACTGCGAGCCAGGCCTTCTCATCCAACATCAGTCCCTGACCTCACAAAGGCGCTTCTGGAAGAATGGTCAAACATTCCCATAGACACTCCTAAACCTTGTGTACGGCCTTCCCAGAAGAGTTTAAGCTGATATAGCTGCAAAGGGAGGGCCAA
The DNA here is from genome assembly GCA_018402905.1 of Glandirana rugosa. NCBI lineage: Eukaryota > Metazoa > Chordata > Amphibia > Anura > Ranidae > Glandirana > Glandirana rugosa. The sequence continues at coordinate 184,928 of BLSH010206717.1, forward strand.
CTCAATATTGAACCCTACGGACTAAGACTGGGATGCCATTAAAGTCCATGTGCGTGTAAAGGCAGGTGTACTTTTGGTAATATAGTGTGTGTGTGTGTGTATATATATATATATATATATATATATATATATATATATATATATATAGTTTTAAGTCCAGCTCTCGGAAATCTAGAAATCCTCCCTTGCAGGAGGGGGCTGCACTACACAGTAGCTAAGTAGTTAGCACTTCTGTCCATAGCACTAGTGCCATCAGTTTGAATCTCAGCCATAGCACTACCTGCACAGAATTTGCATGTCTTCCCTGTGCCTGCATGGATTTCCTCCCACACTCCAAAGACATGCTGGTAGGTTAATTGGCTCCTGTCTAAATTGTGCCTAGTATGTGTATGAATGTGAGTTAGGGACCTTAGATGGTAAGCTCCCCGAGGGCAGGGACTGATATGAATGTACAATATACTGTATAAGTAAAGTGCTGTTTAAATTGGCAGCCATATGTAAGTACCTCAAATAAATAGGGCTTACCCTTCCTTCTTAGACTAATTAGACACCACAAAAAGAGACCGGAAGTCCTAAGAGCCACTAAAGGAGCCACTGGGACATATCACCTATAATATAACTCAAAAAGCTATTTAAAAAAGTTCCAATTTATTACAAATAACAAATTTGATCAGCAAAAATATATTGTACAAAACAGACAGACACCACCATCCCATCACCAACATGACAATGTTGTCAATTTAAAAACCATGGTGCAGACGTGTGTCACACATACCACCACTCATATCATACACAATTAAATCAAATAAGTCAAGGTCACAATAATTGTGAAGTATGATAAAAAGTGTATGTAGAGGTAGAAAAATAGTCACGCTCAATCAAAAGATGATGGAACCAACCATAAGAGAGTATGTATAGTAATTGGGAGCCTGGAGAAGCAAAAAATGTAAAAAACTGTTTCCCAGTCCTGGTTAATGTTCAGCACAATAAAAGGCACTCATGTGTGGTGCCCCACGAAGTGCAATAGAGTTCATTGAAGTTATCCTGATGATGCAGATCTGTGCTACACCGATCATATTGCGTATATATATATATATCTATCATAAACAGGCATGGATTTTGGCCGCAATGGATTGACAGCAAGCACATAAAGGTAGAAACACCAAAAAATTCAGATAATGAATGTCTTTCCCAGTATAACTGAGCAGTCCTAATCCTCCCAATAATTGGGAACCTGATGATGTAAATAGTGATTCATCCGAATCCTGGTCAGTAATCAGCAAGATACAAGTCACTCAATGCACCATGACAGCACGATGCAATTCACACAGTTAATCCAGCTAATGTAGGTCTCTGCTAGACCAAATATATTGCGTGTGTGTGCGCACCATTTGCAACCATGGAGTTAACCATTTCAGATTGATAGCAAACACATGAGTGCTTAAGCAATAATATATTTACGTGGTCGATGTTCTTCCAGTAAAGCTGAACTGTCTATAGGCGTCCCAGATTCTCCACTATATGATCAACCGTCTCATCCGTCCCGTCAGGTGGTCATCAGTACATGAACTCTGAATACTGCACTGTACCCTACGGATGCCTCGAGGGGTGGCCCGGCATTCCGTCCTCCTGAACTTCCGGCCCAGACTACGGGCTCGATACCGCTGTGCGGCCGTTAACCCCTCCAGTCAGCAGTTGCAGATAAGGGTTGCCATAGTGCGGATGGGCTTAAAGCTACTTCGGGTCCAACCAGGAGAGACAGGAGATGGAGAGACGGAAAGACACACGTCTGGCCCAATGCCTAGCGTGGACGCGTTTCGCTGGGATCCCCCAGCTTCATCAGCAGTGTGCAGCACGCGTTGTCATGTTGGTGATGGGATGGTGGTGTCTGTCTTTTTTGTACAATATATTTTTGCTGATCAAATTTGTTATTCATAATAAATTGGAACTTTTTTTTTTTTTTTTTTTTTTTTTTTTTTTTTTTAAATTTCAATAATATTTATTGAGTTTAAATGATATTACAGCTTACAGAGTGTATCAAATAAGGTGAGTAGATGAAGAGGAAATACATACAGTGACAAGTTCTCTGAGAGCGTATACATAATAGTAAATGCCTTCATATCCTTAAGATATTAGGGCGATTAGCAACAAGCATTCACCTATGTTATTTATAATTGGTGTTCCACCTATGTTACCTTGTGGTGAAGTCTGACCTCCCTTCTCTCACAAGGGAGTACCTGCCACCCCTATGGGTACTCACTGTGGACAGGTTGAATAATGGTCTATGGAATTTGGTAAACTGGTGGATGGTTCCTTGTGAATGATTGTTGCGTACAATGTCTCAGTGTAAAGTCTGGTGATGGCATTTGTAGTATGTCGTGACATGACACCTCTGTAATAGTTGTACATTGCCGAGTTAATTCAGGGTTTAGAAATAAGAACAGTAACAACAACAACAGTAAGGGAAACAATAACAATAACAGTAAGTCCATACCTTAGTTCTCTTGTTGTATTTAGACTGTCATTTTATGCTAGGGGTTCAATGGGAAGATTGTGAGCCAGCAGTTCCAGGTATGCAAGAATTGCTTTTGTGAATCGTTCGCTTTGGCGAATGTGAATTCGTGGGAACATTGCGATTTGGTCCTAGATATAATTTCTTCTAAGTCTGGTATGAGATCTTTCCTCCACTTACTCATGATTGCAAGCCTCGCTGCATATAGAATGTGAAGTACTACTTTCCTGGTAGTAGGAGGGAATTTTTCTGCTGTCAGGTTTAATAATGCTAGGGCTGGAGAGGGGTAGACGGTGGTGCCAGTGATTGTAGTTATTAATTGGAAGGTTGCTTGCCAAAAACTGGATATAGATTGGCATTGCCATAAGATATGTAAAATGTGGCCTTTTTGACCACAGTTTCGCCAACAGTCAGATGTGCTGTGGTTGTATATACGGTTTAGCCTGGCAGGGGTTAAATACCATCTATAGAGGATTTTGAAGAAGTTTTCCCAGTGGAGTACACAGTGAGTTGCATTTAAGCTGTTTTGTACTGCGGAGCTCCACTGGTGTTCTGAAAAACTCTCTCCTAAATCTCTCTCCCAGTTTTGGATGGCTTGTGTTTTCTTTATCGGACTTTCTGGTTGTAGTACATTGTACAGACGTGAGATACCTCCCTTAGTGCTCAAGTGGTTGTGGAAGTAGTCCCAGACATCCTTATTCAAAATTATGTCTCGATGATGTATAGAATGGAGGAGGTGATTTATTTGGTTAGTAATGAATGTTTCCTTTCTTTTTAAGTGTTCTGGGACTGCGTCCCAGGAACAGTACCCTAAAGATGTCCAGCGTTTGAGGGAGAGGTCAGGGATGAGAAATTCAAGTACTTGAAGTGGAGCCGCGGTTAATCGCATGCGGATTGTCTCTTTAGCCCTCATTAATGCATCCTTCCAAGCGTTGAGGGATGCTAGAATAGAGGGGAAGTCTGCTAAATGAAGGGGTAGGTTGGAGGCTGCTGCTATCAATAGATTTTTAAGAGATTTATTGTTAATCATATGCCTCTCTAGCAGTACCCAAGGTTTTGTGGAGTGGGGATCAGTCCATTCTTTGAGTTGTACTAGCAGTGACGCCCTGTAGTAGTCTATTAGCGAGGGGGTGTTCATGCCTCCTTTAGATTTGTGTTTAATTAATGTAGAGAAGGCTATGC
>BLSH010206717.1:191762-204230 GCA_018402905.1 Glandirana rugosa
TTTATATAGATTTCACCCCGAGGCACCGTTCATGTGTATAATCTGATTAATCTGTGGTGTTTTTCTCTGGTCCTCAGGATTCTCGGTGATTTCCTCGTTGACCCTGTATAGTGGGTATTATATTGAATTTTTCGATAAATTTTTTTCAAGGTTCTTTCCCCGCACCGAACGGCCGTTGTCACTGCCGGCGTGCTATTGCCTCGAGGCCTCGTCGCCCGTATGTCGCTGCCCTTTCTGTGCTCACCACTGGGCGTTTTTCTACAGACGCCTGTGGGGTTAGGAGGGGGGTGGACCCCTCGTTTCTTTCGCGCCGAGGGTCGCTAGCCCTGGCGTTTTTAATTGTCTGAAGTACCGAGTCCTGTGATGAGGTGGATGAGGAGCTGGGGCCTTCCGACGCTGCATCCTGCTGTGCTCTCAGTCCGCCATCTTGGTGTCCCTTGTCACTCCGTGCAGGGAAGAAGTCTGTTAATTTTTGCGGTCCCGATCGCTGGGAGCCGCGCTTTCTTTGCTCCCCAGGTGGGGGGAGGATTGGGGTGTCCGCAGACATCTTTTTGCGGGTCACCACTCGTGTCTTTCCCGTCGCTGTATGCCCGCTGCTCCGGAGCTCCGTTATCGTGCGGCCGTCACTGTTGCCGGCAAGCCACGCCCCTTTCTTGGAACTTTTTTTAAATAGCTTTTTAAGTTATATTATGGGTGATATGTCCCAGTTGCTCCTTTAGTGGCTCTTAGGACTCCTGGTCTCTTTTTGTGGTGTCTAATTAGTCTAATATGTGTACTTGCCACGGAGCCCCACTTTAGATATATTTTGTAAGTGAGTGGACTTGCCCATTTGGTGGCTTAACTTTGGACCACCTGGTTTGTCAGGAGTCCCAAAACTCTGTTTAGTAAGTTACCCTTCCTTCTTCCACACCTTCTCATACTCTTATAGCAGCCAGACTTTCGGTTACGAGGCAATGGAACATGACAGACCCACCTTCCCTCCTCTTAGTTATTCTATAACTAATTTAGTATATTCTATACTAAATGACCAATTCTTTTATGAATATTTATGTGATCAGGCTCAGCTTACTATTAAAAAATTCCTCCTATATTGGCATCCATGGCTACAAGATTCCAGATCTGTCACTTTACTGTAGAGTCCACCCATCCAGCATCCCTCTACTTCCCTTACCTCCTCCTTGCTGGTTTAACCATATCTTACGGGCTTCTTCCTTTATTGGAATCTACCTCCATTATGACGAAGGCACCCATGCAATATCAGAAAACACCTCTTCTCCTTAATAAACATTTTTTTAATTACATGAAAATTGTTATCCTGTTAATCTTTGATAAATTACACCATACTGTGTACTATTTGTTCTTTGAAATCCTTGTTTAACTGTTACTACAATGTTAATTTCTATATTGCCTTCCCTCTTTTAGGTTGGGGGCATAAAACTAATAAAGACGTATAGCAAAATAAATAAAGGTTTTGATTGCTCATTTAGGGGACAGGGGAAGAGCTTTCTTTTACCTAACCCCCCCCCCCCCCCCGCACCTGGCAGACAGTGCTTCCCCATGGTGTGGCTCTTGACAGTCCCTCGGTGTCATCATGTCCAATGGACCCTGCAATGGTCTTAATTACTGGAGTTCAACTTGAACACTGTGGTACTATTCAGAACTCCAGGTCGGTAGGACCTTATTGCTTTTATTTTGGACATCTTTCTAGGAGCACCTGTTCCTGTACTTATATATACTGAACACTTTGGGGATACTGAAGCACACTGGACATTATGGGGATCATTTGATATACCATTTTTGGATTGAACAATGCATGAAAGCTTCCCTTTCTTTCTAAAACAGCCTTTCTCAACCCTTTTAATTTTCAGACCAAAAAAGAAAAAAGAAAATGAGAATACTACCAGAATGATGCTACGTTACTCAAATGAACATGAAATAATCAGAAAGATTATTTCCAAGTACTGTTCAGTGCTCACTGGGGATCCAGTGCTTGGAAATTTTCAAACCAACCTAAGATTACTTATAAAATGGCAGGATCAATCAGAAAATCACTGGTACAAAGTGAGTACAAAGGGGAAACTAGAATCAGAGGGCCCTGCTCGTTAGAGCTTACAATCTAGGAGGGAGGGGTAAATGAGAAGAAAGGGCAATAACTGCGGGGGTGAGCTAATTAAGAAAATAAGGAGTGTAGTTGTTAAGTGGTGGCAGGATAGGCTTCCCTGAAGAGAAACGTTTCCAGGGATCGCCTGAAGGTGGATAGATTTGGGGACAGTCTGACAGATTGGGGTAGAGAGTTCCAGAGGATGGGAGAGGCTCGGGAGAAGTCTTGGAGGTGAGTATGAGAGGAGGTGATGAGGGAGCTGGAAGGCAGGATGAGGAGGACATTTTACGGGCCTTTTTTAGAAGGTTTCAGCTCTGGTAAAAGAACTTTGGTGACAGGACACACTTCCTGTATGGGTGTCCCATGAAGCGGCAACAACAGGACGTGGAAGGAGATGAAAAAGCACCGTTTTGGGTTTTTATATTTATTTATTTTTCTGATTTGAGTTCAGTTCCTATTATTTTGTTTGAATATATATGTATAGTTCAGGACTATTGCATGTATATGTTTTCAAAAAATCATATGCTATGCAAGATATTCAAGGTATACAGTTGTGCTCATAAGTTTACATACCCTGGCAGAATTTATGATTTCTTGGCCATTTTTCTGAGAATATGAATGAGAACACAAAAACATTTCCTTCACTCATGGTTAGTGTTTGGCTGAAGCCATTTATTATCAATCAACTGTGTTGACTTTTATTAAATCATAATGACGACAGAAACTACCCAAATGATCCTGATCAAAAGTTTGCATACCCCAGTTCTTAATATCGTGTATTGCCCCCTTTAACATCAATGACAGCTTGAAGTCTTTTGTGGTATTTGTGGATGAGGCTCTTTATCTTCTCAGATGGTAAAGCTGCCCATTCCTCTTGGCAAAAAGCCTCCAGTTCCTGGAAATTCTTAGGCTGTCTTGCATGAACTGCATGTTTGAGAACTCCGCAGAGTGGCTCAATGATATTGAGGTCAGGAGACTGAGATGGCCACTCCAGAACCTTCACTTCATTGTGCTGTAGCCAATGAGAGGTCTACTTGGCCTTGCGTTTTGGATCATTGTCATGTTGGAATGTTCAAGTACGTCCCATACGCAGCTTCCTGGCTGATAAATGCTAATGTTCCTCCAGTATTTTTTGATAACGTACTGCATTCATCTTGCCATCAATTTTGACCAAATTCCCTGTGCCTTTGTAGCTCACAAATGACCAAAACATCAGCAATCCACCTCCGTGTTTCACAGGCTTTGTTGACTCCTCTTCAAATGTAACATTTATGGTTGTGGCCAAAAAGCTCAATTTTGGTCTCATAATTCCAAATGACTTTGTGGCAAAAGGTTTGAGGATTGTCTCTGTGCTGTTTGGTGTATTGTAAGCGGGATACTTTGTGGCATTTGCCTAGTAATGGCTTTCTTCTGGTGACTCGACCATGCAGCACATCTTTCTTTAAGTGCTTCCTTGATGTGCACATTGAAACAGCCACACCACATTTTTTCAGAGTCCTGAAGTTATTTGTGGGTTTTTCTTTGCATCCCAAACAATTTTCTTGGCAGTTGTGGCTGAAATTTTAGTTGGTCTACCTGACCGTGGTTTGGTTTCAACAGAACCCCTCATTCTCCACTTCTTGATTAGAGTTTGAACACTGCTGATTGGCATTCTCAATTCCTTGGATATCTTTTCATATCCCTTTCCTGTTGTATACAGTTCAACTACCATTTCCCGCAGATCTTTTGACAATTCTTTTGCTTTCCCCATGACTCAGAATCCAAAAATGTCAGTGCAGCACTGGATGAAAGATGCATGAGTCCAGCAACTCATTGACCTTTTATACAAATACACTAATTACAAGCAAACAGATGACAGGTGAGAATGGTTACCTTTAATAGCCATTCAAACCCCTTTGTGTCAACTTGTGTGCATGTTATCAAGCCAAAATCACCAGGGTATGTAAACTTTTGATCTGGGTCATTTGGGTAGTTTCTGTTGTCATTATGATTTAAAAAGTGTAAACAAAATTGATTGATAATAAATGGCTTCAGCCAAACACAAAAACATTTCTTTCACTCATGGTTTGTGTTATCATTCATATTCTCTGAAAAATGGCCAAGGAATCATAAATTCTGCCAGGGTATGTAAACGTATGAGCACACCAGTATAGAACTTGATTTCCTCCAAGACAACCTAAACTTTCATGCAAGTACTCGGCAAAGGTAGGCCCCTTGCAACATTGCAGGGGGCTGTTAAATTCTCCATTACGTTTAGCAGTGGGGATTCCTTTCCCATGTCTAAACGCTGGAGATCCCCTGTGTCGGTGGCGTGTTGTCTCCAATATGGCCGCCGTTGGTCTCCGGATGTTATACTCTGAAAGACCAGATATGACAGGCGGCGTGTGACATCATCACGGCGGACATGCGCAGTATATTGGAATGCCGAAGACTGCACCAGACGCCATTCCTCCTCTCCATTTTCATAGAGATGGTTTGGAATTTGCAACTAACTTTTAAACAATTCAACTGAAGGTGTTACAGGGAAGATCATGCAATGTGGAACACTTAACAAGCAGGATCCTTTTGGGCCTGTAGGCTTGTTTCCATTGTGCAGCTTGTGAGTATGGTATCTATATATGATTTTCTGAAAGGTGTGTATACCTTAGGCAGCGCTTATCCTCTGGTGTAAGGTGCAATAGCCTGTGTGCGAGCTGCTGTTGTGGCCCAAATATTATGGGGAATGACGTAGGTTTATGTGAACAATTTATGCGTCATCGGACGTCGCAGGAAGTGACGGAACGCGTCAGTTGATCACATGGTGAGAGAGGCCACGCCTAGCAGGTCTGTGAGCAGGAAGTGCATTAGCACTGAGCGCGAGCACTACCTTAAAGAGCAGTCACAGTATATTGCAAATGTATGTGTTATGATGTTTGCACTGTGAATAGTTTGGCCAATAAACCTTTGAAAAAGAGATACACGATGAGTTATTCCTCTTTCTACCCATACATGGAATACTGACCGCGGAAGAGAGCGAGAGAAAGGAGAGGACAACTATATCCATAGGTCGGATTGTAGACCTAAAGCACGTTTTGACTTCTCCACACCGTATGGTTGGAGAGTCAAAGGAATCCGGTAAGCAGGGCACCATACCCTGAGTTATTTTTATCATCACCCAGCACTCAAATGCAGCACGAGCACCTTAAAGCATAAAGAATTGTTCCACGCACAAGGAAATAAAGCAGTGATAGACTGGAACTGAAACAGCACCCATTCACTTTATATCTTGGATTGCACATAAAAAATCGTTTGGCACAGAGCACAGCACTTTTACTTGGACTTTATATCATATATATTTTTTATATTTTATATTTCCTAATGTACTTATTTATTGCATCTATGTGAAATTGTATAAATGGAAACTGAGGGTTCACTGTAAGTTTTATTTTATTCACCCATACACAGTAAGGTCTGTCGTAGCGACTGGGCTACAGCAGCAGAAATCGTTTTTTAATGCATGCAGATATTTTTTATGAATGAACGCAATATCACTAGGAGTATGAAATAGGGGAACCATTATAGATCACGAATTGCAAGCGCTGTTTGAACCCAAAGCATAAATTGTTCACATAAACCTACATGGTATCTATATATACCACAGCATGTAGACACATTATTTGTTGGTTCATGCTCTTTGATTCTTCGTGCCATATATTCTTTTCCCTTAAAGCCCTGGTGTCTAATTTTTGGACGTACTTATAGCGGTCTATGTACTGCATGAATAACGGGGCTGAGAACAAATGGGGGCTATTCTTGTGGAATAATGGAGGTGCTCTAACCCAATTCAAGTATGCTGTAAGTAAGTGTTTGGAAAAATTAAAGTATACCATATGGCTCTAGATGGCCATGCAAATGTATAACAAATATGAGTTCTTAAAGTGACACTGGCTTATATTGCAGAAGTGGTAAAAATCCCTTAAGAAGAATATATTAGTATTATATTTTGAAACACGTTGGATTATCCTCACTTGCTGGACTTTTTCATCAACACATTCCACTGTTGAGGAATCAACATTTGCAAGTAGCTGGGGAATACCACCTTTTGCACTCATTGTGCTGCTATATGTTGAAATTCATTTTGCACAATGTTTTTAAATTTTGTTACATCCTGGGAGTTTACATTTTTTAAATTGTGAAAATAAAGAAATAATTTTTACACATTCTAAATGTTTGAATTGCCTTAACAATCCCTATAATGAGAAATAATAATGGAGATTTATAGTTAGGAACGTGGCATGATTGGTCTGTCCTGATCACCTTTTCGATTAAACACCTCCTATATTTTCCTGATAAAGCAGATCCTGTGTATTGTAAAAACACATTAAGCCTTCCATATTGCACTGCACAATCCACAGACTGCAAGTGATTTACTAAAACTGGAGAGTGCAAAATCTGGTGCATCTCTGCATAGAAACCAATCAGCTTCCATTTTTTTTTTTTGTCAAAGCTTAGTTAAATAAGCTGAAGTTACAGTAGAAGCTGATTGGCTACCATGAATATCTGCACCAGCCAGAAAATTAAGCAGAAGAACTTTAGAGAAACGGTATTAGAGATTTCCCCTTTCTCACCAAGTCCCAAACAGCAGTGAAACCAGACAGGGTTTCTAATCCTTATCCACTCTATTCAAAAGTAAAAAAAAAAATTGGGGTGTAGATACACATTAAATGCATAAGCCTACCTAAACCAAAATAGAACAAATTATGAATATTAATAGAGACACCTCGTCCAGTATATTTGTCAAGTACACAAAATAATTTGGGTAAAATGGACTTTTCATGGTGCTCTAGGATATGATCTTAATCGTGAAAATAACAATCCTTTTATTGGAATCATGATAAAAAATATAACAATAAAAAATGTCCATTCTAATCAATAATTTGCCTTCTCCTTATAAAGCTTATACAGGTCCACAGAGAGGTCATACAGCCCTACAGAGAGAACTTCAACGTGTTTCGCAGTTTAATCTTCAGGATTTGTAAATCCATCTGTGGTTTCCTCCATCCCATCTTGAAGAAGTGGTATTAAACCGAGAAACACATTGAGAATTGGAAGCTTTTTCTCTCTCCTCTTTGGACACCTCATAGTTATGTATAAATCATATCATGGTGATTTTGTTATATTGTATGCAGTCACTTTGTAGGGTCCATGGAGTTGTATGAGCTTAAAGGGGTTGTAAACCGTCAATGTTTTTCACTTTAATGCATTCTATGCATTAAGATGAAAAATGTCCTGTAGTGCACCAACCCCCCAGAGTGCCCCTTTTACTTACCTGAGCCCGATCTTTCCAGCGCCAGGGGGCGAGCACACCCGCTCCAGCCGGTGTCTTGGGTCCTCATTGGATAGATTAATAGCAGCACAGCCATTGGCTCCCGCTACTGTCAATCAAATCCAATGACTTTGGAGCCAAGGGGGGTGGGGCCGAGTTCTGCTGTCTGTATCAATGGACGCAGCAGCAGGACACAGGAGCATGCCCGCACGGGTCCCCCGGGGGAGAGCGCTTCTCCGTCAGGGCATTTGATTAGGAGCCAGGAGAGCTGCTGAGGGACCCCAGAAGAGGAGTATCAGGGCTACTCTGTGCAAAACCGCAGCACAGAGGAGGTAAGTATAACAGGTTTGTTATATATATAAAAAAAAAAAACTGAACCTTTACAACCCCTTTAATAAGGGGATGAAACTTTATTGGTCATGATGGACTTTTTATTGTTCTGATTTTATCATAATTCTGATAAAAGGATTGCTATTTTTATGACCAATTGTGTATCCTTGAGCACCACAAAAGGTAATTTTTGCCCCAAAATATATTCTGTACAAGTACATAAGCTTAAGTATGGCATAAGGCTTAGGGTTGGTGTTGGCTCTGGTTGAAGATTCATTTACACTCACCGGCCACTTGCTTGTACCGGGTTGGACCCACTTTTGCCTTCAGAACTGCCTCAATTTTTTGTGCCATAGATTCACCAAGGTGTTGGAAACATTCCTCAGAGATTTGGTTCTATAGTGACATGATAGCATCACACAATTGCTGCAGATTTGATTATGTGAATCTCCCATTCTACCACATCCCAAAGGTGCTCTATTGGATTGAGATCTGGTGACTGTGGAGGCCATCGGAATACAGTGACCTCATTGTCATGTTCAAGAAAACAGTGGTGAGATGATTTGAGCTTTGTGACATGGTGCATCATCCTACTGGAAGGAGCCATCAGAAGATGGGTATACTGTAGTCATAAAGGGATGGACATGGTCAGCAACAATGCTCAGGTACGCATTTAAACAATGCTTAATTGGTACTAAGGGGCCCAAAGTGTGCCAAGAAAATATCCCCCACACCATTACACCACCACCACCAGCCTGATCCATCTGCCCTACCATCTGAATGTTGCAGCTGAAATCGAGACTCATCAGACAAGGCAACATTTTTCCAAACTTATATTGTCCAATTTTGGTGCACCTGTGTGAATTGTAGCTTCAGTTTGCTGTTCGTAGCTGACAGGAGAGGTACCCGGTGTGGTCTTCTGCTGCTGTAGCCCATCTGCTTCAAAATTTGATGTGTTGTGCATTCAGAGATGGTATTCTATATACCTTGGTTGTAACGAGTGGTTGAGTTACTGTTGCATTTCTGTTATCTGGAACCAGTCTGCCCATTCTCCTCTGACCTCTGACACCAACAAGGCATTTTCCTCCACACAGCTGCCGCTCACTGGATATTTTTTCTTTTTCAGACCATTCTTTGTAAGCCCGAGAGATGGTTGTGTGTGAAAACCCCAGTAGATCAGCAGTTGAAATACTCAGACCAGCCCATCTGGCACCAACAACCATGCCACGTTCATAGTCACTTAAATCCCCTTTCTTCCCCATTCTGATGCTCAGTTTGAACTTCAGCAAGTCATCTTCACCATGTCTAAATGCCTATATGCATTGAGGTGCTGCCATGTGATTGGCTGATTAACAATTTGTGTTACCAAGCAATTGAACCGGTGTACCTAATAAAGTGGTCGGTGAGTGTAAGTTCTATATTTGGGAAGTCACTTGAGATTTATGGAAAGGGGCTAAAGTGATCCTGTGCTTTGTTAAAGACGCCATTATGATCTTCAGCATCCGAAACGTCTACATTTTCTCTGTCAGACCTGCAGGGATACACTAGGGACATAGTGGCCGAGAGGACCACAGCACACAGAGCAAAGGATGCAAGCAACTAAAACATGGAAGTGTTAGACGCAAACAATTCTTGTGGTACCTTTAACTCTGCCAACAAATATTGGATTCAAAGGAGGCACTAATGGTAAGTATCATAAATGTATTTTCCATAACTGAGTGTAGTTACATTTCTTATTGTTATGACAGATCCACTTTAAGTGAAGATAAGAGTACAGCTAAGGACACATTCCTGCACTCCTCAGCATGAGCTCTGGAGCTGAAAGCCAGAGGCCGCATCTTCATTGCAACATGTTCAAACTTATTAGCCTTCCCCATAACTCAATATGACTCCAAATCCTATTACACGGGATGCCGGTCTGCTGTTCCCTGACCTTGATATTTCCTGGCTGCTCGACATCTTCATTCCCCCGTAGCTGGTTTCTCGCTGGGAAGTAAGTGCTCTTGAAGTCTGTGACAACACCCAAGGCTGAAGCTGTCCCTGTTTCTTATCCGGGAGGCAGGTGCTACACAACCAACCCGTCCATCTCCCAATATAACCCCATGGGGACAGGGCCTCTTGCGGGAGGGATAGCACAATACATTGCTTTTCACACTTGTTTAAGCTCGGAACTCGCAGAGAGGAAAGTCTGGGGAGATATTCCTTCAACGTACTTGCTTGTCACTGGAAGAAATAAATAATTCATGTTTTTCTTTTTTTTTCCCATGGCGCCAAACTATCTGACTGAGGAATCTCACATCCCAAACAAGCGCTCCAGAGCTAAAACACTGTGCAAACAATTCGGCAACCAGATTACAATAAAGTGACGTAACTGAGAGCAGATATCTTTATAGAGATTTGCACAACACTTGTGCCCTAGTAGATGAGCCGTGCTCCATGCTTTCCAGAGAAAAATATACCATACTTCAACTCTAAAGCTTGAAGTTGCAATTGGAATACTAATATCAAATAAACTTCCTCAGCTCATCTGCATCGTTCCTGGGTTGCTTGGTGTCAAATTTTATATTATGGGAAAAGCAGCTTAAATAAATTATTATTGCTACATTAAAAAATATCTAGTAGCTAAAAACCCTACAGAGGTTTCTTCTCACTAACAAGTGTAAGTCATAGGTGAAGGAACACAGATAGGTGGGTGTTTTTTTTAAGCTGAATGACAATCCCCACAGCACAGTCTGCAAACGCAGAGTGGGAGTTAAGAACAGTTAAACTTGCTTTAAGTTAATTTCCAGTATGCTAACTTATCTCTTTGGAAGATGTAGTACAATCTACAAGCTCAACTTCATGCAACCCCAAACTATCTGGGAAGAATGGAAATGTGGTAGTGAACACAGTGCACCCTCAATAGATATGTGTAGTCTATTGAATTAGGATATAAATCCCAAAACTCAAACACACATGCATTGTGTGTTTTAAATAAAACATGAAATTTATTAAAACATGAATGGTGTCAGTAAGGAAGTGGATGGTGTCAGTAGAGCAGTGGACATGTCAGTAGAGTAGTGGACAGTGTCAGTAGAGCAGTGGACAGTGTCAGTAGAGCAGTGGACAGGTCAGTAGAGCAGTGGACAGGTCAGTAGAGCAGTGGACAGGTCAGTAGAGCAGTGGACAGGTCAGTAGAGCAGTGGGTGATGTCAGTAGAGCAGTGGACAGTAGCAGAAGAACAGTGGACATGTCAGTAGGGCAGAGGTTGGTGTCAGTAGGACAGTGGATGGTGACAGTCAGTAGACCAGAGGATAGTTTCAGAACAGTGGTGGATGGTGTCAGTAAGGCAGAGGTTGGTGTCAGTTGGATAGTGGATGGTGTCAGTCAGTAGAGCAGTGGACAGTGTCAGTAGGGGAGAGATTGGTGTCAATAGGGCAGTGGACAGTGTCAGCAGTTTTATTATTAGATTCCATTATTTTTTTACAATATTATTTTTATTTTGTTTTTACATTTTATTTAGAAGGTCTATTGGGGGGCTTTGGTGAAATATCAGGGGTCTAAATAGACCCCTATTGTCTCATTTTAAAACAGAGAAAGGGACTGAGGACAGAGATTCCCCAGTACTTTTTCTGTGCAGCATCAGTTGCACTGGACAGTAAATTAATGGAAAATGCTCTGTGCTAAGCAGGAGTAATATGTGCCTGGTTGTGCAAAAAGTCAGTGATAAAAATGGTCAGATTTAAATTTTATGTCTGTGGTGGACAGGTCAACTTTAATAAGCCATGGAGCAGATTGAAACACCCTTAAAAAAACAATAGCAGGTTAAGGCACATTTAAAGTGTAACTCCACTTTTGTTGGTGATCTATGTACATTGCACGGATTATAACAAATGTTGTTGCAGATTCCTACCTTTTGTTATTCTGAAGAAATACATGTGTGTTTGTCTGTGCCTTTGTTCTGAGTGGGTCTAATGGGAGGGTTTTCATAATTAACTGTCAGGTGTGCACTGGCTGGCCACTAATGATAAAATCTGCTGGGCCTGCATCCCTTTAGACATTTTCCTATTGAAAGTATCTCTCCAAAAACAACATTTTTGTTGCAGGGGATACCTGACTTGTATCTTAGGCAGACTTCTGGGAAATTTGGTGAGCCAATCACACAAACAGGAAATTATGTTTCTGGGGAGTGGTCAGTACACATTCTGTGTACAGAATAACTCCAGGTAGCCATATTGCAATGCATTCTCAGAAAATTACTGAGGCTGCAGATTGAAAAAGAAAGGTAATTTTTAATAACATGCAATTACAATATGATGTGTCGCAATTATATGCGCTATATAATTTTTTCGTTATTTGCTATTTTTTCCCTATCAAAAATGGAGTTACCCTTTAACAAAAATAAGAAAAAGGTAAGACTAGTCAGGGGGTCTTAAAACTTCTAGTAGTATCATAACAGCAATCAGTAGAGTCTGGAGAGTCTCTTAATGAAGCCCAGTTGTAGATAAAAAACTGCTGTTAAACTGTTTAGGAGAAAATACACATCTACAGGTTTTATTTGACCTTAAAATTTCTGAGTTATTACTGGTTATCACTGGTTATTACTAGTGATCACATTGGCCTATGAGAAGGTACCAGTCAGATATCAAACACCCCTATGCTTCAATGTCCAGAAGGTGAACTTATAGAGGTTCCCTTAATGGTTGCCCCCCCCCCCCCCTACTGGTATAGTGTCATGGGGGGTATCCCTATA
>BLSH010206717.1:204240-214336 GCA_018402905.1 Glandirana rugosa
TGGTGGACCCCGTGTGTTTCTTACCCCCGGTCTCGGTGGATCTTTTACGACGTGTTCTACAAGAGAGAGTAACATGTAGTGGTGGTTGAGAGAGAGAGGTCTGCTGAAGATGGCCATGCTCTCTCTTTTGGGGTAGGGGCAGGAGAAGGCTCTCATCTATTAAGCTTACACTTAATGTTGGATTAGCAATTTGCAAAGAGGGAGAAATGTGCTTGTCCCTTTGTTCTCCCCTTCTGGAGAAGTGGTCAGCTTTATGTGAGGTGCTTACACCAGGGCCTGAGAGAAGGACTGGTCTATTTCTTCTAAAAGCCACAAACTACCTAACAGCAATGCATAACTATATCAGGCTGATATTTGGAACACATTATTGCCTTTGTGTGTAAATCAAATGTAAGTGAAGTGCCAATTACAACAAAAACCTGGGGAACTGACTGAATTTTTCTTCTTCACTAGTGCAATCCTGGTCAGCACTAGAGTTGGTGGTGATGTACAATGAGAGAGAACATCTTGTGCAGCATTTTCTAGGTGGCTCTGGCCCCCATTCTTTGTGTGCCCCAGGTGGTCGTTTGGATTTCTGGAGCATCTGTCTGAAACCACATGTCAAACATGAGCATTCCAGGTGGGAAGGGGTTAACTGTGAGGAGACCAGGAGGATGGTAAGAGGACATCTAAGGCCATCATCTGTGCACATTACAGCATGTTATTTGGGCTATGCAAATTGTAATGCCCTGCAACCTGGATGCTGAGGTGGTAACCCAGCTGTACGTGACGGCCACATAAAAACTAGACAAGCACTGCTCACAAACTGAACACATTCAATCTCATAAGCAATATATGCATATACTTTATATCATATTTTAATATTTCCATATTTTTATTAATTACAGTTGCCTATACGTGCATGCTCCTGATGAGTGGTTTATAACTTCACGAAACGCGTAGAGGTGATATATGCCGTATTAATTATTATTCAAGTTGTCTTATGCTGCGGAGATTGAATTGTATGGAGCCAATTTTCATCATTGTGAATTATGTATTTGTTTCCAGTTCATATGTTTCACATTTTTTAGTAGAGGCAATGTGCCCAAAATATATAGTAGCAGCAATGCGCCCAATATATGTCTTAAAAGATGTATGGATTGTCTACAGTACTACCTCGATGAAAGTTGCCTTAATAAAAACTCATGTTTTTTATAACCCGTGTGTCTCATTCAATGTCCCAAAAAAAACCCTCTTTTTGTATACTTTAGATCATATTTGGTCCCTATCAATTGTAGATTTCATTCTATGTGATATTATATTAGTTGTCAGATTGTAAAACCTTGTCATTTAGAAATATAGATATACTGTACAATTACTTAGACACCAAACAATGTCCAGCAAGTGACTGAAAAACAATACATCTCCAAAGGCATGTACCTGATTTATATTTTACACGGTCTTTATTTGCTTTAAATCATATTTGGTCAATATTAATTGTAGATTTCATTCTATGTAATATTATTATTATTATTATACAGGATTTATATAGCGCCGACAGTTTGCACAGCGCTTTACAAAATGAAGGCAGACAGTACAGTTACATCACAATTTGGTACAAGAGGAATCAGAGGGCCCTGCTTGTTAGAGCTTACAATCTAAGAGGGAGGGTCAATTCATACAAAAGGTAATAGCTGTGGGGAATGAGCTGATGTAGAGAGTATTAGATGGAAGCAGGATAGGCTTCTTTAAAGAGAAAGGTTTTCAGGGATCGTCTAAAGATGGATAGATTAGGGGACAGTCGGACAGATTGGGGTAGGGAGTTCCAAAGGAAGGGAGAATCTCTGGAGAAATCCTGAAGGTGAGCATGGGAGGCGGTGACAAGGGAGCTAGAGAGCAGGAGGTCTTGGGAGGACCAAAGAGGGCGGCTTGGTTGGTATTTTGATATTTTGAGACTAGGTTAGAGATGTAGCTGGGGGCAGATTTGTGGATGGTTTTGTAAATTATTGTGCTTGCAATCTGTGGTGTTCCCCCTATTTTTTATATATAAATATAGTTGCATACAATCTCACATAAATATAGCAATAGTGTAAAATACACAAATACAATAAGACCAGTAGGGAATCACATAAACATAAATATGATAACAATAAAGTGCTGTGCTCTGTGCAAAAGAATATATTGATGTGCAGTCCGTAATATGAAATATGAAAGTGCTGTTGCAGTCCCAAAGTGATACTGCTTCAAATCCTTTTTCGTGGAACAATTCTTCAGATTCTTAATATCATAAAGTGCTTGTGCTGTATTTAAGTGCTGAGTGGTGATAAGTAATATCTCAGGGTGTTGTACCCTGCTTACCAGATTCTTTTGACTCTCCAACCGTACGGTGTGGAGAAGTCGTGCGCGCTTTAGGTCTATAATCCGACCTATGGATAACGATGTCCTCTCCTTCCTTTCGCTCTCTCCTCGGTTACCATTCCATGTGTGGATAAAAGAAAGGACAACTCATCGTGTACCTCTTAAAACCGATTTATTGGCCAAACTTTCACAGTGCAAAACATCACAAGACAATTGCAGAATACTGTGATCGCTCCGTGAGCTGCTCGCGCTGGTGCGCAACTACACTTCCTGCTTACAGTTCAAACAGAGCGTGGCCTCTCGCACCTAGGTGACACAAGCGTCTGACGACGTCCTATGACGAAACGCGTTAGGCGGGGCCAGCAAGCACGTTCGTCACACCACCACGTCATTTCCGGGTTCACGGGCTGCGAGGTCTGGAACGCAAGCCGAGGAAAAGAGGAAGGGAGACGTCCCTTTCTCAAACAGCAGCCGCGCTGCTGTGGATCCGAAAACTTGCCTTTGAACCTGTACTTTGGTGATGCATTTTTAAACTATAATAAAATCATCTAAGAGGATACACACTATTGTGGATTTTTTCATTCCTCTCTATACGTTGTGGACGGAGGATTTTTCTCGGTGGGATACCTTGGGGATACAGAATGAGGAACTAGGAGATCGAGCCCAGGACCCGACTGATCATCCGTGCACCGTGATGCCACAAACAGGAAGTTAATATCACCAACCATTCCCATTTTATTAAGGTGTATCCATATAAATGGCCCACCCTGTATATAGAATAATTGGCATGAATGAAGTGTGCATTGGCAAATCATGCAGCCATAAAGAAGACCAAAAAAAAACACACTTGTCTGATTGAGCCATGGAATGCTACTCCATTGCTGATGAATCATCCCTCTAAGTCTCTTAGGAAGCAAACTCTTCAGGAAGCGTCCATTTTCTGTGTCCCCTGCAGCAAAACTGGTTTTCTCCTGTTGACTTCCACATTATTATTTTCTCCATTCTGCTCTCTTTCCCTCATTCAGCTGCTTAGGTGAGGTTTACATTTTGTATTTTACTTAGAATAGTGGTGGTCAACCTATTTAATATGCAGTGGAGTGGGGGGATTGACTTTACCAAAGGGACACACATCATTTTTAATATATCAATGCTACAAAAAATGGTGAGAAACTGTGGACATGCTACACCAGTAGATAGTAAAAAGACTGAAGACATGCTACAAATGCAGTTGGAGACTGAGGGAATGCTGCAGGAAGGAGGTCGGGAAATATTACAAGAGACTGCTAGGGATCACTGTCATTAAAGTTCCTTTAAAGTCAGCACTCCCTACAGCCTCCTTGAAAATTACTATTGTCGCATTTGAACATTTCTTTGAGCAAGATTCTTTATAAAAATGTAAAAAAAAAAAAAAAAAAACACAAAGCGGCAAAAGAATGGAAAGCACAGACAGTGTAAAAAGTAATAAACTAAATCCGCTGGCTAGCAGAAACCACTTCAATAAATATTTTAATTCGCTGTCCTTGAGTAAGCACCTAGTACTGGCCCTAAGGCCACATAGAAAGCATCAAAGAATCAAAGAGTCTCATGTGGCCCTTGGGTCAAAATTTGGGCTCTAGGGGTTCAAAGGGTAAGTTTTTTATTTTTATTTTTTTTATTGTTTTGAGGAGGGGGGAGCAATTTAGATATTTAGTTTATTTCAATAAACTAATTTTCGTAAAAATACAAATCAGAGCTATTCATTATGCAAAAATGCTTTTGTTCTGTGTGAGTGGCAGCAAAATTGAATGTTGCTAGGCTATTTTTTTCTCCATGTCAAATGTTCTTCATCCATACAGAATAGAATGATTTAGGAAAACACCTCATTATGGTGACTAGACATAGCTGATGATCACAGGAACTAAATCATTTTGTAATCAACAGCTCCATATAGTGGTCATAATGTGGTATTTTCCTGATTCACTCTATAGTGAACATTCGACCTGGAGAGAAAATAGCTTAAAACATTCCATTTTTCCTCCACCGGAAGACACCGTTTCATGGGATGAATAGCTCTGCAATCTTTTTTATAAATACACTCTTTAGTGTTCTCTGTATTTTTAACCTCTTCGCGTCTGCGCTATAGACGAAAGACGGCTACAATGCGGGCCTTAATTGCCGGAGGGCGTCCATGTATGTCCTCCCATGCATGAGCTGCCTGCACGCCCCCTGCGTATATGTGTTTAATATTTATGTACAGTTGTTTTATCTTTTTATAGTACTTTTTCTGTATTTAAAAAAACATTCCACTGAAAAAAAAAAAGAAAACATTTTAGTAAATGCATTGTGTATATGCTGTATGCATATATTAAATACAGAGAAGATACAGTTGAATTCTTTGCTCATAAATAGTGCGTCACCCCAGGAGCTGTAGTAAATCAGATTCATTGTGTAATGATGTTTCTTACTGAGCTCTCCATTACTGTAAATGTGAATGCTATGGAAGGCTCCCTCACATCATGCATATAGACTTCGTTTTTGATGTGGGGTGTAGTTTCTCTTTAAATAACTGCCATTTGCAGTCTGAATACTGAAGAAGAGTTGGATATTCCCATTCCAAGTCTGCAGATAACTCTCTCCATTGTTTAATAAACTGCAACGCCATCCTTCTCTATGAAATATTAATACTCTGCACTGAAATAATTATAAGACAAGTAAACATATATAATCCAATTAACAGCTTGAATAAAATAGGCAGTTAAGGGATTTGTACGTGCGAGTGTTTCTGCTGCTCTTCAGAAATCAAGCGGCTGCACAAGACCGCCACAGCTAGGAATAAAACTTGTGTTTAAAACAAACCTTGCATCATAATAAAAAGACAAACTGCAAAAATACTTAAAGAGACTCTAAAACAGTATTTAGGGAGTTTTTTTAACCACTTGACCACCGGAAGATTTACAACACTTCATGACCAGGCCAATTTTTGTGATACGGCACTGTGTTACTCTAACTGACAATTGCGCAGCTATGCAACACTGTACCCAAATAAAATTTATGTCCCTTTTTCCTACAAATAGAGCTTTCTTGGAGGTATTTGATCACCTCTACATTTTTATTTTTTGAACTATAAAGAAAGAAAGAGCGACAATTTAAAAAAAATAAACAATATATTTTTACTTTCTGCTATAAAACATATCCAGTAAAAAAATGTAAAAATGTAATTTCTAAATAAATATAGATCAATATGTATTCTGCTACATATTTTTGGTAAAAAAATCTCAATAAACGTATATTGATTGGTTTGCACAAAAGCTATAGCGTCTGCAAACTATGGTTTAGTTACTTTTATTAAATTTTTTTTTTTGTTTTACTAGTAATGAAAGCGATCAGCAATTTTTTGCTGGATAGTCGGGTCACTAACTGACACTTTTTGGGGATCAGTGACACTAATACAGTGATCAGTGCTAAAATATACACTGTCACTGTACTAATGACACTGGCTGGGAAGGGGTTAAACATTTAGGGCGATCAAAGGGTTAAATGTGTGCCTAGCCCTTGCTTATGTGTACTGTGTGTGGTGCTTTTACTAGGGGAAGTAATTGATTTTATTTCCTGCTTTGCGGGGGGGGGGGGATATCACTACCCCACTGACCGGACAGAGCTCTGCATTGTTTACATAGGCAGAGCCCTGTCCTGTGTATGTTCTGGACGATGAGCAGGTGCCGGCAACAGTGGCTGCCGATCCATTAGGGGTGCACAGGCACGGCTGACCCCTGTCCATGCATCCGGCCCCCTAATCTACATGCAGGGCGCCAGATGCATGGATTCCAATGGAGCCAAGGCTCTTGTGCACATTGCTGAATCGTGATAAAGACTCAGGTAAGTATAGGGGGAGAGGAGTTTTTTTTTTACCTTCAGGTAAAATGCCTTGAGCCTTTAGAACCACTTTAAAGGCCAAGTTTACCTTTTCCAGAAAATAGTCTATGCAGTCAAGGGGCCCCAGTAGATAATAAAAATCTGTGCAGCTTTGTAAAACGATCATTAATTTTATTGTTTTACCTGTAGGCCATTTGGGTCCCCTCAGAAGCCTAGCAATCCCCATGTCCCCCACATTCTGACTTGTTGCTAGGAGCAGGGCCGGCCCTACCATGGGTCCCAGTGGGTCCATTGGACCCAGGCAGCACTTTGAGAGGGGCAGCAAATTGAACCACGGCCACCTTTCCTTCTCTTCTATTTACCCAGCAAATTGATGACCAAGATTTTTTTCCAGCACTTTTGTGTGTCATGACAACAACTGCCCCCTGGGCTGCTCTGCACGGCCCTATACTACCCCAGCCTGTCTATATACTGCCCTAGCCTGTCTATATACTACCCCAGCCTGTCTATATACTACCCTAGCCTGTCTATATACTACACTAGCTCGTCCCTTGGAATTGAATATAATAGTCATATAATTTTGCATATAGATAAGGTGCTGTTGCATGTAAATCTGACTTACTGATAAATTAAATTTTAGTTTTAATTATCATGATATAAAATGGATGTGGGGACCTTTTTGTGGACATATATTTTTTTTTTTGGGGGGGGCAGCATTTCATTCATTCATTCATTTCAGGCAGCACAATGTCTTGGGCCAGCCCTGGCTAGGAGAAACCCATTGGGTACTCATTCCCAGCATTGCAGGAATGAAAACCAATGGTTTTCATGCCATAGCAACAAAGAAGGAAGTGGGAGTTGCTAACTTGTTTTTTAGCCAGGCTTCTGGGGCAGCCCAGGCATGACAATAACATTTGTGACCATTTTACAAAGATGAACAGATTACAATATCTCCTGGGGCCCTTTGATTGCATAGCCTATTTTCTGGAAAAGGTGAACTTAGCCTTTATAAAGAATTGGGGAGGGGGGCTCCTGGGCACCAACGTTCCAAGGCCAAAAAATTGGTATTGACTGCCAAACATCCCAATATTTAATACCGAAAGTAAATGAAAGTAGGCCCTGCTAAGTTTCCAATAAGGAATGTTTTACACTATTTTGTAAGGGTGACAAAACCCTTTTTTCATGTCAGTTGAGCTTCAACAGTTTTGTGTTAATTTGTCCTCCACCCGTTTTTAGTGTATTTAAAGGAAACGCTGCTTTTTCTTAGTTTTGGTTTGAGTGGGGAAGGGTTAGACCCTTGGCCCATGTCCACACTGGGGAGTTCCCCCAACCCAATTTATCCTGGTACAGGTTGTCTACAGAAAGTGAAGCAAAATCCATAGTTTAGAGCAGCCATTCTCAACCAGGATTCTGCAGAATCCTTGGGTTCCTCCAAAGGAGTTCTCAGAGCTTTGGCTGAATGACTTCCCATGTGATAGTACCTGGACAGTTCCAATGTCACTAGAAAAAGCCAGCAGTATGACCCTAATGATCTTTCTAGCTGTTTGTAAGAATGACATTCTGACCTCAACTTTAAAAAGCTGTTCTTTTCCTTGACCACCAATGTAAGAGATATTTTTTCCCCACTGAACCCAAAAAAACAACTTTTTTAGCAAAGGTTCTCCAAGACCTGGAAATGGTTTAAAGGGTTCCTCTGAGGTAAAAAGGTTGAGCCTTGATGAAGGAAGAATATTAAGCCCAAAAATATGTTGGCTTTCCCTTCTGACTTCCTGTCATGCAATCTGTCATCCATTGCTTCATTAGTTACTGCCAGCAACAAACCCTGACGAAAAGGGAGTATTGCATCCCCAAGTGTGTTGGCTTTCACTTCTCACCACTTGTCAGGCAGGACAGTAATGTCCAATAGTCAAGTTGGTGGGAGCTTTTCTAACCCTCAGAAGCAATTTACAGCTAAAAACTCAAATTTGTGCCAACATTTCAGGGAAATGAAAACTCAGGGGCTTTAACCCTTCTCTATTTTATCCAAAACATAAAAGAGTAATACATTGGGGTGGATTTACTACAGGCAAATAGACTGCGTACTTTCCAATGTGCAGTTGCTCCAGAGCTTAGTCATTGAGCAGAAGCTCTGCTGACTTCCATCATCCAATCATGTGCAAGCAAAAAAAAAATGTTTTTTTCCTTGCACGTGATTGGGTATTCTTTGCAAAGTGAAGCTTTACCTCATTTACTAAGCTCTGGAAAAACTGCAATTGAAGAGTGCACAGTGTTTTTTCCTTTAGTTTTCCTTTAGTAAATCAACCCCTATGATTTGATTAATCAACTCTGGAAGGTTTTACCCCCTTCATGACCAGAGCACTCTGCTATTTAGTGTTGTACTAATTTAACTGGCAATTGCGCGGTCATGCAACGTTGTACACAAATACATTTTTTTTCTTTTTTCACAAAGAGAGAGCTTTATTTTGGTGGTATTTGCTCACCTCTTGGTTGCTTATTTTTTTGCGATATACATGAAAAAAGACAGAGAGAAGAAACAGACAGACAGCTGTTAACACAACACAGAATTCTGCGTTTTTTGTAAACACAGAACTATGTGTGTGATTGGCCACAGCCAATCCGCTAACTTCAGCCAAAATCATTGGCTAAGATCAGCTGCCAAACTCGTGCTGTGTCCAATCACAGCATGGGTCGGCAGTGGGCACACACATGTGCACCCTGAATCCGGAATAAAGGCTGCAACGTACAGGACAACTACTGTGGGCAGACGGCAAGTGGTTAAAAGTCAACCCTAAACTTTTATTTTTAAATAGAACTATAATAGAGATTACAAATTATCTGTAGGTTTACTGGTGTACATATGCCTGATTAAGGTGGTAAATTAGACTATAAGCTCTATAGGGGGACAGACTAATAGAAATAACACTACACGAACAAATGATGTGTATTCACCTCCAAATGATTACATTCAGATGTTTTTAGTGAAGGCTATTGTTAATAGACAATTGTGCGATTTCAACCTTCTGGAACCAGTTTCTGTTCCAGCATGATTGTGCTGCTGTGTGCAAAGACAGCTCCATAAAGACATGGTTTGATTAGTCTGGTGTAGAAGAACAAGAGTGTCCTTTCAGCCCTGCCCTTAACCCTACACCTTTGGGATGAACTGAAAGCGCAATTACAACAAGCCAGATCTTCTCATCCAACATGACAATGTACACAAAGCCAGCTTCAAAAAGTAATGGTTTGACGCGTTTGGGGTGGAAGAACTGGAGTGGCCTTCAATCTCTGACCTCAACCTTACTAAACACCTTTGAGATGAATAGTAACAGACTCCAAGCCAGGTATTTATATCCAACGTCAAAACGCGACCTCACAAATTCCCACAGACGTACCCCCAAAATCTTGCGGAAAGCCTTCCAAGGAGAGTAGAAGCTGCTATAACCACTAGGGGTGTTGAAAATAATCGGCGCATCGATGCATCGCGATTCAGCATTGCCCGATTCTGCATCGATGCAGAGATCAGCTGAATCGAGATGTGCGCTGACGTCATCGCGGCTCCCTCCCCTCTTGTCACATTCATCTTAATGGCAGTTTAGCAGACATTTAAACCTGGCTACCTCTGTGTTGTCGCCTTCCACCAATCCTGTTCCCTCTCCCCTCACTGTCCCGCCCCCTCACCAGCCAATAGCAAGTAAATCCAGGGGTCATGGTGGCGGAATGAGGTGATGAGAAGCCACGCTGTGTGCACGTTGGCGGGGACATGGAGGACCAGAGCTGGTGTGGCTCGGCCTGTTTGTGCTGTGCTGGCGCTGCTGCTGCTGAGAGTGACAGCGGCGGCACATGGAGCTCCTGGGAGGAGAGTGGAGCCATTAGTACTCTGGTCCCAGAAGGGTTGGGGCGGCCGCGGCAG
>BLSH010206717.1:218089-234925 GCA_018402905.1 Glandirana rugosa
CGTCCGGTACCCCCCGCTTCTTTGGGGGGCGGGTAACCGGTCTTGTTGGATGGGTGAATGTGAGGTTCAAGTAAACGTGGAACAGTTATGTAACGGTCCTTACTGTTGCGATGCCTTTTAGTCCTCTAGGATGTTATTAAGTCGCCACCCTTTGCAGCTATAACAGCTTCAACTCTTCTGGGAAGGCTGTCCACAAGGTTTAGGAGTGTCTATGGGAATGTTTGACCATTCTTCAAGAAGAGCATTTGTGAGGTCGGGTACTGATTTTGGACGAGAAGGCCTGGCTCTCAGTCTCTGCTCTAATTCATCCCAAAGGTGTTCTATTGGGTTGAGGTCAGGTTCATTTTGCTAGGTGGTAATTAACCTGGCTGAATTATTGTAGGATCTCCTGATTTTCCGTAGCGTTGTCATTCCTGGCAATGTATTGACAAGGTGCAAATGAACTTGGAGTGTAAGTGGGTAGGTTGTTCTGGCCAATGGGCGGGGGGTTTCTTCGCCCCCCATGGCCTGCTGGGAGAGCCTGTTTATTGGACAGAAGTCAGGTGATCAGGGTTCTGCGCCCCCTGGACGACCATCTGGGTGGACATGTTTGAATTGAATTGAAGCTGCATTGGGAGGCTGCAAGATGGATGCCAATTGGTATGTGTTAGATTTGAGTTTAAGTCAAGTACAAGTTACACAAACTAAGGATATTGCCCCAGTCTTGGAGTCTGCAAAAGTACTGTTGCACTAGTTCAAAGGGTGTCCTGGCCCCAACTCTCTCTCCCCAGTTCATAAATAGATAAATAAATCTCTCAGCATTCTCAAAGTGTATGGCACCCAACTTTATTTAGCATTGCACCACACCCACTATGCCTAGTAACCCACGCTGTAAGGATGGATGTCAGCTCTCCCTTAACCTGAAGTTCACCGTCAGCTCTTCAGAGGTCAGGGCCATGGCTACATAAATGACTATATAAATAAAACACTTCATAACCAAAAAAAAGTAAAAAATTATTTTGAAATATTTCTGTAATTTCTTATTTCTTATTATAAGATTGTGTTAAGTGGATAGAAAACATATGGAGCAAAAATAGGGAGAAAATCAAAGAAACCATACACAAGGGAATATTTTCCTTGTTAAAAAAAATAACAGTAAAAAAAAAAACAAAAAACAAAAAAAACAAAAAGGAACAAACTCACAAATATACTTTAGTGTATTGTCTGTTTAAAGCGTAACTAAGCCCACTTATCCTTTTCAGCCAAGGAAGCTGCCATCTTAGCCTCTGTTTGATTTGCAACTGTCATGGTCCTGCCCATGTGATCAGTTACGACTCCAGCCATTTGATGGTTTGATAGTTCGGTTGAAAGCACAAGCAAATGTGGCAGTTAGCATTCCCAGCATGAAACCATAAAATTGATAAGTTTAGTTCCTCTAATTTAAAATGTTTACGTTTTTAAAGTTGCTATGCTTGCGGTTAAAAAAGATATTAAATAATAATAAAAAAAAACATTAAAAAAAAAAAAAAACATACAAACAAAAAAAAAAAACATTTACAACACAAAAAAAGAACACATAGACGCCATTTAAAGTATATGAGTGAGCATGGCGTAAATAGAAATCCCTGCAAGACTTTACCTTCTACAAATCTGCCTCCACACTGCCAAAAAAAACTACTACAACAATCTCATCAAAACCCTCTCATCCAAACCTCATCAACTCTTTTAGACCCTTAATGCTTTACTTCACCACCACTGCCCCCACCCACCAATTTTCTTATCGCTCAGAAAAATTGGCAACCATTTCAAAAGCAAAATTGACACAATCTGCCAGGATATATCCAGTATCCAACTTCCTCCCCTACCCAACACATCAGGTCCAACACCGCACTCAATACTCTTCTACTTCTTCCCTATTATCACCGAGGAAGATGATAAACTCCTCTCCATGGGCCACCTCACCTCCTGTCCCCTGGACCCAGTCCCCTTACAATTATTGCTCTATACTAAACTCCCTAATCCACATCTTCAACCTCTCCCTATCTTCTGGCATCTTTCCCTCCCTACTCAAACATGCACTGTTACCTCCATACTTAACCCTCACTAGATCCCACCTGTTTGAATAACTTAAGACCCATCTCCCTGCTCCCGTTTGCCTCCAAGCTCATCAAATGCCTTGTCCACGACTGAATCAGTTGCTACCTCACTGACAACAACCTTCTCGGCCCCCTACAGTCCGGCTTCCACTCACAAAATTCCACTGAAACTGCTCTACTAAAACTCACAAACAACCAACTAGCTGCTAAAACCAATGGCCAGTACTCAATACTCATACTCTTGGACCTCTCTGCAGCCTTTGACACAGTTGACCACCCGCTCCTCCTGAGCAAACTCCACTCCCTTGGCCTCCATGATTCTGCTTTATCCTGGTTCTCTTCCAACCAATCTCAGTGCACTTTTAGTGTCACTTACAACTCCATCTCTTCTGCTCATATTCCCCTTCCTGTTGAGGTACCCCAAGGCTCCGACCTTTGACCCCTCCTATTCTCTCTCTATACCTTTTCCTGGGCCATAACCTCCCATGGCTTCCAATACCACCTCAATGCCGACGACACCCAGATCTATATATCTACTCCTCAACTCACCCCCTCATTCTCCTCACAGATCACAAACTTACTGAATGACATATCGATATGGATATCACACCACTTTTCCAAACTCAATCTTTCTAAAACTGAGCTTGTTATATTTCCTCCTTCCTGGTCCCCCCATGACTTTACCATTAAGATCAACGGCACAACCATTGGTCCCTCCACACATGCCAGGGTGCTGGGTGTAATCCTTGACTCTGACCTCTCCTTTAGCCACCACATCCAATCACTGGCTAAATCTTGCCACCTTAACTGCCACATCATCTCCAGCATTCAACCCTTCCTGACTAACGACACCACAAAGCAACTTATTCACTCCTTGATTATTTCCCGCCTTGACTACTGCAACTCTCTCCTTAATGGCCTACCCTTACACAGGCTATCCCCCTTCAGTCTATTATGAATGCTGCTGCTAAACTCATATACCTCACTAACCGATCTGTGACTGCTGCCCCTCTCTGCAAATACTTTCATTGGCTTCCCCTACCCCACTGTGTAAAACTCAAAATACTAACCACAACATACAAGGCCATCCACAACATTGCCCCAAGCTACATCACCAACCTCATCTGCAGATATCGCCCAAATCGTCCCCTCCGCTCCTCCCAGGACCTCCTGCTCTCTAGCTCTCTTGTTCCCTCCTCCCATGCTCGCCTTCAGGATGTCTCTCCCATCCTCTGGAACTCCCTGCCCCAGTATGACCGATCGGCCCCTACTCTGTCCACCTTTAGGAGATCCCTAAAAACTCATTAATTCAGGGAAGCCTATCCCTCACCCACCTAAGAACTGTACCTGAGCCTAGCCACCCCCATCAACTCTTCCCCCACAGCTATTACCTTTTGTACTACCCCCACCCTCCTTTTAGAATGTCCCCCCTGTCCCATCTGAATTTAACGGCATTGTAATTGCGCTGCCTCCCCCTCTACATTGTAAAGTGCCGCGTAAACGGTTGGGGATATATCAATTGTGTAAAATAATAATACTACAGCAGCCCTAGAAACCACTTTACACCACATTGTTTCTGTTTCCAAATTGTGTTTCTGCTTCCAAATTGACTCAAATTAACAACATTTTGCCAAAATAAAGCTAATTATGCTGAAATTTGGGTGAAACCAAATCAATCAATCTTACTTATCCCTATGGAAGGATAAGAATTTGGTGACACAGAATAAACAAAAACATGTGTGACGATTCTATTAATGGTAGAAGCAGAGTGTATAATGGTGTGCTTTTATTTATTCCATTTTTATTCAGAATTCTGGCCCACAACTCTACATGCAAACCCAAACTCCAATTGTTAACCTCACCCTAACCCCATGAAACCCTACAATTTAGGCATAATTCCAAGATTGCTATCATTTTCACACTGAACATTCCTCAAGACAAAACTACCACCGGGTGGAGTCTTCAATACCAATACCTCAAAAGGTACCATCTAATCACTTACCAAAAAAAGAAAAAGAAGGGCATCGCAACAACAGGAACTTTAAATGTAACAATGAAGAGATTGCATGCACATACATATGAAATACCATATATATTTAAAAAAAAATATTTCCCTTGTTTTAATTTATTGTTTTACAAAAAAACAAGCAAACAACAAAAAACAAGTAACGCATATTAATAAAAACGCTGTTATATAAAATGTGAAAAGATATAGCATATGCCTTATAAATAAACCAGTATACAATATCAATTCCAAAATATCCTTGTAGTCAACACCTATTTTTTTTACGCGTTTCGCAATATTCACCAGCATCTTCAGGAGTTGGCCGCTATGATCCTTCTAAACAACCATATACATCATCAACAACTTACATCAAGAAATTGACTTGAAAATAAAAGACTCAAGCTGATAAATCTTTCCTGAATAGAAACTAATTCGTTTTTTTTTCTCAACAGCATTTCAAAGACCATCCTATAATACTTTCCAGTGCAGATTTATCACTACCTTTAATCAGCTATTCTACTCAGCTGTCAAGGAGGGCCATAAAGTCCATGTTACAAATGTGATTTACTGTATCTGTAGACACAGGCGGCCACCTGCATGTACAGTAAGGGGTGTATATTTTGCATATCTATTTACCCAGCAACACAGTTGGTCCATTCGTGTGAATAGGGAAACATTTAATGTTCTCCTACTATTTCTTCTATAGGTTGAAAGTTATGTATTTGTAAAAAAAAATAAAGTGATTTGGCAAAATATTTCATTATAACCGCTGAGGATCATATGAAACAAGCATTTACTTCCTATGATCCTAAGCTCCATCTAGAAGCCATAATACAGTATATTCCCTATTTTTTAAAGTCACTTAAATCCCCTTTCTTCCCATTCTAAAGCTCATTTTGAACTTCAGGAGCCTAAAGCAAGGAAGGAGAGTGCCAGAGCTGGCCGGAGTGAGGAATCAGGCTGATCCCCAAACCCAAATGCCTTAACTGGGTCACACTCTGCAAGTCGAACAGCACAAAGAAGAGTCCTTCGCCATCTAACAGTGTTGAGGTCTTCTCTGAGTTCAAGAATCGCCTGTCAGTTTGATATGGTCTGCTATGTGTCGGGAGCCTGCCTTCTGAAAATTGCATCCTTTCATCCAAGTCTGGGCTGGTGAATTTTCCTATCATTTATCTGGAAGTGCTGAATTTGATTGGGGTGATTCCCCATAACTGCGTGGTTGACTCAATACACACCAGTATATGAGTCCACATTTTCTGGTGAGCGTGCTGACCTCACAGTATGGTGGTGGATTACACAGTGATGGTGAAGTCTTATCATATCTTGCCTTTACACAGATGACTTCTACTCAACTTTAGGGAATCATTTCCTATGGACTATTACACTAAGATTTGTTGACCTATTTACAAACTTTGATTTTGAATTTCTTGGACCATGTCATATCACTTGTATATTCTGAACCTTCTTTATTTTTCATATATATTTCATTTATGTATGATTGTCTGGGTCCTTTTGCCATTACATACCGGCTTATTATTCAAAGGTTTTAAAAAGAACAGTTTGAGATAATTCACTTCATTTTCATAGTATTAAGATCTTGTAAAGGCAAAAGGATTTGTTTAGCTTAATGCATTCTATGCATTAACATAAATAAAACCTTCTGTGTATAGCAGCCCCCCCAGCACCTTCTCTCTGCAGTGAGGTCCACAAGTGTCTTAGCTGTCCCAGACACTCCTCCTGATTGGCTGAGAGACAGCAGCGGTGCCATTGGCTCCCGCAGCTGTCACTCAAAATCAGTCACCCAATCAGGGAAGAGAGGGGGCCGGGCTCCATGTCTGAATGGATACATGAAGCTCTGACTCGGCTCGGGTGCCCCCGCAGAAAGCTGCTGGCTGAGGGGGCACTCACCAGAGGGAGGGGCCAGGAGAAGCAAAGAGGGACCCGAGAAAGTGAGGATCTGGGCTGCTAGGAGGTAAGTATAAAAAAAAATGAGCCTTTACAATTACTTCAGTTTCACATATCATCTTGAGCGCTGCACTACTGTTTATTTTATGTTTTGCACTATATGTTTAGTAAAGTGCCAGCCACTATATACAGTCTCAGAGCGCAGTTTTTAATCTTTTACCATAATACAGTATATTCCCAAACCACTCTATTTTTTTTTCAAAGTCACTTAAATCCCCTTTCTTCCCCATTCTGATGCTCGGTTTGAACTTCAACAAGTCTTCTTCACCACATCTAGATGCCTAAATGTATTGAGTTGCTGCCATGTGTTTGGTTGTTTAGCAATTTGTGTTACCAAGCAATTGAACAGGTGTACCTAATAAGGTGGCGGGTGAGTGTACATTGCCAACAACAATTCCGGATATTAGATTGTGAGCTCCTTGGGGGCAGGGACTGATGTGAATGTACAATATGTAAATTGCTGCACAAAAATTGTCAGCGCTATGTAAACACCTGTAAAAATAATAAATATATAAAATATATTTTCATTTATCAATTTGCCCCAGGATCAGCTATACCAGAAAAGAACGCAATGACAAATAACATAGAAGTGGATTGCAGTTACGTGGAATGTAAAGGGAACTCTTTGGCGCTGAGTTGTAATTCAGTCCATAACATATGACGGAGCTTATCACTGTTGCACAGATTCGCAGCACAAAACTCAGTGACTTGCATCAGTGGCTCCTCTCTCCCTCCTGACCTGGACAGGCTTTGTGTTCCTGAAAAGAATGTAAAATCTCTCACTAATTTATCACAGGAGGCTGAGTGAGGAGAGCATGGAACACCGCTTCCTGCAGGAGAACCAGGATGAATGATCCGCCAAGCTCTGATGGAAAGTCTAACCAACGTAACATATGCAACCATCTGCAATCACACAGCAATACAACTGTCTGTGCGTTCTCAACAGCATCAACCTAAAAATAGCTTACAGTCTATCTGTACAGATCAGCAGTACAGAGTATATTATGTACAACACAGCTTACTGAGTACAATGGTATGGAGTATTTAACTTACCACACAACATACAGAGTGCAGGGGACTGAACTATAAACCATACAACACAGTGTATTGGGCATTTTGGTGTATGTAGTGTATAACACAGTGTACAGAATGGGGCATCGCAAAGGATGTAATGTATAGCACAGTTTAAAGAGGGGGTGTTTCAAAGATTGTAGCACACAGCACACTGTACACAATGGGGGGTTCCAGAGTATGTAACATACAGCACACTGTACACAATTGGGTTTTCCAGATTATGTAACATACAGCATACTGTACACAATGGGGTGTTCCAGAGTATGTAACATAGAGCATACTGTACACAATGGGGTGTTCCATGGTTTGCAACATACAGCACACTGTACACAATGGGGGGTTCCAGAGTATGTAACATACAGCATACTGTACACAATGGGGTGTTCCAGAGTATGTAACATACAGCATACTGTACACAATGGGGTGTTCCAGAGTATGTAACATACAGCACACTGTATACAATGGGTTGTTCCAGAGTATGTAACACATACCACACAATGGGGTGTTCCAGAGTATGTAACATACAGCACACTGTACACAATGGGGTGTTCCAGAGTTTGCAACATACAGCACACTGTATACAATGGGTTGTTCCAGGGTATGTAACACCCCGTGGGTTGAATGAAAAAAAACTGTCAGTTCTGGTCGGAGCCGCTGTACTAACAATCCAATGCTAGTACAGCGATCTCCCCCACTGAGCTATTGTGTTCTGTTAGGGGGGCGGCCCACCCGCCAGAACACTCCAGCCATCGCTCTCACCCATTGGCTGATCAGGTACCGGTCAGCTGCTGGTTTTCCAGCATGCACGGCCGACAGAGAAGACAGGATCAAGCAGCTTTTTTACTCAATGCAGAGGATTATCCCCTTAGGTTACACAGTGAGCATAACAAGCATGCTTTACTGCAGTGGTTCTCAACCCTGTCCTCAAGTACCCCCAACAGGCCATGTTTTGGGAATTTCTCTTAGATAAAATAGCTGTCCAAAA
Source organism: Glandirana rugosa (assembly GCA_018402905.1). Lineage (NCBI taxonomy): Eukaryota > Metazoa > Chordata > Amphibia > Anura > Ranidae > Glandirana > Glandirana rugosa. The sequence continues at coordinate 226,194 of BLSH010206717.1, forward strand.
TACCAAGTCATTGACTCTGATTTAAAGCACCTGTGTAAGATAAAGGAAAACCTGCAAACATGGCCTGTTGGGGGTACTTGAGGACAAGGTTGAGAACCACTGCTTTACTGCAATCACAGTCAGAATTAGTCCTCTGAAAAGAACAATATTAACAATGGTAAGCATATTATGTACAGTGTGGAGAAAAGAAGGGAAAGGGGAGACATGATTGAAATCTTAAATACATGAAGCGGGTAAATGTGACGGAACACTTGCCACCTATCTTGGGTGCTTCCGCCAAACAGTACCTCCTGCCCTCCAAATCCTTCCAGAAGATTGAGAGCTAATACCAACCCTTTTACCCCAAGCATCACACACATACAAGATGTTGAGGTAAAATCCAAAGGAATGACTGTTTATTGAACAGAAATACAAGTTTTTATACACTTCAAAAGTAGGTCAGTCACCACATGAACAATAAAGCCAAATATTTACCCAAAATATCACACAAAGGTTTAGATAACGAGCTAAAGTTGACACAAGGCTAATCCCATCATAAAAATCTCCAAAAGTTAGCCAGCAGACAGAAACATTTGGTGACTCAATTAACAATGGGAATTCACACCTAGACAATGTTTTGATTAATCAGGGACCGCAGAATGTCCGGCAACAGTATCCAAGAAGACCCAGGGCTGTCCAAATCTCATTAACCAGCTTTCTTTTCACATCCATCTTCTCACCAAGTTAAATGTAATAATGTCCTTTTGCATTATATAACAGGACATCTTCCAGAATTCTTGTAGCTCCCTCAAATGCCAGGGCCCATAGTCAGTAGGCACGAGGCTACCCTGCAGTTCCCTCCAAAAGCCCCCTTCCCGGTTGGGTCTGTCACATGGGTGAATAAGGTTCAGGAGGACAGGATGTTCAATATGATGCCAAGCACAAGAACATGGGACATGTCTTCAGACTTGCATGAGGAAAGTTCAAAACCAATCTTAGAAAGTAATATTCTACCGAAAGAGTAGTTGATGCTTGGAATAGACTTCCAGCAGAGGTAAATGTACTAAACCATACAGTCTGTAGGAATAAAGTGGTGGTAACCTCAGCCCAAAAATGTCCAATATACAAAGAAGATTACCCCCTAGGTGGGACATTAAATAGGTACACCAACCACATGTAAAAAAAATATTTTTATGTATTCATGAAAAAAAGAACCACAAGTCATCTAATTATAAAGACAATGTATCAGATACACTATAGAGTACATAACTCATTATAAAAGTATCACAGATACATTTCACCAATATTGCCTTGAATGAATGAAAATAGAAAATGCAGTGCTGGTATATCCGTTGTCCGAAGGTGGAATTCTTTAGTGTATTTGATACATTGTCTTTATAATTAGATGACCTGTGGTTCTTTTTTTCATGAATAAATAAAAATATATATTTTTACATGTGGTTGGTGTACCTATTCAAAGTCCTACCTAGGGGGTAATCTTTGTATATCCAGTAGAGGTAAAGATTCATTCAACAGTAAGTGGATTCAAACCTGCTTGGGACAAACATAGATCTATACTAATGTTTCTCCACCTTTTTTTCAGTCAAGTCACCCTTTAAAATCCTGAAAAATCACGAGCCATCCCATTCTAAAATGTAAAAAAGCAAAACTAATAGTTTTACATATCGCATTAATATCCACACACGTAGGACGCCCAATGTTAGGGGTGATTTATTCTTCCAAAGCAAATACACCTTTGCACAATGGTGTTTTTCTTCTCCCTCACTCAGCCAATGTGAACCCAGTACTGACGGAGTGGGGTAGTGGAGGTACAGCTGCCCAAAGTCCTCCTTATCAACCGATGATGCCTTTGGTTGTTAGGACGCCAGTGGCTGGAGATTTTATATAGTGCACAATGAAAACCTGTGGCTTTGTGTAACTAAAAGGCAAACTTGATCCACCCACTGGCTTGTTGACAACTTTTGGGCAATTTCTAAGCATTCTGCCAAGGCACCCCTGAAGAAATCTGAAGGCACCCTGGTTGAAAGAGGCTGATCTATACTCAGAAAAAAAAGGAACAACTTTATCAACCTTAACGCAACAATAGCTGAAGAAAATATCACCACATTAATGAAGAATGCTAATGGCAAGGTGGTCTATCTTATATTGCTCAATCCTTAAAGCAGAGCTCCACCCAAAAGGGGAAGCTTCACTTGTTTTCCTCCTCCCACCTCTGCTGCCACATTTGGAACATTTTGGGGGGATAGGGGAACGGTTTTGACAGGTTTTGACAGGTACTAGTTCCCACATCCGACTCAGTTCACGGCGGCGAAGTGAGCCAGAAGTTCGCCCCCCCCCTCCTTCGCCTCACCCCATTCACAGAGCGCTATGCGCAGTAGGAAACCGGCTGTGAAGCCACAAGGCTTTACTGTCAGTTTCTCTTAGCCAAGATGGCGGCGCCAGCATCTGAGAGCCGGTTCAAGAATCGGCTCAGGTGAAGACACCGCTGGATTCCTGGACAAGTAAGTTCCCTAATCGTAAAAGTCAGCAGCTACAGTATTTGTAGCTGCTGGCGTTTAATTTTTGGAGGCTGGGGGGGGGGGGGTTGGGGCACAGAACAACTCTTTAACCACACCAATGGCCAGTGGAATCCCAGAGCCGCCAACCAGGGCAAGACAAGTGTTATTGATCAAAGCATTATGCGGCTGATATACTAAAAGGTGAAAGTGCCAAATCAAATGCTAGCAAAAATCCTTTTTTTTTTTTTTGGTTTTCTTGTTTGTTTGCTTTTTTTGTTTTGTTTTATTCATTTACGATTCACAATTGGACTTTGCAAGTGTTTTAAGATGTTCTATCCAAGTTCTTTCATAGAAATACATGGAAACATAGAAACATAGAAAAGTGACGGCAGAAAAAGACTCAGTAGTACATCGAGTCTGCCCCTTTTTTTTTATTTTTTATATTTTTTTTTACATTAAGCATGTTTAAACCCATTTACTGTTAACTGTCTCACAACCTCTGTTGGTAGTTTATTCCAATCATCAACCACCCTTTCAGTGAAATAATACTTTCTAAGATTAGTTTTGAACTTCCCCCCAGTTAGTTTGAGGTCATGTCCCCGTGTTCTTGATTTTGGTTTCATATTGAAAAGACTGCCCTCCTGAACCTTATTCACCCCCTTGATGTATTTAATGTAAAAATACCAAATAAAATAGAAATAGGAAATACATACAGCTTATAACTAGAGTTGAGCGAACCTCTGGAAGTTCAGGTCCGGACAGAACCCGAACGTTCGCACGGACCCCGAACCCCATTGAAATCAATGGGGACCCGAACTTTTATGCACAAAAATGGCTGTAACAATGTCCTGGCAAGTGCTAGAGGGCTACAAAAGGAAGTAAAATGGGGGCAAGAGTAGGGCAAGTGCCCTACAAAAAATGGGGATAGGGAAAATAAATTAAAATCAAATAAAAAAATGGGAAGGGGGGTGGATGTGGAGTAGGAGCCTAAAGGTTGACTAGGCCGTGACCATGGCAGTGTAGGTGGAAGTGGCGGTGGTCGAGGAGGAGAAGGAGGTAGCCAACATGGTATTTTTTTTTGTTTGTTTATAATTGGAGTAGCCCCCAAAATATTGAGGCCTATTCAAAAAAACAAGTATATGAATGGCTGTGTGAGTCCGGTCTAAATGTTTATTCTACACAAGGTACAGACAAGTCTTATGGGATCCATGCATGATTCATTTTAATAAAGGTTAGCTTGTCCACGTTGGATGTGGACAAACGGCTCCACTCGTCTGTGATAACGCCCCCTGCCGTGCTAAACACACGTTCCGACAATACACTGGCTGCAGGGCAGGCCAGCACCTCCAAGGCATAAAGGGCAAGCTCAGGCCATGTGGCCAATTTGGAGACCCAGAAGTTGAATGGGGCAGATCCATCAGTCAGTACGTGTAGGCGTGTGCACACATACTCTTGCACCATGTTGCTGAAATGCTGCCTCCTGCTAAGACGTTGTCTATCGGCTGGTGGTGCTGTTTGTTGTGGCAGGCTGCTGACAAAGCTTTGCCACATTTCGGCCATGCTAACCCTGCCTTCTGAGGTGCTGGCGGTGGCACAGCTGCGTTGGTGGCCTCTTCCTCCTCCTCTGCCTTTCGCCTTGTGCTTCCGCTGAGCCCCCGGTGTCATTTGGGAATGCCCTCAGCAGCGCCTCTACCAGTGTGCGCTTGTAGTTGCGCATCTTCACGCTCCAGTGAGGGAATTAAGGACGGCACGTTGTCCTTGTAACGGGGATCCAGCAGGGTGGCCACCCAGTAATCAGAAGAAGTTACAATGTGGGCAATTCGGCTGTCGTTGCGCAGGCACTGCAGCATGTAGTCGGCCAAGTGTGCCAGGCTGCCCAGAGGCAAAGACAAGCTGTCCTCTGTGGGAGGTATATCATCTGTGTCCTCTGTATCCCCCCAGCCACGCTCCAGTGATGCCCACGAGCTGCGTTGGGTGCCACCCTGCTGCAATTCCTCCTCCTCCTCCTCCTCCTCCTCCTCGTCCTCCTCGTCCTCCAGAACTGTGCCCTGGCTTGAATATTTTTGACCTGGCCTATGCTGGTGCAGGAACCCACCCTCTGAGCCACTTGCGAATGACTGGCCTGATAACCATGGAAATGACCCCTCTTCCTCCTCCTCATGCTCCTGTGCCACATCCTCTTCCATCATGGCCCGAAGTGTTTTTTCAAGGATACATAGAAGTGGTATAGTAACGCTGAGAACAGCGTCATCGGCACTGGCCATGTTGGTGGAGTACTCAAAACACCGCAATACGCTACACAGGTCTCGCATGGAGGCCCACTCGTTGGTGGTGAAGTGTTGCTGTTCCGCAGAGCGACTGACCCGTGCGTGCTGCAGCTGAAACTCCACTATTGCCTGCTGCTGCTCGCACAGTCTCTCCAGCATGTGCAAGGTGGAGTTCCACCTTGTGGGCACGTCACATATGAGGCGGTGAGCGGGAAGGCCGAAGTTCCGCTGCAGAGCAGACAGGCGAGCAGCAGTAGGGTGAAAACGCCAAAAGTGTGCACAGACGGCCTGCACTTTATGCACCAGCTCTGGCATATCCGGGTAGTTTTTTAGAAAATTCTGTACCACCAAATTTAGCACATGCGCCAAGCAAGGGATGTGCCTCAAACCGGCTCGGCCCAGAGCCGCTACGAGATTTCGGCCATTGTCGCACACCACCAGGCCGGGCTTGAGGCTCAGTGGCAACAACCACTCATTGGTCTGTTGTTCAATGCCCGTCCACAGCTCCTGCGCAGTGTGGGGTTTATCCCCCAAACATATAGGTTTTAAAACAGCATGCTGTCGTTTCCCCCTGGATGTGCTGATGTTGGTGGTGAAGGTGTTACGTTGAGCGGATGAGTGGGTAGTCGAGGAGGAGGAAGCGCAGTAGGAGGAGGAGGCAACAGGAGGCAAAGAGAAATGCCCTGCAATCCTCGGTGGTGGAAGGACATGTGCCAAATGGCTAGCCGGCTCAGGCCCACCCGCCACTACATTTGCCCAGTGTGCAGTTAGCGAGATCGAGGTCCATGTATCAGTGGTTATGTGGACCTTGCCACTGATGGCATTGCGCAGTGCACACTTGATCTTGTTTGTGAAGGGAAGGGATGGCTCGCTTGGAAAAGTAGTGGTGGCTGGGTACCACGTACTGTGGGACAGCCACCGCCATCAGGTTTTTGAAACTGTCCGTGTCCACCAGACGGAATGACAGCATTTCAAAGGCCAGGAATTTTGAAATGCTGGCATTCAGGGCCAGGGATCGCGGGTGGGTAGGGGGGTACTTCCTCTTTCTCTCCAGTGTTTGGGAGATGGACAGCTGTAAGCTTCCATGGGACCATGTGGAAATGCTTGGGGACGGTGGCGGACATGGTGGCGTTGCTGTCATATCGTCTGTTTGCTGGGTGGCAGGTTACACTGTCACTGTAGAGGTGGAGGAAGAGGCAGAGGCAGCAGCAGAAGAGGAAGCAGGAGGAGGCCGAGACCTTTCTTGGATTTTGAGGTAATTATTCCAATGCAGCTTGTGCCTTGAATTTAGGTGCCTGGTCATGGGGGTTGTGCTCAGGTTGAGAACATTTATGCCCCGGCTCAGGCTATCATTGCACAGCTTGCAAACCACTCGTGTTTTGTCGTCAGCACATTGTCTGAAGAACTGCCACGCGGGGGGAGGGAACGCCTTCAAGCTGCCTTTGGTGTGCTAGGTCCCTGGGTGCAGTTGGTAGTAGTAACAGGCCTACTGTCTAGGGGACGCTCGCTCCGCTTTTGCAACCTGCTTCCTCTTTTGCTGTGCTGGTGCCTCTGTGCGACCACCACCTCTTCCACCAAACTACACACGTCACTCGCATGACCTCATTCCATGTGGGGTCTAGGACCTCATCATCCTTCACATCATCTTCCACCCACCCTTCACCACTGCCCTCCTTGTCAGTCTGCACACTGAGGCAAGCTGCAGCAGTTGGCACCTGTGTTTCGTCATCATCAGAAATGTGCTGCGCTGGTGTTTCCATGTCCTCATCCTGCAACAGAAGTGGTTGGGCATCGGTGCACTCAATGTCTTCCACTTCTGGGGCAGCGCTATGTGGATGGCCCACGGAAAGCACACCAGGAGAGTCATCAAAAAGCATTCTCTTGCAGGACTTGGGGCTCAGACTGCTTGGCTAATTTAAAAGGGGCTGAGGTGAAAGACAGATGGCCATGGGGTTCAGGTGCCAACTCTGAGCTTTCATCAAGGGACCTCAGCCACCCAATCTACTATCGCCTGTACTTGTTCTGGCCTCACCAATCGTTGAGGGGCATTCAGGCCTACAATATACTGGTGAAGGTTCTGTTGGCTACCTGAGGAAGGTATTTCCCTTGTGTGTGTAGCTGGCACACCTCGACCAAGTCCTCTCTTTCCAACAGGAGGTTCACCAACACCAGCAGCACCATGACCACGTCCCTTATTTGCTCTCCTCATTGGGCATGCAAATGTATTATGTAGCCCTATGTAAGTATTTATTAATACCAATTAATACCTTTTTTTTGGAAAACACCAACGTAGCCGGACTTTTTATTTTGGTGCAAGAAATGCACTGCTTACACCAACAGCTGGAAGCTCTCCCTTTAGAACTAGGAGATGATTTTTGAACAATAATGTGTCACTTACAGCAACAGCTGGCCCTATAGGAGTAGGCAATGGTTTTTGAACAGGAATCTGTCCCTCTAAGCAACAGCTGGAAACTATCCCTTTAGAACTAGGAGATGATTTTTGAACAATAATTTGTCACTTACAGCAACAGCTGGCCCTATAGGAGTAGGCAATGGTTTTTGAACAAGAATCTGTCCCTCTAAGCAGAAGCCTCTACCTAGTGCAGTCAGATCGCTCAAAGCAGCAGTATGTGAAATCTCAAATTACTCCCACAATCTGATCGTTGTGTACGATCGTAACGATCGTTGTGTTAGGCAGGGTTTGATCTGCAATGTGTCACTCAAAGCAGCAGTATGTGAAATCTCAAATTACTCCAACAAACTGATCATTGTGTACGATCGTAATGATCGTTGCATTAGGCAGAGTTTGATCTGCAATCTGCAACTCAAAGCAGCAGTATTTGAAATCTCAAATTACTCCAACAATCTGATCGTTGTGCACAATCGTAGCAATCATTGTTTTATGCAGAGTTTGACCTGCAATCTGCAACTCAAAGCAGCGGTATGTGAAATCTCAAATTTCTGCTATCTGTCCTCAGAGCAATAGCACAGCAGTAGTAATCTATCTCAGGATGCAGGATCAGATGTTAAAATGTCTGTAATCTCTCCCTCACGCCGGCAGCTTCCTCTCCCTACACTAACCAAAGAGCATGTGACATGAAGCACTGTGACTCCAGCTTATAAAGAGGCTGGGTCACATGATGCACTGGCCAATCACAGCCATGCCATTAGTAGGCATGGCTGTGATGGCTTCTAAGGGCAAACCAGTGAAACACTTGTTGATTGGCTGCCCTGCAGCTATTCAACATGCGTGATCAACTACCAGAACCCAGAACCCGAACGTTTTTTGAAATGTCCGTGTTCGGGTCCGGCTCCCGGACACCCGAAAGTTTGGTACGGACCCGAACGTTACAGTCCGGGTTCGCTCAACACTACTTATAACCCTTTAGTTTGTGACTTGCTACACAGTCACAATATTGCAGTCTGATCACTGGGTTGAGGAGACAGAAGAAAATAAATCTTTCCAGCCTAGGCAAAGTCACTGGACTGGAGCTTTTGTAACAAAATTTGGAGTATTTTTGAAAAATCAATCTGATTCTGTATGTTGGCAGGAATTTCTTTTTGAAGGCATGTATAGTTACTAAAAGGTCCAAAAAAAAAAACATTCATTGCATTACTTTGAAAATAATATTTGTAAATACATTTGAAATAGCTTTAAATAAATTGCAATAATTTTAAATACATTGTAATCATTGACATAGTAACCAAGGCGTTATTTTTTAATAAATTGTAATAGTTACAATAATAATAATTTAAATTATTTTAATTACTTAGCAAATGAAATTTGTACCTAAATTACTTGAAAATAATATTTGCAAAGTTATTAAAATGTCCATTTAAAATAAAATAAAAAAAAAACATTCATTCCATTATTTTGAAAGCACTTAATCACCAACTACTTTACAAAGGACTAAAAGTTTTACACAGTACGATCGATCTAAAAAAAAAAAAAAAAAAAAAAAAAAAA